>JXTC01000379.1:157188-169391 GCA_002914845.1 Trema orientale | reverse complement strand
AAGCAAGATGAGGAAGGTTGCTTCTTTTGTGGAAAAAGTGGACACCTAAAGAAGGAATGCGTTAAGTATAAAGCTTAGCGTGTTAAGAAAGGTAAGCTTCTCATTTATGTTTGTTCTGAAGTTAATTTAACTTCTGTACCTAAGGACACTTGGTGGGTAGATTCGGGTGCTACTACTCACGTTAGTGTTTCCATGCAGGGTTGCCTATGGAGCCGAAAGCCAAGTGATGATGAAAGACTCATCTATGTGGGCGACGGCCAAACAGCTTCAGTGGAGGCCATTGGGCACTTTAGATTGTCTTTAAATTCTAGAAAATATTTAGATTTGTATAAGACTTTTGTGGTACCGTCTTTAAGACGGAATTTGGTTTTAATTTCTGTATTGGACAAATTCGGTTATTCTTGTTCTTTCGGAAATAATTCATTTAGTCTTATGCTTAATTCAAATGTTATTACTTCTGGTATTCTTATTGACAATCGTTATATGATAAATACCCAACCCTCTGTTAATGAAATTTTGCATGTAAATTCAAGAGGTACAAAACGAAAATTAACTAATGAGGACTCATCGATGTTGTGGTACAGACGCTTAGGACACATTTCTAAACAAAGAATTGAACGTCTTGTGTCTGATGGGATCCTTGGTCCCCTTGATTTGGTAGATTTTACCGTCTGCGTTGAGTGTATAAAGGGGAAACAGATAAACGTTAGGAAGTTAGGTGCCAATAGGAGCTCTAGCGTCTTAGAACTGATACATATGGATATCTGTGGTCCATTCCCTACGGCTTCTTGGAATGGACAACAGTACTTTATCACGTTCATAGACGATTATTCTCGCTATGGGTACATTTACTTAATTTATGAGAAGTCACAATCACTGGACGTATTTAAGGCTTATAAAGCTGAAGTTGAAAATCAGCTTGATAAGAAAATTAAAGCTGTCAAATCTGATCGTGGTGGTGAATACTACGGTCGGTATGACGGATCAGGTGAGCAACGTCCAGGGCCTTTCACTAAGTATTTGGAAGAGTGCGGCATCTTTCTGTAATACACTATGTCTGGGAAACTTAGCATGAATGGTGTTGCTGAACGATGCAATCGGACACTAAAGGATATGGTAAGGAGTATGATCAGTCATTCCACCTTACCAGAATCACTATAGGGAGACGCACTCAAAACTGCAGCATATATCCTTAATAGAGTACCGAGCAAAGCAGTAGCTAAAACCCCTTATGAACTCTGGACTGGGCGAAAGCTCAGTATAAGTCATTTATACATATGGGGTTGTCCAGCTGAGGCAAGGCCTTACAGGTCGAATGAAAAGAAACTGGACTCAAGAACAGTAAGCTGCTATTTTGTTGGGTATTCTGAAAGATCCAGAGGCTATAAGTTTTATGATCCCATAATAAAGTCCTTTTTTGAGACGGGAAATGCTAGATTTCTTGAGGATATTGAGTTTGGGAGGGAAGATAAGGTTAGGAACATTGTTTTTGAGGAGGAATTTATTTCTCTTCCTATGGTTGCTATTGACAATGGTCAGGACATTCAGGATCATGTTTCTGACAATATCATTGTTCAAGATGCAATCGCTCCAGTTCAAGACAATGTTCAGGAGGTTCCTGTCCCAGTTGAGGTAAATGCTCCTGTAGAGCAAACTCAACAGCCTCAAGTACTAGTGCCTTTAGGGAGGTCTATTAGAGAAAGGAGAAGTGCGATTCCGGATGACTATGTCGTCTATCTCCAAGAACATGAGTTTGACATTGGGATAGTGGAAGATGATCCAATCAACTTCACACAGGTCAAATAAAGTTCCAATTCTCAAATGTGGATCAATGCCATGAATGAGGAAATGAAGTCTATGAGAGACAATGGCGTTTGGGATCTCGTCAAATTACCTGAAGGTTCGAAGCCCATTGGTTGCAAATGGATATTTAAGACCAAACGGGATTCGAAAGGCAATGTTGAGAGATATAAGGTACGTCTTATCGCTAAAGGCTTCACTCAGAAGGAAGTCATTGACTTTAAAGAGACCTTCTCTCCGGTTGCTTCGAAGGACTCTTTTAGAGTTATTATGGCACTTGTGGCTCATTATGATCTTGAGCTTCATCAGATGGACGTTAATACAGCGTTTCTCAATGGAGACATTGATGAAACAATATATATGGTGCAACCAGAAAACTTTATATTGGGAGATCCAAAGTCTATGGTTTGCAAACTCAAGAAGTCTATCTATGGTCTCAAGTAGACTTCTCGTCAATGGTACCATAAATTTCATGAGGTAATCATCTCGTTCGGTTTTGAGGTGAATCCTGTTGATGATTGTGTATACCATAAGTTCAGTAGGAGTAAGTTTATCTTTCTGGTGCTTTATGTTGATGATATACTACTGGCAAGTAGTGATATAGGCTTACTGCACAACACCAGGAGATTTCTTGCGAAGAATTTCAAAATGAAAGACCTTGGAGTCGCTTCTTTTGTATTAGGTATATAGATATACCGAGATCGTTCTCGGGGTATCCTTGGGTTATCACAAAAGAGCTATATCGAAAGAGTGCTCAGTAGGTTTGGTATGAATAAGTGCGCACCAACAGACACTCTAGTGTCTAAGGGAGATAAATTTAGCCTCAGCCAAAGTCCCAAGAATGATGTTGATAAAAAGGCCATGCAACAGTTTCCTTATGCTTCGGCTGTAGGGAGTCTGATATATGCACAAGTATGTATGCGTCCGGATCTTGCGTTCATAGTTGGCATGTTGGGCAGATATATGAGTAACCCTAGAGTGGATCATTGGAAGGCAGCAAAGAGGATTATGAGGTACTTACAGAGAACAAAGGAATACATGCTCACTTATCAGAGATCGGATATTTTGGAGATCATTGGGTACTCTGACTTTGATTTCGCAGGATGTCTACACAGTAAGAGATCCACATCGGGCTATATTTTTCTTTTAGCTGGAGGAGCTATTTTCTAGAAGAGTGCTAAGCAGACACTCGTAGCTATTTCCACTATGGAGGCAGAATTCATAGCTTGTTATGAGGCATCCAATTAGGGAATATGGCTGCGAAATTTTGTCACCGGGCTGTATGTAGTAAATGGCATTGAGAGGTCATTGAAACTTTATTGTGACAATAACTCGGCAGTCTTATATTCTAACAGCAATAGGAGCTCATCAAAGTCAAAGCACATTGACATTAAGTTTCTAGCTGTTAAAGAAAGAGTTCAGAGTCGTTTAGTATCAATTGAGCATATCGGTACAAACTCTATGATAGCGGATCCGCTCACTAAAGGTTTACCACCTAAGGTCTTTCACGAGCACACTGCTCGTATGGGTGTTGTATTTTTGAATGGTGTGCAGTTTTAGTGGGAGTTTGTAATTTGGTTTAGATGCTTATTGTGTGACACTTATTTATGTTTGTTTACTGCAATACTTTGGTTATTGATGATGGTTTTCATTATAGACTCTGTTCATTATATATTATATAATGTATTTCATATTTTCTAGCTTTCCTATTGTGGTTAACAATAAAGTTTGTGGTAATGCACTAAAGGGGAAAGACTATGGTTGATCTCAATTTCGGGTGGACCAGTTGGAAATAGACACGGTAAATCACATTGCGTGTAATTTCCATGCCACATTCCATACTCGATCTGTGTCATTCGGGTGTATTAGTATGGTGATCATTGAGGGTTCTAGTTGCCATCTAAATAAGTGCAACGACGAGTACTTTGGTTTCGTGCTGATATGTCTGATGGACGGGATTGTAACTTCGGGGATATTCAGGAATAATATGGCAATTTCATGGCCATACTTCAGTTTTGCAATACAATTGTATTTGGTTAATATGTGACCCAAGTGGGAGATTGTTAGGAATTTTATTTCCTATGTTGGGCCACATATTTTATCAATTGTATTGGGCCATATTATTCTTAAGCAGACCCAATAAGTGATTTAATTAGGACTGGGTCAGGATATCTAACTGGGTATGGATACCAATGTAGATACCCTATTAGTCACCCAGTTAGGGTTTGATGGATACCCAACAGGGGACTATTTAAAGAACCTATTAGGGTTATGGTCCCTGTAGCCAAAAGAACACGTACGCTCAATTCTCTGTAACCTACCATCAGTTACAGAGAATTCCATCTGAGTGACATAAGGCTTTAGGCTACAGAAGATCAAACCCTCTAGCAATTACAGTCAATTACTATCGCTTCTGCCTTCGGTTTATCGTCCAGACTACGGTATTGATCATGGACTCAGGTATACTCAATGAATCCATACCTATCAGTTTTACATGAATGTTCTAGGGTTTGTGTTTGGTTATGCAATCCCATATATTCAGTACAACAGGTGGACAATTAAATTAGGTGCAAGCACTAACCTTACTGGATAAGAAGATTCATATCTACTGGTAATTATTACAATGTGACTTTCATACTTCAGCCTACAAATTGTTTCGTAATTTTTGACCAGTGAATATATATGAATATATGCACAAAAAAGTGAATATGTATGAATATATGCACAAAAAACTGAAGATATAAACTGATCTCCTCTAAATAATTACTTAACTGGCAGACAAAAAAATTTCTCCTTTTTCAACGAAGAAAAAAGACACCATAATTTCTCCTTTGTCAAGAAGAAAAAAGACACCATAATTTCTCAGCTTGACTTAAAATTTTCAAACAGAGACGCAACAGTGAAAGCAGCAGCTCCACTCCATTTGTTGTCTCTCTCATGTTCTTTTTTTCATTTTTTACCTGGCTATTATATCTAGAGTTTTTTTTTTTTTGGGAATAGTAATTGTGAAAGTATCTGAAGTTTGAACACCTTATTTGAGTTAGATAAACGCGAAATAATATTAATCACCAGAGCTGTCCTCTTTGTGACATGATCTAGCTAGTAAGTAATAGGAGCTTAGACTTAATAACATAAGCTGCTTATAAGCTTAAAGTCGTAATATCTCTAGTATTGTGCTTTTTATTACAAAAATATAAAATAATAAGAATAAAAAAGAAGATCGGAATATGTGTCCCCATCTCCCATGATAAGTGCTGTTAGCCTGATCGATAACTAAGCAAATTAATGCATTTACAAGCAAAATAAGTTGTAAAAGCAGAAAGAAGTTGTGCATATGTATCAGTTATCAAAATATTTATTTATGATGGTGGTTGACAGTTGATGTATGAGAAAAGAACATGGGTAGGGCTAATTTGGGCAAAATAATTTTTTTGTATTTTTTTAAAAATTAACATTTTTAGGAGTTTCAAGGAGATCGTGATCTATGGTCAAGAACTTCTTGATCTGAAAAAGTACTAAATAATCATTTTTTAAATGGTTAAGAAGCTTTTAATTATGATTAAGAAATCTTGACACTCTTTAGAAAAATGCATAAAAAAATCACTTTGGCTCAAGTTAGTCCTATCAATGTCGTTTTCTCATGTATTGGGCACCCCATAAATATTCGGCCTGCAATATTGGCCCAAGTAACCGCATCTTATGTCCGTTCGTACTCCTTGAAGTGAGGTGACTTGCACTTTGTTCCAATGCGCATTATCTACTTAGTGTATCTACATCTCTAATGGACATGTGTTAAATATAGTGCAAATGCTAAATTTTAGCATTTAACCGAAAAATAGTTCTCTAATGCTATCGTATATATGATACAGTTTTAACATGTGCTATTTATTATGCTAAATATAGTACTAAAAATAGTACATGCTAAATTTTAGCATGTAAAATTATTTACAAATTTGTTATTATTTTAAATATAAAATATTTATTTATTTTACAATATTATTAAAATTCAATATATTTAAAATAAAATTAATAATTAGAAGTTCATTTTTACTATATTACAATCAATTAGAATTAATAGGATAATAAAATTTTGTTGACATTTTTTTTTTTGCATTGACTAGTTTATTCATTCATGTAAAATATGAGTAATTCTGAATTGGTACGTAGATAAAGTTAATTTTTATGACGAATAATTGTATTATAGAATAATAAGATTTAATACTAGAAAAAAGATAGTTTATACATAAAATTAAAATTTAAAATACAAAATAGCATTTCTCTTAGCATAAACACTTTGGAGCGAAATTTAAAAAGTGCATGCTAATTTGACATATCATGCTAAATGCATTAGCACATTCTTTTTTAGCATAATTCATTTGAGATGGAGATGGTCAGTGCGACTTTCTTAAATTCCAAAGTTTTTGAAAATAAAAAAAAAAGTAGAATTTCTTTTTGTTATTATTTTATTATTATAATTCTTATTTTCTCTTTTCTGTCATCAAATTCCAAAGGGAGATGGTGGGGATTGGGTAGTATTAGGTATTTTGACGAAGTGGGTTAGCTCAAGTGGTAAGAGCACCCACTACCTAGGATCTCGGTCCTAGGTTCGAGTCACACCGGGGTAGGCGTGAAAACCAATTATCCCTAATGGGGTAGGGTGGGGATTGGGTAGTATTAGGTATTTTCCTTTAATTTGTAATAAGTGGAGGTCATTAGTTAAGCCCCACTTTTTTAAAAAAAAAAAATTCCAAAGGGAGATCTGCTATATTTTCCATAAGGGCTATTCGATCATTCTGCCATATTTGTTGGGAGAACTTTAATGTACCTCTAGCACCTTTTTTCCCCCCAAAAAAAAAAGCTCATTAAGAATATTGATGATAAGTTATAACTAGTTCTTACCTTATTATGTTCAACAATACCAACCAAATGCCCAATTATATAAGAATTAGTTCAAAAACAAATATGTTGGAAGTACAACTACTCATTAAAAATCCCTAATACATTAATAAAGGTAGTATTACACATCAGCCGCTATAATTTATTTATTTGCTTTTTTTTTTAAAAAAAAAAAAAAGGAGCTGGGGTCAAACGTTCTGGAGAAATTAATTAAATTAAAAACTAGCCGCGAGCCGAAAGCAAATATGTTATCGTTAATTGCAGATGTTGTATGTGGTATAGTACCCAGTATCTCAATAATATCTTCTCATTAATAAATATACAAATTTAAATAAACCCATAAATAATAGAAGAAAAATAAAAGGGATCAATAATGGGGAAAGATTACTTGTCCAACTTTGCTTAATCATCTTAATTGTATATTTAAGCAAAAGCATGTGGTTAGCTGCTTTTAGAGCTAATGTGCAATACTGGAGCAGGTTTTTCTTGGGATAATAAAGAGCATATCATCAGATGCATGCATGGAATATATATTTACATATAATATATAAATATATGTGAGACTTTTCACACGATCGAAAAGACGCTCTAAAATTATATCGAGTTTCTTCCACTATCCATATATTTGATACTTTTTTTTAACTATAAGATGAGTAATCCGTTGATGTACGTACGTACGTGGATACCATTAACTGGAAGCTTTTCATTCAGAAATATACATTGCTCTTATATTGGAAGCTTTCGTGGGTACTACATATTTCTGAAAAGGACTTTTCCTTTAATAATAAATAAATTAAAACAAAAAGCAGTACTTGCGTGATCCGCAAATCTGTATAGCGATACTAAATAGATATGCTCACTAACTTATCACACGAATAATTTAGATATTAATATCCTGATCTTTGATTTATTCATAGGTTCATAGTATATGTATTAGCTAAATTTTGAAGCTATATAACTACCGAGGTTTACTAACTGGTAACAAAAGAGCAACGCGTATTGTTTATTTGTTTGCTGTTGGGGTTTTGATGTGATAGGAATAATGCCTAAAATCATTATTTATTATTGAATAAATAATTAAAGACATTTATTCTTGCAGGTTTATGATAATGTTTTCCTTGATTTATTATATAGTAAAAACATTATGTAAATAGAGCTCTTTACTTATTTGGGCATAATTTTATATTTTAAATCTAAACAATTGTTCACAATCTATGAGAAAAGCTAGATACTTGTCTTGAATACATATTGTGGAGGTTTATACATTAATAGAGAGTCTTAAGTGTGACTTTATGTATAAAGCTCTGGGGTATGTTAGATATATTGCACTTGATCGCGTGAGAATTGTTTCTTGATATAAGTACCATGATAGAATATAAGTACCATGATAGAACAGATTCTCACACTAAAAATGATTAGTGTGTATGTCTATCTAAATATTAAAATGGATAATGGACTTGTGTCCATAATGTATAATATTTGAGATTTTAAAGGGTACGATCAAGAATGCTCACCTAGAGCTGAATATTTTGGCAATGCAACGGTATGTGCTTTGAAAATTAACAACATTTTGGTAATACTACTCATAGATATAGAAACCACAATTCTATGAGATAGAGAATTAAATATCACTCTTCATAGATATAGAAACCACAATTCTATGAGATAGAGAATTAAATATCACTCTGTAGAATTACGAGTTATTGCATAATTAAATCTTAGTTAAGTAGTCAATAAAAATGGTTTTATTGAGTAAAAATCTTTTAGAAAGTCTGGTTATCAATTGGACAGTTTTGTGTAAAAAAAGTAGGAAGCTATAATTGGAATAACAAAATTTTATCTCAGCTCAAATTATTGGGGTACACATACAATATTAATTTTCTAATGGGTATAAGTATAATTGTTAAGTTTTTTGTAATATTATTTTATTTAAGAGTAGAATATTGGACCTTCAGTGGAATTAATATTATATTAGTATAATAAGCTCACTTGTATTTAATTGGAATTAGATTATATTAGAACTTGAATTAAATAGGTCCATTTGAGTCCTCCTAATCTAAAATAACATTATTGGGACTACATGAGATTATAACCAAGATCCTATAGTATTTTATTGCTGGTGTAGAGTATAAGTATTGGACCTTTAGTGATATTTTATCTCAGCTCTATAATTGGAATAACAAAATTTTATTGCAGCTCAAATTATTGATATTTTTGAGGGGTACATATGCAATATTAATTTTCCAATGGGTATAAGTATAATTTTTAAGTTTTTTGTAATATTATTTTATTTAAGAGTAGAGTATTAGATCTTTAGTAGAATTAATATAATATTAGTATAATAAGCTCAGTTATATTTACTTGGAACTAGGCTAAATTGGAACTTGAATTAAATAGGTCCACTTGGGTCCCCAATCTATAACAACATTATTTGGACTACACAAGATTATAACCAACATCCTATGATTTTGCAAAAAATCTAAGATCAACAAAAAGTTTTGTTATTATACTCTTTCACTGGAAACTCTTTTATAATGTGTTTTTTTTTTCTTTTTTTTTTAAGTGATCCTACATGAGGTCCAATATTAAAGTTGGTCTATTCTCACTACTTTTAAATATGAAATAGGGTTAACATATACATTAGTCCGAAGAATTAGGTTATAAAATTAAAAATTGCAGAAAAGAAAAGAAAAATTGAAAAGAAAAGTACTCAAAATCAATAAGCTTGATCAAGTTGAAACCACAAAACCAGTCAATTACTAACTGGATTCAATAATGCACACAGATCGGAATATTGGATTGGCTTACCAGCTAATTCTCTAAGCCAACCTAAAATTGGATTAGTTGTAATATGATTAAATTAGGTCCACATTTGAATTAGTGATCACAGCTAGCAATACTCCTAATTTACAAACATATACTTCAGACGTAGGTATCACAATATTTACTCATTGATAAGAATTTAATTTATCTTATATTTTTGTTCAAATAGTTATAATAAAGGGTAATTGTACCAAAAATCTATTTTATTTAATGCTTATATAGATATAGAAAATCAGTTCTTATTTTGTACTGTGGGTAACCTATTTGTTACCTGCTAAGTTGGATTTCTTTTTTCTCAGTCTCTTTCAACCTCATTCCATTAATTGGATGACTTTGGGTTTTTTTTTTCTCGCCTAACTATTTATCTTATTTCTTTTAGGTAATGAATTGTTTACTAGTTTTTTTTTTTTTTTTTTGAAAATATCTTATATGGATATGCATTTTTTTTTTATTACAATTTTTTTTTTATAAGATGAAACCTATTTAGAGTAATTGTTTTTTCCCTATATCTATAACCACTTTAACTTGGTGAAAAAAAGTGCAAATATGCAATTACCTATTAATGGAGTAAAAACAAAAGTAGCTAAGAATGACCTTCTATTATAGGTTATTATCAACTTGGTCAAACTTATCAATTATGGACAAAAACAAAAATACTATTGAAAATTCCGTCTATACATGTGCTCATCTTTGATTGTACACTTTATATGATATCTTCATGCTTAATCACTTTAATCATGTCATGTTCTAATCCACTGGTGAAGTAAAGGAGTTATCCTCAAATAGATAAAAATAAAGAGAAATTAGGTTTAAGACACTTTTTTAATAGTGTATTTTGAAAAATAGATTCATTTTAGAATTGTTTTTGCAAAAGAAATATTTAATGGTCTAGGAGTGTCGAGATTTTAAAAGAGTCTATTTTCCCAAAACACATTATTAAAAAAGATCTATTTTACCAAAAAAAAAAAAAAGACTCCAAAAATAAACAAATATTAGGGAGTATAAAAATTTGGAGGATTCCCTAAAGGAAAAAAGGAAAAATATTTGGAAAATAAAACTTTATTTTATGTTTTTCTTATCGAGTATTTCTACTTGTAGAAGAAATGGACATGCTTTAATCATTTTCTTTCTTATATTACAAGGAAAAAAGCAAGGAACAATTTTTATATTATAGCTACCAGTTCTCTTAAGATTGATGCTACATGATTCTTATTCAAGCTCTGTGCTGGGTCTGGGCACCTAAAATCGTCTCCAATGCATTATGCTAAACAAAGTGTCATTACTAGTACTAGATTTAGTACGAATTTTTTGAGTTTATTCCAATGTATACATTCTAAAAATGTTATTTTATATTTTAGACATTATTTTTATGGGGATGGCTACGGTAGGGGCGTCCCTACTTAGGGTCATGCCTTAATTATCGTTGGATGGGAATCTGTGGAGAATAACGGGAATCTGTGGAGAATCTATTTATATACAGATTCCCATCCAACGGTGAATAGACAGGGCCCTACGTAGGGGCGTCCCTACTGTAGACGCGCCCTATTTTTATAAAATATTTGTTTCTACTATTAACTCTCATTATTTTATTATCCAATTACTCATTCTAAAAACTAACTTCACTTTCTAATTTTCAATTACTCATATTATACATATATTAACTAAATGGTCAATGCAAAGAAGTTGTGAATAGAATTTTAATTTACTGTTAATTTTAATAAATAGTAATTTAGTAAGAATAAACTTATAAATAAAATTTAATGATGAAGCATATATTTTTATATTGAATTTTGTGAAATATATGAATATTTTATATATAAAATAATGATAATATTATAAATTATATCACATGCTAAAAATTATACTAAATATAATATTTTATATTTTAGCCAAATGTTGAAATTTAGCATTAGCATATCATTAGAGATGCTCTAAAAATGCAAGATTTTAATGTCTAGACACATCAGTTGACCAACGTTCTAGCTGCCTTGTCTTTAAAAATAAAATAAAAAATAAAAAAGGTTGCCTTGCGTCAGATTAAGAAAAAGCAGCTAAAGCGCTTCCAAAAAAAAAAAAAAAAAACAGCTAAAGATCCATTCTTCATTAGTCAGATTGCATACTAGCTACAACATCATTCAATTAATTAAGAATCCAATTGATTTAGCATCTAGAATCAAATTGAGCTCTAATACTTTGACATTAACAAGAGTTACAAGGCCTACCAGGCCATCCCAAGTACTCTGAAACCCTCCAAGCAAATAATTCCAAAAAAAGTCAACAAGAAGACAAATGTGAAAGTGCAACAATGTAAAAATTGTTGGAATTAAAAAAAAAATTTCGCAGCGGAAGATTGGCCCAGGAACATTCAAAAATTTTCTCAAAACAATTGACTATATGAGTGCATAGTATTAATTTATAGCAAATAGGAACACACAAAGAGAATAGATCTAATACCTCTTGTAGCCCATCAGCGGATCCTAGCTTTATTGTCTTCTAAACCACGATCTTCCAATCCAAGCCTCAAGTACAACTGGATGAACGTGTGGGCGTTGCGTACAATTTCTTAAACTCACACTTTAGGCACTTGTAATTTTCTCAACACATGAGATTGCAAGAGTTTGTTCTATAGAGAATAGGAAGACACTCTCTTTTTTTTTTCCTTGTTTATGGAGGCTCTATATATA
>JXTC01000379.1:110651-149862 GCA_002914845.1 Trema orientale | reverse complement strand
CTCCATTGTGATGTCAACACATCAATAGTCCGGATAAGACTATTACATTCTCAATGTTAATGGACCGTACTAATAATATTTAATTAAAGATCCCAAACTTTAATTAATTATTACGGACTATATTTAGTTTATTATCCACAAATTTGATCCTCATGTATATAACACTTATATACTAAATTTGTGGTCACATAAATAAACTAGGAATTTTCTGATATTTAAAGACATACCAACTATGCACAAATTCAAATAGAAAAATGTCATTTTATTAATTCAGCAAATATCCAAAATATACATGTTTTTAGGGCATAAACCTAAACAAAAATACCTATTGGATTGGCAACAATATATATGTAAACATAAATTTATAAGTCAAACATATGTATTTATAAAAAACATGCGTATGAATATAAATGAAGATATACTAGTATACGTGTAAACTAACCCCAGAAGAGATTGAATTTGAAATGTTAATTAAGATATTAATCTTACTAGGCTAGCTACTAGACATAAGCATCTTATATCGCTATCATGTCCCTCAACAACCCGTACAATGGCCAAAAACGATTCCGAATAGTCGACTTGAATTCGACTGACATCATATGTTATATTTAAATGAATCCGTACATGGAATTGTTTGTGGATTTTTTATTTAAATAAAAATACTCTCATTTTTTCCAACAACTAATTTTATACGAAAATGAGGGGGAAAAAATTTGTTCACCCGATATATAAAGTGACTTGCACACAATCTACAAAAATTACAATTAGATCAAGTCCACTAGAAGAATCACTTTTAACTCTTTAAAATCACTCCAGAAAAAGGGGAAAAAAAAAATTACTCCTGCAAATGCAATGCCACTAGGAGTAAATTGGGGTAAGATGACTTTATTGTGACTATTGCGTGGGATAAACTTTTTTTTTTCTTTTTAGCTTGGTCCAGATCCAGTTGCCCAGAATCACCCATTTTGGGATATATATATATATATATATATATATATATATATATATATATATATATATATATATATATATATATATATATATATATTCACTTAAATTACATATTCTAGTGCGGAGAATTTAAGAGAAAAAAATAAGATAGAGGCACAAAATTTCTAGAGAAAGAAAGTTTAGAGTTGAAGATTTCATGTAGAACACTTGGGAGAGATTTTTGAAGATTTAAAGACATGAAGCTTCTTTCCAGAACAGTTTTTTTTTTTTTTTTCCTTTTCCTTTCTCTCACCCTAATCTCTTTAAAAATTTGTATTGAGTAGTTTGTATGAATATTTTGAGATTTTTGAATTTCTTGATGAGATTACTTTTGGATTCTACTATGTTTAGTTAGAATTTATATGCTATGGTTTGATTTATCTTTTTTACACTTTTTTTGGATTATTTTGTTTATTATTGGTTTATTTTCCATTCTCAATTCATTTGTGATTCTCTTTGCTTATTGCTTTTAATTTATTTGGCCAGTAAATTAGTTGAATTTACATTATGATTTTGATTCTCAAGAGATATTGATTTCATAAACTAGAATTAAGGGACATAATTTGGTTTTTGTGAGACCGAAAAAAGATTAATTTCTAGATAATTACTTTGAAAGTTTAGGTTATTGTGAGACCGAGAGGTGAATGATACCTTAAATCCTAATATAAGAGCTAAACTTAATGAATACTTGATTAAATTAGTTAGATATGGATATCGACTTGGGTAGTTAAGTATATTATCTCATTTGACACTTAGGAGAGATAATGAGATTCGATTATGTCCCTCGATTAGTGTGTTGAGTGAAATTAGACTAGTAATTACTTAATTTGACGAACTTAAGAGTTATTAGATGAAATCAAGTCCTTAGTACACTGCTGCATAGTATTATCCATATTTTATTTACGCATTTCTTTTTATCTTTGTTTTTATTTATTTAATGTTAATTTCGTTTAGTTTGGATGCCTAGATAAATTTATGTTACGATAATTCTAGTATTTAACGACATTTTAATACCCAATCCTTGTGGGATCAACCTTTCTTACCATTATACCAGGTAGTTCTAATTTTTATTAGAATATGCTAGATTAGTGAATAGGAGGAATACAAATATTAATTTAATAGTGTTGACGATAACTTATCAAATTTTGGCCTCGTAGTAGGGGATTGGCTTAATATCGAGAGTAAGTAACTTGAATTTAATTTAGACATCTATTTTTATTTTTCATTTTTACTTTTTATTTTTAAATATTTATTTTGTGATGTACTTGGAGATGATAAATCGACAAGTTTTCTTTAGATTCGCTCAACGAGGTAGAACCGTTCTATTATGCATGGTGGAGATACAAGGAAGTGCATACTATATTTCCTAATTATGGCTTCTCTCGGGATTGTCAACAACAAAATTTCCTTGGTGGGTTATGTGCCAAAACAAGAATATGGGTTAAAAGAGGAGATGGTACCACCTATTTCTATCAATTATCAATGAACAAAGCCTATTGATTATTGGAAGATATGGCTGATTTTGACTATCGGAGTTGGAATTATCCACCAAGTCACCTTTGTTTGGGAGATAATTTTAATATTTCAGTGCTATGGTTTGACACTTCATATTATCAAGTGAAGTCTTCTCTCGACCTTCAAGACCTTGTTGCCTAATTTTCAGAGGAAACAAGACTCTGTATAGAGAAATTAGAGAAGATGAAGACTATTCACAATTTACAAACTGAATCTCCATCCGACTTCATTGAAATCGTAACAAAGATGGTGACCATAGGGGAACTCAAGACATATACAATTATAAAAGCCATTAAAAAGAGACGAGTACAAGTAGGAGGATCTTGGGTTTATTCGATGATGATTACTCAAGTAAGGAAGAGGTTCAAGACAATACTTGTGAGTCTCGACCTTTTGAAATTCAAGTCATCATACCACCGGTCATCAAAGCGTACATCTATGATGATCCCATATGGCTAAACCATTCTCCATCGCTTCTAACACCGTTTATTCAAGCCCACCATACACATGTGCCAGAGTCAAATCAAGTTGAGCGTACATGCCAAATATTACCATACATCGACATGCTTGAGGGTGTTCAAAACTAAGACTCATATGTCGTGTTGTATGACACGTACTATGTGCGGAAGCTAATTTTTGACGAGCCACTAATTTGGACATAATCGAGCTTAAAGACTCAAGATATAGAGGAAAGTCCTGCCAACCCGAGATAAAGCCACCATTGTCTGGAGCACCACCTTCATCAACCATTATAGGTTCTTATTCCATTTTGCTTAATTTGAATTTTTAAATATTGAGAACTTTTTTAATTGTGAGTCTGGGGGGTGGGAGGGCTTGATGGTTAATTAGTTGATAGGTATTAGCTTTGCTCATGTGTTGGTTGCTATAATTTTTCCTTTCATGACTTGTGTTCTTTTAATAAATTCTTTACTTGCTTTTCTTTAGTTTATTTGAATAAGTTGTGAGTCTTGTTGAAATGAGATAACATGTTATTGATGATAAGTATAGTCACTAAATGCTCTTTAGGTCTTTTGAAATGCAATTTATTAAATTATCTATGTGCTTGACTCGTATTAGTTGAATTTCCCTTTTGATTCTCTATATTTGAGCACTATGAATCATGATCACTTGAGTAATTTGAGTTTTAGAAGACACTTATATTTATTAGCTAGACTTTGTCATTTTATGAACTTTAGAACCCATTTGAGTGTTGCTTAAGGAGAAATCTTAGGTTAAGTATCATTGAAAAAAAGATTTAGGCATTACTTTAGATCGTTTAAATCTTTGCAGCTAACACTTGAAAAATTTATTCTTAGTTTACCCCAATTAAGAATATTTGACTTACTTTCTTTATCGCCTTTACAAGTACATCTAAACCACTAAATTAATTCTTATTTCTTAAACCCATCACTAGTATGCATGATTGTATTGTATTTTTTTATGATTCATTGAGAATAAAAGACAAGTGTAGGTTATGTTTAGAGAATCGTTAGTGGATTGAAGTATTACAAATAAAAGAAACCAAAAAGAGAGTATTTGGTACGAATTATATATTACATTATATTTCTTTTCAATATTAGGGACAATTTTGATTTTGAGTTTGAGAGTGAGGTATATGTTTCTCTTTTTTTTTTTTAATATCATAATCCTTATCTTATTAAAAAATCAAAAGAAAAAATAAAAATAAAAAATGAGAAAAAAAAGAAAGAAGAAAAAGAAAAGAAAAGAAAAAAAAATGAATAAAGAATTGTAGTTGGTTTGCATTTTTTTAAGAATAGGCTTGTTGTGGGAATAATTGAAAAAAAAAAAAGATATGTAATGGGAGTTAATGAGTGAATTTTTTTGTAAGAATCATGCAAGATCCTTGAGTTGTGATGCATATCTAGGGTGATCCGAGCCGAAATATATCCTTCTCATCTACGCTTTACCTAACTTTACATTACAACTTTTAAAAGACCTTTTGATCTTCTATGATACTATAATCTACATTAGTAGAGAGCAATACAAAGAATTGGCTTATGGTAGTTCTAATTTCCATTATCTAGAGATCATTAATATTCTCTGAAGCACATAAGTCTATTCGGAGTTCATTTAGTTGAGTAAGATTAATTGTGCATATACTTTGCGTGAAGTGAAACCGATACTTGATGTTGAAATTCTAGATACTCTCAATAGTTGCATTTCATTCAAGCTTGGAGTATTTTGTGATTTTGGAGGTATTTGCACAGTTGTAAATTCAATATAAACTCACATGCTATCATTTGTGCTTAGTATTGATTTGTGTGATTTTTCTTTATTTTGTTTTACTTGAGGACAAGTAAATGTTTGAGTTTGGTTATATTTGATGCGTTGGTTATTTATCAACAAATCAAGTAACTTTTAAGCACAAATAGTTGTATGTTTTTAAGCATTTTTGTTAGTTTAATGTGTTTTTATGTATTTTTGTCAATGAATAAGAATCGATGTAAGAGTGAGGAAAAAATGAGATTTTTGAAGTATTTTAGATCAAATCGGGACCGAAAAAGTTGAACCGACACGAAACGGGATGAAAAGGGTGAGAAACCACCCTAGGCAGCAAGAGTGGCGCAGCTGCGCAATATACGTGCGAAGCTACGCCAATTCCCACTGGATGCTCAGATTTTGCTAATTTTTTTTTGATCCAATGGTCAAAAATCACCCATTTTGGAAGCCCTACATATATATATATATATATCCACTGAAACCACAAACCGTAATATGGAGAATTGGAGATAAAAATACAAGATAGAGGCACAAAATTTCTAGAGAAAGAAAGCTTAGAATTGGAGATTTATTGAAAAATACTTGGGAGAGGTTTTTGAAGACTTGAAGCTCCTTTCCATTAGGAGTTTTTCTTTTCTTTTCTCTCACCCATACCTCTATAGAAATTTATATTGAGCATTTGTATGAATATTTTGAGATTTATAAATTTATTAATGAGATTAGTTTTGGATTCTATTATATTTGGTTAGAATTTATATGCTATGATTTGATTTTTCCTTTTTATACTTTCTTTTGAATTATTTTGTTTATTGTTAATTTATTTTCCATTCTCAATTCATTTATGTTTCTCTTTGTTTATTGCTTCTAATTTATTTTGCCAATGAATTTGAACTTAAGGTTATGATTTTGATGCTTGGGAGAGATTAATTTCATAAACTAAAATTGAGAGATATAGATTAGGTTGTTGTGAGACTGGGAGGAGATCAACACCTCGATAATTACTTTGAAAGTTTGAGTTATTGTGAGACCGGAAGATGAGTGATACCTTGACTCTCAATATAAGGGCTAAACTTAATGATCGATTGATTAAATGGGTTAGATAGGTATACTGACTCAGGTAGTTAAGCATATTATCTCATTTGACACTCAGAAGAGGTAATGAGGTTAAATTATGCCCTTTGATTAGTGTGCTGAGTGGAATTAGGCTAGTAATTACTTAATTTAACGAACTTAAGAGTAATTCGGTGAAATCAAGTTCTTAGTACATTACCACATAGTATTATCTATATTTTATTTGCGCATTTCTTTTATCTTTGTTTTTATTTATTTATTTTTAATTTTATTTATTTGGATGCTTAGATAAAATTAGGTTACGTATAATAATTCTAGTATTTAGCCATACTTTAATACACAATTTTCGTGAGATCGACCATTCATACCACTAAATTAGGTAGTTCTAATTTTTATTAAGACATGCTAGATTAGTGAATAGTAAGAATACAAGTTTTATAGATCAACTGAAAATTTACTAATTAATTTAAGCTATTGGAATTTCAACTATATTTGAGCATTACAAATCATTGGATCGAGTAATGCTAGAAATACATAAAATTTTCACTCAAAATTTACATAAAAAATATGACATTATTTTCAATCATACAATTATTCTTCATTATATTATTCCCGGTATATATGGTATATAAAGACAAGAAGTTACTAACCAATGTACTTCAACCTTGATTTTGTAATTAATTATTCCCATTCTATTGATTTATTAGGAAAATTACAAGTTAAATTAATACACTACTGGAGTAGAACTCTTCTAGGGGATGGTGCACTACTGATGATGCAACTGAAAATTAAAAAGGCCTATATAGTATTCTAGTCTTTACATTTATAAACATATGATATTAATAAAGATGCTCGAAAGTTTTCTGCCTCTATAAGTCTGTAGCTTACCAAACTTCGTATTGAATATTCGCGATGAACAATATATTAATAAGTTGCAATGAACAATATATTATTACATTGCAACTACCAGTTTTTCAGCTCGACAGATTATATTAGTTGCAAACTGGCATTCCCTGGCCATTGGTATAATAAGTTCATAATTAACTGATTAACGATTTATTAATTTAATTACTCATTTTATATTTATTTATTATTTTATTAGTAGTGTGTATATATGTAAATGTCAATTTAGTAGGTTTTTTTTTTATTTATGTATATGAATTTTTTTTTAATCATTAGATTATCATTCAACGACTATAATAACGTGTATGAAAAGACGTTCATCATCAATATTATTTTTAATTGACCAAAATGATACATATGAATATTAAAAAAAAAAAAAAACCTGGATTGATGCTCATATAATATATATGCGCGCGTGCGCACATGGATCCACACCCCATTTGAATCATGCCTTTAATCAAAAGAAATAAAGCCTCCAGCTGGGTGGGCATTCTCACGCAGCCACACCACATCTGAATTTGATTGTCGCAACATTTAATTTTGGGCCTTTTTTTTTTTCAAATTTTGGTCATTTAGCTTCCTTGGAGCTTTATTTTAACCAGTTTCAAACATAAAGAGAACAAAAATAGGCCATTTTTTTAAAAATAAAAATAGGCCAATTTTTGATGATATTGTTAACTCAAATACTATTGATTATAGGAAATATATATGTATTATACTTTTTTTAGGGGAATATATGTATTATACTTTTATCTATGTTAAATATATAACTAGATTCTTTGCAATATATACTTGATTTAGCTAGATTTGTTTTAAGAGTAAAGAAAATTGGATTGGAGTAATCTTTTCTTCCATTGGAAAATGTTACTGTAAAAGGTTTATGCTTTATTACTGACAGATTTATTTATCTAAAAAAACTATGAGGTAGTTTGCTTTTAATAGGGATTTTTTTAAAAAAAAAAAAAAAAAAGCGCCTTTAATAGGATTTTAAAACATATAATCTGCCTACCGAAGTAATCAAATTAATTTTTAAAATTATTTAATTAAATTCAATTATTATTTCGAATCCAATTTTAATTGGATATACAACTTTCTGCAATCCTTTAGATTGAATCACATGGTTTAATCGGATACTCCTAGTTTATATAACTAAGAAACACTAGTAAGAAATTTATGCTTTCTAACGTTACGATTAACTTCATCAAAATAATTGGGAGAAAAAGTTTTCGTATCCAAAAAACGAAAAAAAAAAACAAAACTATTTTCTTTGAAGTTGAACTTCAGTATTTTTATTAATAAATTTCAGGATTTCATTACCACGTGGATCTTAAGTACGTAATATATTAATACGAGATGACAACAGGGTGAAAACACTGATGAAACAAGATTTGAAATCGTGCATTACAAAAAATAACCAATGTTTATTTATTTATTTATTTATTAAGATTTAAATAATCAAGGAGGGTATTTAAGTTAAAATTTTTGTTGGACTTAATTAGCTTTATTATTTTTTTCTTAGTGACATACCATATGATGCAATCAGATTTTCCTTTTAAAAATATGATGCAATCAGATTACTACAGTTGAAATGTCCATTAATCCTATATTTAACAGTGATGAGTCTGATGACAAGCCAAATGGATATTAAATGCTAGTGTTGTTTGATACCAGTACTGAGAGGATTTCTTTTTTTTTTAAAAAAAAAAAAGAAAGAAAAAGATAAATAGTAGGATTTAGGTGGTGTTTGTCTCGGTTCATGGATCAATACTATAATACTAAAAGAAATAGAACGAGAAAAAGAATATATAAATAATAAATTATTCGGTTGAAATTAGAATCAATAGTATAATGAAATGAATTAAATTTTGTCTTTAATAAAAATATCTTACTTATATTTTGGTTGGGGCAGAAAAAGAAAATTTAAAATTTCACTTAGGTAAAAATGTTATTTCTTAGGTAGACGAGTGGAATAACAAGTCTATCAGTTTGCTTTATATTTAATGATAATCAAAATTGGAATAAAAAAGAAGAAAAATGAATTGGAATAAAATAAATGAGAATAAAAATCACTATTTGTATAATCTTGTTTATTTAAAATGACAAAAAAGAGGGTTAGAATTCCATTTACGTGTTTATTTGATCAAGGAAATGGAACTAGAATAATATATTTTACTCAATTGCCTTTTAATATTCTCATGTGTTTTTGGGGAATCATAATGGGAGAGGTTTTCAAAAGTAAATGGATCTTTTAAAATTTTAATAATTAAAAGAAATAGAGGAATCATTACAGGTAATGTCATTTTTATGGAATTGATGATAATGTCACACACATTCTTTTTCTCTAAATTTATATGAATAGCATACTACATTCATATTCCCTTATTTAAGTAAATAATTAAATATGAATTATTACCCCATATGACATTCCATTCCTTTTAGTAAGGATGCCATAATTAATAGAATTGTAATTCATTTTTTTGCTAAAAAGATAAAGCAAACAATGTAATTCATTTTTTGTTGCAATAGTTTTTCCATTCTAAAGTCCGTTCATTCAAACGATAGGCAAGAGCAAGACTAATTAAGGATGGAACCAAACGATTTTACTCTTTTACTAGATTTGCAAATAAATAAGGGGACAAAATTGTGACGAAAAGTAACATTTGGAGACCATAACAATTTCTTTATATGTGAAGGCAACAGTTACAATAAATCTGTATTTGTGTGTGATTTGTCCTATTTCTAATTTTTGTACATGAATGAGCTGTATTGGTTTTCTTTAATTTTCTGTAATTTTGCATGGTGTTCTTAAGAGAGGATTAGTGTGTGTTAAATTTAAAAATTAAAAGCAGCATATAATTCGAGTTAAAAAAAAAAAGCGGCACATAATAAAGTGGTTTTTAAAATTTATTTCATTAGAATAGCCAAAAAAAAAAGGACCGTGTCTCCTTTTTTTTAATTTTTCATCTATGAAAAACTAAGAAAAACATTGTTTTGGGGTGTGACAAATTTTTATAATTAGTCACTAACTAAAAATGTTAAGTCACAAATAATGTGATAATTGTGCAATATGAGGTTAATTAATAAAATGTGACGAGTCAAAATTACAATTGTCAAGTGACCATTGGAAAATTACCAAATTAGAAGCAAAAGAACAAATACCACACATTGACCAATAAAAGCATGGCACCTGTTAAATACCGAATTGGATTTGGAGAACTCATGCTTTGCCACCTCAAACTCACCACTCCTAGCAGTTTGGATACGTGTCAGGCACTGAAGAAAACTTTGTCTCCATAAGACACCTCATAGTGAGGTATCCATAATTCTGCCACGAAGCTCTCAAGAAGCGGTGGAGCTCCATTTTGAATGCCTATATATATATATGTCACTGCTTTGTAATGGAGGGTCAGAAAAAAAAAAGAAGACAAGAAAAATCTATTCTCTTTCGACTTCCTGATTACTTCTCTTCCCCTTTTCTTTATTGATCAACTCAAGGCTCCCTTTTTTTTTTACTTCATACGAATACCATCAACCCCTTTTCTCTTTCTCTCTCTTTCTCCCTTATTAACTCTTGTCACATCCATCAATTCCACCATTAATACTCCTTCCTTTTGTTTTATCTTTTAGTCAATACCAAAATCAACTCTTGGTCTCGGGTCTAACACCCATCATATACCTACACATATACATATATATACACATCTATATATATATATATACACACATATTTTCGTACATATATTCCCACACACAAATATTATATATAACTATCATTATTATTATTATTATTATTGGGCGCGTCTACAGTAAGGGCGCCCCTACGTAGGGTCCTGTCTATTCACCGTTGGATGAGAATCTGTATATAAATAGATTCTCCACAGATTCCCGTTATTCCCCACAGATTCCCATCCAACGATAATTAAGACATGACCCTACGTAGGGACGCCCCTACCGTAGTCATCCCCTTATTATTATTATTATTATTATTATTCATATAGGTTTTGGGAATATTGAGCTACTAACCCCATTATTTTCTATTGTTCCAAATATTTACAGAGTGCTAACTATATATATTAATGTTAACATTTAGATTATGCACTTTAAATAATCGCAGACCCGTGATTTTGAGTTGTTTAGCAAGCTGAGTTGTAGCATATACGACCTTTGTTTGCAACCGTTCACGTTAAATTCAGCACTTTTATTTCTTTTATCTTTGACAAAATGGCTGGAATCACCTGTGTCAAAGATCTAACTTTCTAATCATTTATTTATTTATTTTTTAGTATTATTTATTTATATTTCTGACCGAATGGCTGGAATCACCTGTGTCAGAAAAACTAACCATCTTTTTGTTTGTTTCTGACCAAATGGCTGGTATCACCTGCGTCAGAAATACTGGCTATCTAATACGCGGCGATGGTCATTGAAACCACCCACACCTGTTTACTTGCAGGTTGAGTTGTCAAAAACACCAACATTTTTCTGACACGTGGAATTGTATCGTTACAATTTTTCACGTCATTTTCTCTATTTTCTACTGCCATTCTACTTATCTTTAATTAAGTATTTTTATGCTTAATTAATTCCTCTCTAATTAAATCACAAAAAGCACCTCCGGAACATTAATGGCGACTCCACTGGGGAGTAGCCAAGTGAAACTAGATTTCTTCAGTATTTCCAAAATCCCCCGGAACAAACATGTTTGTATTTTTTTCTGTCTTTAGGATGAAGAATTCAAACCTTAAACGTGAAAATTGAAACTACGAGTGAATATGAATCAATTCGAGTTTGCAAGAACATAAAATCATATTAATTATTTTTTCATGGTTCAAGTAAACAAATAAATGCATTAGAAAATAATTATAAAAAAAAACCTATTTTTATTTACTTTTTTTCTATAGTCTATTGCAAATTAATAAATGTGACCATAAAAGTTTAAATTGATATCAAGTTAAAATCGATATTAGGTTTATGAATAGTTGGCTTCGTGTAAATTAGATATAAACCACGTGATGTAGCAAGTAACAAGGTGATCTACCTGAAGACGAAAAACAAATTTAGAAAATGGTTAAAAAAAGCTGAAATCAGATATTGGGTTTATAATATATCTTACTTTTACTGGAAAAATATACACATAAAATACCGAAATATAAGCGCATGTTAGAATGGAACATGTATATACCTATTTTTCTCTCTAAAAAAAGAAGATCCACTGTTGTTCTCAGGTTAAAGAGGGAGCGTCTCCTTCTCATTTTTTGGCCTTCCCTCCTCCTCCTTCTTATCCCTAATCTCTCTCCCTGATTTTTTATAGGGATGAAATTTTTTTCAGTTGTCTTTTAGTTTTTTAATAAGTCTAAATCTAAATCTGATTTATAGTACCACCTTTTGCATAGATTTTCAAGTCCGTTTACTAGATATTGAATATGAAATTTTCTTCTTTTATTTAAATCTGTTAGGTGGATGTGTTGTTTTTCTTATCAGCGGACATGGATCTCAATTAGTGTTGAAATTATGTAGTCTATCCTACCAAGAATACAGTCTAGGAGCAAGTGTTGAATGTTGAAAGCAATAGTTTGCTGGTGGTTTTTGTTATTTCTTCTCTTTGAGAATTATGATAATCACAAATCTTGTTGTTATTGTGTTTGTGATCCACTTTTTTTGAGGAGTTTGAAATTATAATCCTTGTACTGTAATTAAAATTCTTTTGCTTCGAATAATGATATTCTCTTGAGGAGTCTGTTTTTATAAAAAAGATAAAAAAAAATATTAAGAAGAATATATCATGTAACCATAGATAATTAACAAATTTCATTTAACTATTATTGTTTCTATGCTGGAAAATGTCTTCCGAGTTGATAACTGCCAGCATTAGATAAGGTTGACTAAAAACAAAAAAGATAAAGTTCATAATAGGGTTAGAAAAGTGAGGCGAGATGTTCTGATCGTTGAAAATGCAAAACAACAGCCCAACAATTTATGCCACGCGTCCGCCACGTGTCTGCCAACGCCGGGACATTGAAATTTGAATTGGGACATTTGCAATTTACTCCGTCTCTATACACCCTCGTGACAAAATACTTCTTTTTTTTTTATTTTTTTTGGGTAAAACGTCACGTCCTCACAAAAGAAAATACCTCAAATCTTAGGTTGATTTTTTTGATAATAAATTATTCTAATACCTCCAACCATGTGACTTTTGTCTTAAAAATTAATTTCTTATTATCATCTTATTGCCACTTGTAATACTTTCTATCTAAATTTTTTCAAGACGCATGCCAAAGATTCGAACTAGTAAAACAACCAGCTTTACCGTTTTATTTTTATGTTCGAACCTATGTTAGGTTCCTTTTAAATCATTATTTTATACCGTCTAATATATGAGTTATCATTATTTAATTAAGAGGAAATTGTGGTAAAAATATTCGTTTTTAGTCGAAGTTTACACTTATATACTTAATTTTTTTTTTCTGACGGCAATAATACTTTCTATCTAAATTTTATAGCAACCGTCAAATTTCTCCGTTAAATATCATCTTATTGTACATGTGTCAACTGAGATATTATGCTATTTTAAAATTATATAAAAATTATCAAAAATTAGAAAAATGAAATAAAAATGAAACTAAATCAAATAAATTCAGAAAATAAAGAAGAAGATCAAAAATTATCCTCTTCTTCTCCACTCTCTCTATTTCAGATGGTCCACCATTAAAATTGGAGAAGAACCCATCTGCATTTCTCATCCTTGCAATTATGACGTCTGTATTGTCGGGTCAGACCAACTCGGGCTCAAAGGGGTTCGATTTCGCTTCGGATGACGTTATCTGCTCGTACGAGGATTACGGCAAACATAACTCCTCTAATGGTGGCCATAGCGATCCCGTCATCAGTTCTAGTTTGGGCAATGGACTGTGCGCTGCTTCGAATCCTAGGTTTTGCTTATTCAGTTGTGATTTTTATAGATGACAGTATATATATATGGAAGCTCGGGATTCGTCCTCGTTGTCTTCGCAGCCGCGAATCGGGATGGGCCCTCTCCAATGCCGGGGCGGTGGTGGAAGACGACGCCGTTTTGTCCATCGCCGCCTTGCACTTCCAGTCCGAGAAG
This sequence comes from Trema orientale, assembly GCA_002914845.1. Taxonomy (NCBI): domain Eukaryota; kingdom Viridiplantae; phylum Streptophyta; class Magnoliopsida; order Rosales; family Cannabaceae; genus Trema; species Trema orientale. Next base: position 136,034 of record JXTC01000379.1, on the reverse strand, counting down.
TTCATATGTGGTTTTCAAGCTACTTCTAACCCATTTTGCATTTGAAGCACTGATTATGACAATATCATCCTTTTCTCCACCATACCCATTTAACGTCTCTGTGCAAGAATAAAATTATAAAAACCATCAACATAAACTTGTTTCGAATTTCACAAATATATGTATTGAAGTGTTGGATTTTTTACCTGGTGAATGGAGAAATCGTTTTGATCTTTGCAAAGCAAGGAACTTCAATCAAATTATGATATGGTTAAATTTGGACAAATCTATAAGATCTTGATTTTTTTTTTTAAAAAAAAAAGACAGGATCTTGATCTCTACTAAAATAAATACAATTTCAATTTTCCCTTTTCCTGCACTTTGTCGAGAAACAAACAGCTAAAATTGCAGCAAAAATTTGACTTTGAATTTATTTTTATTTATATTTAATTTATTTGAATTTTTAGAACTTATTTCTTTTATTTTTGAATTTTTGAATTTTTTAATTTTTTATTAATCTTTTTACATTTTTAAATTGCAATTAACCTCAAAAGGCAACACATGTCTGCTGAGGTGGTATTTAATGGAGAAATTTGATAGTTGTTACAAAATTTAGACGGAAGGTATTATTGTCGTCGGGAAAAAAAAAAAATATGTAAGTATAAATTTCGACTAAAAACAAGTATTTTCGCCGTAATTTCTTCTTTAATTAATAATAAATATATAAAGTAATATTTTTTCTTTCGGACAAGCACGCGGAGTGTAAGGGAATGCATTAAAATATAAAAAATTGCAAACACAAGAGGGAAAAAACAAAAACAAAAAAAAAACCAAGCCAAAAGCCCTGCAATTACTGAGGAAACAACAACTAAAAGATGGCCTAGTGTCATACAAGCTTATCCTAATAGGTATCACGTGGTATTGAAAGAGATTTTCTTTTATTTTTTATTTTTTGAAAGGTTGTATTAAAGGGTTGTATTCATGAATACGATTATTAGAGATCTTCTGTCTGAAAAAAAAAAAAAAAAAAAAAAATTTATAAGAGATTAGATCCTAACATTGTTATAATTTTACTTTTTTTTTATAAATATTTTTGCTACCTGTGCTTAACAATTAGTGTAGAAATTTACGTAGCCCCACGTAGGCTCTCCCTCCTTGATGGTTGATTAATGCATGAATCTATCCACAACCAGTGGAATTTTACGTGGACAACATTGCAACAAGCAAGACAAACATTATCATGGAAGTTACCTTCATAAAGTTATGCACCTCTTGTTGACCTATGTGGCTTTCAAACTTGTCTTATTTTGATAATAACAAACATGTGATTTAGTTACTAATAACGAGTTTGTAATTATAAAGTTAAAAAAGAAATTGATAAACTCAAGAAATGAAGTTCTCAAGAATAGCGCATCATTGAAAAATCTCGAAGGTTGAAGACGAATGTGAAGAATCAAGATTCAAGACCAAGTCTAAATAGGTTAAAATTTATTTCCTAGTCTTGTACTTGACTTATTGCATTGCACAAAATATTCTCTTTGATATGGCTCAAAAATCTTTCAAATGAATTTTCAAACAAATCTCCAAAGAATTAGCTAAACTTTAAATCTACTATTTTCTTAATTATTTGAAAATAAATATAATTTCTAATCTAGCCCAAATATCCTCAAAAGTTCATTTTTAATGTCAAAAATAATTTGATAAAGAAAGTTTTAAGAACGTCTAAAGAATTGATCAAAGAAATCAAAAAGTGGTTTCTGATCTATTTTAATGACCATTGGAGCTGAACTGGCGTGTCAGACTCCAACGGCTAGTATTTTTGGTCGACTAAAAATATTTCTGATCGACCAAAATTTTGGCAGTAAGTTACCAACGGTCGAGAACGGCTATTTTTTGAAGATGTCTTTAAATAGAGCCAAGTTTGACAACTTAGACATATAGAATATAAACCTGCATTGATACCCAATCAGTTTCTAAGTGCAAAAATTCTCTTTTACTCAACTTTAACTTTTAAATCATTTTGAGCCATTCCTAGAGCATCATTTGTGCATTGTTTTCAAATCACCTAAGTTTATCTTGTATTATTTCTTTGAGAGGTGATTATTTGAGTGAGTGTTCACTTGTATTTTTATAAAATCATTATTGAGAGGTGATGTTGGCACTTGAGTCATAAACAACCCAGTATAAGTGCGGTTGACACCGAATTCTAAACAATCAGTGGTTAAGCGTAATAGAGCCGGATTCAAGACTATTGTAAAGGCATGGGTGTGCCTAAGCAGACTGGCTGAAAGTGGCCAACTTCCACTTCTCCGGGCATTTCTCAAATTGTGCCGCACAACCTCGAGCTAGATGGCATCTCTTGGTGTTTTAAACATGTTCCAACCCTTAGAACGTGGGTTTAGTGGTCCTAGTGGCTGGGGGTGTCAGCCACACCTATTTTGCCTATAAATACCCAAGTTGGGAATGGTTGAGGACACATTGAGCTTGTGTGATCCCAACCAACAAACTTGTAATTCCTTTGAGATTAATAAAAGGTTTGGAGTGATTCCTGTATGCTTGAGTGTGCTTTCCTTTACTTACTTTGAGAGTTTCATTATTGTGAGTAGTGAGTGAAACACTTGAGTGGGCTTACTAAGTGGGTGACTTAGTGCCATCACAAGGCGAAAAATTTGGTTTAAGTTTAGACTATCACTCTGTTTGTACAAGGGTCGGTCAAGCCCATAATCTTGATCTGAGAGTGGAAAGCTCGAAGCAAGTTACGGAGGGCCGGGAACATAGGCAAACCGTTGTGTTTGTCAAACCTCGTAAAAATAGCGTTTACAATCTTTCTATCCCTATCCTTTTAATTTATTTACTTTGAGATTGTGCTTGTTTATTTACTAGTTTACTTACCCTATTCATTATTTGCACATTCTAGTTATTTAATCCAAAAAGTTTTTAAAAGTTTTTAAAACTCAATTCACCCCTCCTCCCCCCCTATTGGGTTAGCTAATTTTGGGATAATACCTCTCATATTTGGAACGCCATAGGTAAATTATTATGTTTTTTAAGGAAGGCTATTCAGGGAATTAAATTAATGTGAACAGTCTCGAGTTTAAATCTCACTCCCTTAAAGTAAATAATAATAATAATAATAATAATAATAATAATTAATTAATCACCAGCTAAATTGGCTACAAGAATAGTACAAGCTTTTAAAGGAATTAAAATAGAAACATCACTCAAACAAAAATCCACTTATAAAGAAAAAAACTCCAAGCAAATCTTTGGAGCCTTTATGCACTCTCCTTTTATGGCGTCCATCAGCAAATGCCATCCTCTTCATGGCATCTATCGGTAAATGCCACACAAAATCTTCTAAATCTGATTCTCAAAAGCTTTAAATATAGAAAAATACTATACACACAAAGAACCATAGATCTGAATCTAGGTGGACAACTACTTTTACAAAATAGAAGGATTGTTGAGAAATAAAAGTAAAAACCAAAAAGAAAATGAGAAAAAAAAACTCATACCGGTGAGAGGAAACATGCATCACCCTCCTCGGTAGGAGAGGCACCCAGAGAAAAAGATGTGGAGTTGCGGAAGTTAATTACAAGAGGAGAGAGCACTCTCTGCGGAGGAGAAAAATAGGGAGCGTGATATTTAGTTTTCTAATTAAAACTTAATTTCTACGTGTCTCCTACAAATTTAGACCTCTATACAATGAAGTTTCTTTGCAAAAGTACCCAAATTATTATTTCAATAACTGAAATGGAAGTAAATATTTTGCCCCATATGCAAATTCAAACTTTATAATTTCACTAGAATTTCATCAATTAGGACAAATCTAAGTATTGTGTACATGAAAAATTACTTGTAAACTATTTCAATTCTGAACCATTAGTGTACATAAACTAACAAAAGTGTTTTATTTTTTCATCGCATATTAGAAGAAAGCGATGTGTTAGGGAACACATATTATATTACTAATGTGCGTTCTTTTTTTTTTTTTTTTTTTTTATAAAACTAGTGCGCATTTTTTTAATGTTAGCTCAAGTTAAAATCATGTCATATAGAATGAAAAGTACGTTAATTTAGCCTAATTTGATTATAACTTTTTCGTAGATATTTATTGTTGATGAAGTATTTCTTTTTGCACCTGTGCGGCGAAATCTCTCTAAAATTACACGAACTTATCGTCAAACTATACATTTGTCGATTATGTAACGAAAACATGTAAAGTGTTTATTATTTATTTAATTAGAAAATAAAAGCCATGAATAAAAGCAGTGAAAGTTCATATACCATATTCTTTTTTTTTTCTTGGGGTTATATTTGCACCACAAAATGGCATAAATATACTTTTTTCTTTCAAATTTTTTTAATACATATCTATCCTTATTTAAAAGCACCAAAATATAGAATTATACACCTTTTAATCACACTTATGAATTATAATAATTCACTCTCAATAGCTACACCCCGTCTTACAATAATTAAAAAACTTTGTTAAACTTTCCCTGTTTCCCATAAGCATCCGAGCTCTTAATAAGTATTCCCATAAGCATCCGAGCTACTTGCAAACTTTTTTTTTTTTTAAAAAAAAAAGGAATCTCTATTATTAATTATTATTTTCATAATTTTGTTCATCGATTGAACAAGATAACAACAATCTTTCACCATTCAAGTAAATCATTATATGTTTATATTATTTTGTCCAATGTATATGTTTGAGTATTTGTAGGAAATGTCTTTTTTTTTTTTTAGTAATGTCCTTTTTTATAAAAAAAAATGTAATATATATACGTATAAATCTACTAATTTTATACTATTTCCCAATATCTTGTATTTCAATCACTTTTTTTCCTTCGTTTGTTAGCTAAATCACGTTTAATAAATTTTTTTAGGTTTTATGTTTAGTATTATTATTTTTTTCAAGTAATCAGTCTAAAAAGTTGTTATTGCAGTTGTGAGAAGATTTATTTCCTTAAAAAAGTTGTTACACTATGTTTGGTAGGAAGGAGGGAATGTAGGATGAATGAAGAGCTTAGGAAGGAGAGAAAATGTGAAAGAGATAGAGGAGAGTGACAATCCCGGTAAGTTATTTGGTAGGAAAGATGGAGAGTATGAAGGATAATGAATATTTATTTGTCAAATTATCATAGTATCTGTTATTTAATAATTTTATATTATTTTTTTAGAGGGCTATTATGTCATTGTACTCAAAAAGAGAAGAGAGAAGACAAATCCTTATTAACAGGGGATTTCAAATGGTAGACCTAAGGGAATTTTCAACCCCTCTATTTCTCCTCTCCCTCCCTCAATCCCTCCTACCATCCCTCTTACCAGACAAATGGTTTTTCTACCAAACAAATGATTTCACCTCTTCTCCCATCACTCTCCATCCTCCCATGAATCCTCCCATCACTCTCCAACTTCCCATGAATCTCTCCTACCGAGTGTCATTATCGGGTGTGAAAATTAATAAGTTAACAAAGTTGAGGGTACATATTAAAATTTTTAATGGGATAGGTTTAGATTAAGGGTACTTTTATGCAATTTAAGGATACAAATATAACTCCTCTTATTTTTCGGGATAATCCCAAGAATAACATTATGTTTTAGCTAGATACTAAATTTTTCCATCTATTCTCATAAAACTTAAAAGTATCCCTCTATTTTTTTAAATAGAAAAAAAAATAACTCTTCTTTCTTTTCGGTCAAATTTTTTATAAATATTTTTCTAAATGACATTAATACCTTTACAATATTGATATTCAAACAACTCCTTTATTAATTTCTTAAAAAAAAAAAAGCCCTAAAGTTCATTACAAAAAAAAAGAAAAAGAAAAATGTTATCAATATTTTTTTATAATCTAAAAAAAGTATGGTTTTATTTTTAAATAAAAAATTGATTAGATTAATATGGAATGTTTGGCAATATATTTTTAAATATATTCAAGGGTATTTTAGATATTAGCAAAAAGGTCTGAGGGTATATTTTCTTACTTATTTTAAAAAACAAAGGAGATACTTTTGTAATTTATTAGAACATAGAGTTAAACATGATATTTAACGATAATAGAGAGGGCGTTTTTAGAATTATTATTATTATTTTTTTAAAATGAAGTAAAAGGTGAATCTTTTATTAATATAAATGAGCACTCGAGCAAGAATACTCATAGACAATATATATAGCTCATATATTTATATATATAGGAAATACAATAATCGTCAGTCTATAGAAATTTTACATTCCTTTTAAAATCAGCACTATATTTATTTAAAAAAAAATCAACACCATAAAATAAAACAAGATTTTTTATTTAAACACACTTCAGCATCGGATACATATACTTTCTACTTATGTTTTCGAAAAACTATCCCTTTTAGGGGGTTTTCGAGAAAAAAAATTATCATAATTACAATATTGAGAACTGTGTATGGTAGCATATCATAACACCAGTGATCAGATGCATTCACGATTTGGTAAGGATGGGTAATCCTAATATTAATAGGTTATTCTAGTTGATACTTGGTAATATTTTGCAATTAAAACTCGACACTTCGTAATATTTTGTTCTCTAAGATGGAGATTCAGATGAATAACATTGCAAATTCTTAAAAAAAAAAAAAAAAGAAAAAGAGCCAAATTCGGTTAAAAATCAAGGGTCCCTGCTATAAACCTTGGTTGGAGTTTGGTACAGCGTGGCAGGTGACTGACACGTGGCGCCAACTATATGTTCCCCCTTTTTCTTTTGGGTTGATAACACCTTGGTCCCCAGCTTATTACCATTTTGGCATATTGATTCTCATCTTATTTTTTATGATATTTAAGTACTAATCGTTTCTTTTTTTGGCACCATTAGTCCTTTTGGCATATTCCATCGAAAATTCTATTAAAATTTATTTGAATGAGAGAAATTTTACACCATTGATCTCGATTTTTCGATTGTTTAATAATCTGGTCTCTAATTTTTATTTTTATATTCATATTTCTGATTAACAATATTACATTTGTCAATCTTTCAAAAAATTAAAATTCAAAGATGTATATAAAACAAACAATTTATTTAAAAACTAAATTCAAAAAAGAAAAAAAATTATACTAATAAATCTTAGTTTATGTCAAACTATAGTAACTTTATGAACGAAAAATAATTATCTTACCATTTTTAAAACTAAAAAAATTTCACACACACGCTTTTACACTAGTCAAATTTGACTGAAAATTTACTATATCCATTAAGTGTCCATGTAATTATGAATGGTTATTCTAAAAAATTAATTAATTATTTGCAGCAAATGAGCCTGAAAATTTTATAGTTTTCTATTCTTTATGTAATTGCATATGTCAATCTTTCGGAAAATTTTTTTTTTAGAATTTTAATTTTCCGAAATTGGTAGATGCAATATTGTAAATCGGAAATATGAATACAAAAAAAATAGGGACGAAATTATTAAATAATTAAAAAATCAAGATCAATGGCGCAAAATTTCTCTCGTCCAAATAAATTTTAACGGAATCTTAGATAAAATATACTAAAAGGACCGATGGTGTCAAAAATAGAAAAAATTAGTACTTAAATACTATAAAAAAGAGACCGAGAGGACTAATATGGCAAAATAATAATAAATTTGGGACCAACGGTGCCATTAACCTTTTCTTTATCTATAACAACTTTCTCGTGCTATTCTCTCTCTTTCATAAGCTTATGGAGGGAGACACTGATAAAGAATATAACCACACCCTCTGGAGGCAAGGATTTTGCGTCCCTGTATAGAAAGAGAGATCAAAGACTAATAACACCATTCAACCAAGAAGAGACCCAGCAAAATCTCCCAAATTTGGGAATGGTTTTAGGTTTTTGGAATTCTCAATCCGCAATCACGTTCCATTCCGAGCTTTCTTCACTTCTTGCTAATGGCGACGCCATTTCCGGCTGCTGCTGGCGGTGGAACTGTGGCTGTAATGGCTTGTCCAGTCAGTCCTCTCGATCCCTCGCCGTCGAAGACCCGCTTCAACGACTCCGCTCTCGAATCCCCAATCCTAATCTTCTTGCTTTTCCACAAAGCCATACGCTCTGAGCTCGACGGCCTCCACCGCGCCGCCGTGGCCCTCGCCACCAACCAAGAAAGTGGCGCCGATATCAGGCCCTTGATAGAGCGTTACCAGTTTCTTCGCAAAATTTATAAGCATCATTGTAATGCGGAGGATGAGGTGGTGTTTAATTGGTTTTTGTGAATTTTGTGAATTTGTGGATTATGACCCTTTTGGCGTTTGTAGTTTGATTATAATTGGATTTTGAAATTTAGTGCTTTGCTTTTTTGATGTCGTTAATATGTTTTTAGATTAGTGAAAGTAGTTGATTTTGGTGTGAATGCGTTATGGGTTTATCCGATTACTTTTCGGGGGTATAGGATTATATAAACTCTTACATGATTCATCTGGAAATTTGGAAATTATGAGTTTGAAGGCATAAGACTCGAATTTTTGGACTCCGAAAGAAAAATTTCCCGTCAATCATGCAGTTTTGAAGTGTTGCAGTGCCAGCATTGAACCCTTTTTTAAGAAATTAAGATATGGAGTCTGTGGTTCCTTACACAAATGCTTTGATTTTGCAATTGATAATGGTTCAAGTGGGGATAATGCTAGTCATAGAGGCGATGCTGACATAAATCTCTATAATTTAATGGCGTTCGTCTTTTATTTGTGTTAAACAAGCGTTTGCAAAGTCACCAGTCTCATGTCATGCCTGGTGGAGACTGGTGGCAAGATTAGCAAAACTATTTTCGGTGATGGTGAATTATATGATGTATTGAGGTTGTGATATTTTGTGCTTTGAAATTGTAGGTCATCTTTCCAGCTCTGGATATACGTGTAAAGAATGTAGCTCGAACTTACTCTCTTGAACACAAGGGAGAAAGTGTTCTTTTTGATCAGTTGTTCGAGCTTTTAAACTCAGATATGAAAAATGAAGAAAGCTATTGGAGAGAATTAGCCTCTTGTACTGCGGCCCTTCAAACATCAATTAGCCAGCATATGTCTAAGGAAGAGGATCAGGTATTTGTTTGATTCAATGTAGTAAGTTTGATCTGTGTTGTTATCAGCGGTGTCCACCATGCTTCTATGATTGTAAGTGCGAGCCGGTAATTGATATGTTCTACATTCTTTAGTGAGAATGAAACGTATACTGCTTTGCAACTGTCGGTTCACGAGGAATTAGGAGCCTTTCAACTGTAGTTGAGAGCTATGCGCTCATTTTACGAGTATATATCATACTGAAGATAGATTGTCAGTAGGTGGTGAGTAAGCTACTTTCATTTTAAACAAGGTTTCTAGTTTAATATACACTGGGGAAGCTTCCTATTGACGTGAAAAACAACATTGCTGAGCTGGTTGACAGTTGGGGAGTCTGCTCTTACCATATGCATCTATAGTTTGTTTGGGCTGTGTGAATTGTTATGCAAATGAAGTGTAATTTCCAGATTATTACCATGTTTTGAAAGTTTTCCCAATAGAGTTGAGTATGCTGGAAGCTTGCTATTGCATTTGGCAGGTCCTCCCACTGCTTATTGAGAAGTTTTCATATGAAGAGCAGGCTTCCCTGGTCTGGCAGTTTTTGTGCAGTATTCCGGTTAATATGATGGCTGAATTTCTTCCGTGGCTTTCTTCCTCTATATCTTCTGATGAGCACCAGGATATGTGCAAGTTGCTGGGCAAGGTAATACCAGAGGAAAAGCTTCTGCAGCAGGTAAGGGCTCTTTCATGGCCTTAATAGTACAGTTGTTTCAATGAAAACAGGCTGATCCTCATGTATAACATGAAGGTTGTATTTTCCTGGATGGAAGGGGAAAAAACGTCTGACACACATAAAACTAGCAAAGATAGTTCTAAAGCTCAATCCCAGGATTCTTGGCCTATTGCCTTAGTCAGTCAGACAGCGATGGGACAAGCATGTCAATCCTCCAAGAACAGTAAAAGGAAACATATTGAGCTCAATTGTGATCCAACTACTTGCACCGTTTTAAGTCCTATCGATGAAATATTGCTTTGGCATAATGCTATAAAAAGAGAGTTGAATGACATAGCTGAGGCCGCTAGGAAGATCCAACTTTGTGGAGAATCTGATTTGTCAGCATTTACTAAGAGGCTGCATTTCATTGCAGACATCTGCATTTTCCACAGGTGCAATTTTCAGCTGTGTAAAGCAACGACTTCATTGCCTTCAGTGCTTAAATAGTTGCTTATCAGTAAATGCTTAATTGTAATCTTCCTCATGGAGGACAATTTGATAATGGGAAGTCGGTCTTCTGGATCATGTCTACTATGTACTAATCTATTACATCACGTGTATACTTGGCTCATGATTTGTTTTACTGCATTTAAAAGTTCAATTCTGAAAAAGAATTTTGGCAGCCAAATTTTCTTAAAGGTGAAAGCAACAAAGAATTTTTGAAGTGAAGATGTTCATGTTATGCATTCAAATTTTCTTCATATCGGCATCTCCTCACCCCGAACTCCAGAAAAATTAGAAAAGTGGTGAAGCATACATTTAACGGTTAATAATAATATTGGCTCCTAAATTATACTCTTTGTACCACTTTGGTCTCTGAATTTTTAACTTACATAGTAATAGCCTATGAATTATGCAATTGTTATAGCAATGACTCTTTTGTTACAAAGTGTTAGTTTTTTAACATAAAATAGTCATGAATAAAGTATATAATTGGACATTATTTACTTTTATGAGTTAGAATCTTGTTTTTAGCCATAGTTACCAAACTGTATGCTTTGTAGATGCCTCAATTAAAATATAACATTTTGTTAGAAAAAATGATCATTGTTGTAATAATTACATAAGACTCTATAGTCTACTGTGTAAGTTGAAAATTCGAAGTCTCATTCTTGACCATAGTTGCCAAGCTATGTGCTTTGTAATGACTTATTTCTATTAAATATTTAATAGTTTGTGACAAATGGGTCATTGTTGTAACAATTACATAATTCAAGGGCCATTATTGTGAGTTGAAAATTCACATACCAGAGTATACAATGTATAATTCAGGGGCTATTAATGTCATTAACTCCTACATTTAAATTACTTATTTTTATTTCTTTTATCTCTTACGAATTATGGTTGCCTTAAATTTGTGAAATAAGTTGATTTTGTCTCTTTGACTGTAGCATTGCTGAGGACGAAGTTATATTTCCTGCTGTAGATGCTGAAATCTCTTTTGCCCATGAGCATGCAGAAGAAGAGATTCAATTTGACAAGCTTAGGTGCCTTATAGAAAGCATCCAAAGTGCAGGAGCCAACTCCTCTTCTTCTGAATTTTGTTTGAAGTTGTGCTCTCATGCTGATAAAATAATGGGCAACATACTGAGACACTTCCAAAATGAGGAAGCTCAGGTGAGTGGTCTCTTTGGACTTCCATTATGAAATTAGCTTAGCTTGCAGAATACCTAGTCCACCTGTTCTTCTGGGATTCTTGACATCGTAGTACTGTAGATGGGACCAGATGTGAGAATGGAAGAGTCTAAGGTTTTATCAAAGCCAGAGCAGCTCCAAAGCATGTTATTTGCTTAAATAATTGTATACTGATTTGTAGATGATGTAATATGTAAGGTTATCCTTTAAGGCTTCCAAGGGGGTAGTTTGGACTTGTAACCTTAAAGTTTGGTTATTTGCACTTCAGAAATAGCCTAGTAAATAAAATAGCAACCTATGAATTTGGATATGCCTAAACAAATGTTACCATCTCATAATTGAATTATGTGATAGGTTCTTCCACTTGCTCGAAAGCATTTTAGCCCGGAAAGGCAGCGGAAACTTCTCTACCAAAGTCTATGTTTGATGCCCTTGAAATTGATCGAGTGTGTGTTGCCATGGTTCATTGGGTTACTTAGTGAAGAAGAAGCAAGTTCTTTTCTTCAAAATATGCGTATGGCAGGTTATGTATCAGTTCCCATTTCACAAGTTATCATGTTTGTAATGTTTTTAACTGGTGTGTTCTTCTTGCTTTTCCTGCTGCCATTTCTTTTTAGAATTACTTCCTAGTATAATCTGATTTGCATAGTTATCTAATGCAGCTCCAGCATCAGATTCTGCGCTGGTAACTCTTTTTTCCGGTTGGGCATGCAAAGGTCATCCTACGAATGTTTGTTTATCTTCAAGTGTAACTGGTTGTTGTTCTACAACTGGACTGAAGGGAACAAAAGGAGGTCTTGGTGAAGCGGTGTCTATGTGTTTCTCTGTGTCTTCCATTGAGGTAGAATTATCAAATGGTCAAGCAGGTAGTGAAGATGACAGTCAAAGGCCAGTCAAGCGCCGAAACTTGGCATCACAAAAAGATAGTGTTTCTTGTTGCCCAGCTGAAACCATAAATCCGCCTGAATTATCTTGTAGTAACCAGTCATGCCATGTTCCTGGGCTAGGTGTAAATGGAAGTAATTTAGGAGTAGGTTCTCTAGCTGCAGGAAAATCTATGCGTTCATTGTCTTTTAGACCTTCTGCTCCTTCTCTGAACTCCAGTCTTTTTAGCTGGGGAACAGATATAAGCTCTACCGGGAATGGGTGTGCCATACGACCTATTGACAACATATTTAAATTTCATAAAGCCATCTGCAAAGACTTGGAGTATTTGGATGTTGAATCTGGAAATCTTACTGATTGTGATGAGTCTTTCCTTCGGCAGTTTAGTGGCAGATTTCAATTGCTGTGGGGTCTATATAAGGCCCATAGCAATGCAGAGGATGACATAGTTTTTCCTGCATTAGAATCTAAGGAGACTCTTCATAACGTCAGCCACTCCTACACTCTGGACCACAAGCAGGAAGAAAAACTTTTTGAGGATATTTCTTCTGTGCTTGGTGAGCTTAAACAACTAAATGAATGCTTGAATCGATTTGAATCTGTCGATCATAATGATACTCGAAGAGAGTATAATGAGCTAGCCTCTAAGCTCCAGGCCATGTGCAAATCCATTAGAGTAACATTAGATCAACATGTTTTCAGAGAAGAACTTGAATTATGGCCATTATTTGACAAACATTTTTCCGTGGAGGAACAAGATAAAATTGTTGGTCAAATAATTGGTACAACCGGGGCTGAAGTCCTCCAGTCAATGTTGCCATGGGTAACTTCTGCTCTTACTCAGGAGGAGCAAAACAAAATGATGGACACATGGAAGCAGGCTACGAAAAATACCATGTTCAGTGAGTGGCTTAACGAATGGTGGGATGGAACTCCTGCATCTTCACATACTACAATGTCAGATAATTGTCTATCAGGTTTGGACAAAGCTTTTGTTTTCCAAAAGTTAATTATCCAATATTGTCTTGTATCTTCTTCTGCCTTTCACTTTTGGAAGAGGTATGACTTTTGCTTCCTGAAATTCCTAACACAAATTTTAAGGATATTCCACACGCTATAAATTCTTACTATATGAACTCTGATTTTAAATTTCAGGGGCCAGTGTCAGCGAAAGCTTGGAGCATAGTGACATCACTTTTAAGCCTGGATGGAAAGATATTTTTAGGATGAATGAAAATGAGCTTCAATCAGAAATAAGAAAAGTCTCTCGTGATTCAACTCTTGATCCGAGAAGAAAAGCATATCTTATTCAAAATCTAATGACCAGGTATATTTGTGTATTAATCATTTTGATCACTTGTTAGCTCTCAAGTTCACATGTTTTGATAAATTTATGGGTCATGCTAGTCGCTGGATAGCTTCTCAGCAGAAGTCACCTCTAGCAACTGCAGCTGATAGTTCGAATGATGAAGACTTACATGGTTGCTCTCCCTCATTTCGTGATTTAGAGAAACGAGTTTTTGGGTGTGAGCATTACAAGAGAAATTGCAAACTCCGAGCTGCTTGTTGTGGCAAGTTATACACATGCAGGTTCTGCCATGATAAAGTCAGCGACCATTCGATGGATCGGTAACCATGCGTATTGTGGTTTTATTTGAAATTTTCAATTAGTATTTAGTAGCATATTAATAGTCTGTTTGTGGATGGGTGATTATATTTTATGTAATTAATATGCAGGAAGTCTACAGTTGAAATGATGTGTATGCAGTGCTTGCAAATACAGCCTGTTGGACCAGTCTGCAAAACACCTTCCTGCCAGGAACTCTCAATGGCAAAGTACTATTGTAGTATTTGCAAATTTTTTGACGATGAAAGGTATGCCCATTGCCTACAAGTTTATAACCTTTTTTCTGATGTAGAAATACAGATATTACTAAATTCCAGTTTTCTGATGTATTTTATTGTCATTTAGAATTTTGCTTGTTACATTAGTCTATCAATTATTGTCAATTAGTGTATTTATTGGAGAGAATTATTGTATCGATTTACTGAGTTGCCAATTGCCAATATTGATCTTTCATAGATGTGGATAGAAGGTATCAGGACTGAGTTTTTGTGAAAAAGTACCTTAGACAATAAAAAAGACAATATTGAATTATATTTTCTTGTCCGGAAATATTTTCTCAAAAGTTTTGCGCTACATTCATTGCACAGAAGCTACAACTAAAATTCAACATTATCTTCATTTTCTGTAATTCTCCTAACGTTTGAGAATAGTCTGAATGGTTTGATATGGTTAGTAGGCTCCGTTCATTGTACATCGGTCGCTGTTGCAATATTTTGTGGTTACTTCCAGGAGGCTGGTTACTCATCCATTATTTTTCTTGTCTTCTTTCTGTGTTATATCAGGGCAGTTTATCATTGTCCTTTCTGCAACTTATGTCGTGTCGGAAAGGGACTTGGTACTGACTTCTTTCATTGCATGACCTGCAATTGTTGCCTGGGCATAAAATCCCCAGATCACAAGTGTCGGGAGAAAGGTCTGGAAATAAACTGTCCCATCTGCTGTGATTTTTTATTCACATCAAGTGCAACTGTGAGAGCTCTTCCTTGTGGCCATTATATGCATTCAGATTGCTTCCGGGTTGGTTCTTCATTGATATCTTTGCTTTGGTTCCAGTTTCATGTTTGTTCTATCTTTTCACATTTATGGAAAAGTGTTTCAAAAATGTTTGATCAAAATGACGTTAATTATTCGTAATGTCAGGCATATACTTGCAGTCACTACATCTGCCCAATCTGTAGCAAATCTATGGGAGATATGTCGGTATGAATATTTGTACTTAAGACATTCTTAATATTACAAGTTTCTTATGATGTTACTTAAAATATCAATTAATGAGGCAAATGTTGCACCACCTTGAAATGACCATATATGGATTTTCTTTCTATGGTAGTAGTTATCCTTATTTAGTGCAAAGCAATAACCATTAAGATGGTGATAAGCATTGTTAACAAGTGCCATTAAAATGTGTTATTTCTGGTTTCTGATTTCTTTCAAGGTTTACTTTGGCATGCTTGATGCGCTACTGGCCTCTGAGGAGCTCCCAGAAGAATACAAGGATCGCTGTCAGGTAGACTTTCTGGACACACCAATCCCATTTCTTTGTCCACATTTTCATCAGCTGATACGTATATGGGTATTTTACAGGATATCCTGTGCAATGACTGTGATAAGAAAGGGAATGCGCCCTTCCACTGGCTCTATCATAAATGTAGGTTTTGTGGTTCATATAACACCAAGGTAATTAAGGTTGATCCTGACTCCCTCTGCTCCACGTCAAACCAGTGATGTCAGTTGGGTTTGTTGAGTTTTTTTCCCTTCTATTTAGATACCCAAAATTGTCAGTACTCCCACCCAAGCGTAGCCTTTTTACGCGCCAAAACAGTTCGTCATCCTCCATACAGGGCCAGTGAACCTTGGTCCTTCTTAGGGATTTTAGATGTACTTCAAGTCAATGTAGAAAATGGAAGAGTTCTTGCCTTGAGGCTAGCAATGCAAGCATTATTATAAGTCTTTTTTCTCTTTTCCTCCTTGAAGTTTAGGTTCAACACGGTTTTGTGCTTCATTTCAACTTGTGAATTGATGGATTCTCATGGATCGAGTTTTTCTTTGAGGCAAGCACAATCTGAGGCGAGTTTAAGTTTGATAGCTTAAGCCGGAGAGTTGAACTTGACCATTATGACATTTACAGTTGTATATTTAACTAGGCGAGATGCTAGCGTAAAATTTCTAAGCCTGATTCAATTTCTTTGCATCCCGTTCTATTGCTAGTTGTTAATGATTGTACCTTGATATAGTGGAAGGATCGAAGCTTTTGAAAGAAAGATTGCCCCTTATTTGTAATAGAGCAATGTTAAGGAGGTACTTAGCACCACCTACTAATAGGTGGGTCCCGTCTGTAAATTCACTCATGGATCTTAGACTTTATTATTATGTGGTGCTAAGCACTAATAATGCCCATCTTGTATAGTCGAGTAACGGAACACTTCACATGAGAATGTCGTGTTTTAGTATCAGTATATGGCTCTACACACTCACATGGAGTGTGACGTGTTCTACAGCCCTATTGCTTGATAACATGAAGGTGCTTCTAGCACCATCATGCTATGTAGCTTGTTTTTAGTTTGTGGGACTTTCTAATTTTCTGTTATCGTGTAAAGTGTTGTGGAGCAATGATATGCATTATCAATAATAATGAGATCATTACATAGGACTCTAATCATTATGATAATAAAATTCCACACATGTGACAGTATGTTAGTACTTTATATGATAATGTAGGATCATGGTTTTTTACAAGATCATGTGATAATGCTAACATACTATCACATTTGTGGTGTTTCATTACAATTAATGACTTATAATTGCCATAAGCCAGCAGGTAACTAATGTTAGTTCAAGTTGGCGTTTTAGCACTATTGAGTAAAATAACATTAATCTCATGAGCCTATGTATTGATAAGAAAAAAAGAGTAAGGTCGGTTGAGGGTGTGAGGTGTTAACGGACTGGAAATTGTGAAGTGCTTATCACAAAGTTTAAAATGAATTTTTGATACCTGTTTTTTGCGAGCGTAAGATCTTTTACTGGTCCAGAAACTAGTGGGTGTACCCGTCAGTTTATAGTTTTTGTGTTTGTCTTGTGCACTGGGTTGAATACCTTTTTCTTCATGTGTTTTGTTATGTTTTCTTTTTCGTTTGGTTGGAAAAAAAAAAAAGCCAATGGTTGATCGGGATTAGCGCTCTGACTAATCGCATAGAACTAGTGCATCGTGCTCTCGGAAAGTTCCTTTAGGTCACGTTTAGAATACAGGATAAGGATGGGATTGGATTGGATTAAATTAATCCCATGTTTGGTGCATGCATATGAGATGGATTATATTAGATTAAAATAATCCACTCCAAAAATAATCCCCTTAGAAGGGGATAATCTTATCCTCTTGAAAATTTGGGATTAGGAGGGATTATGAATTTGATTAAAAAAATAGAATGTTTTTGAAGTAGTAATAAATGATACTTTCGAAATTAACTTTTAAAATGGTAAAACCAGAAATAGTATTTTCCAAAATATGTTTTATAAATGGTATTTTTGCAAATAATTTTAAAAAAATGTCATTTTCCAAAAATAAGTTTTAAAAGTGGTATTTTTTCAAAATATTTTTTTTAAAAATGGTATTTTTGTAAATAAGTTTTTAAAAATGATATTTTTACAAAATTGACTTCTAAAAATGATATTTTTCTAAATTAATTTTCAAAAGTGGTATTTTTCTAAATAATCAAACCTCAAAATTTTTAATTTACCTAAAACTATGAAACACACCTATCCTAACAAAAAGTAGCACACCAAACACGGGATAGGATTGGACTATAATTCCATCTTATCCTATGCTATCCAATCCAATCCAATCCTTTAAAATAGTCCAATCCTATCTTATCCTATCCTGCATACCAAACGAAGCCTTAAGAGTTCGGGGTAAGTATGGACTTAAGGAGATGTACCGAAGAAGATTACCTAGGAATGTTCTTGGCTCTGTTTGGAACTTGGATTTTGAGAGGGAAAGAAAAAAAATTCTAAGAGATTCTATTTTCTCATGTTTGGATTGTAACAAAAAATTATAGAAATTTTTTTCAAGAAAAGCAAGAGTTTGATTTGATGTTATTTTTTATTATATAGAATATTGACACATTAATTAGTAAAACTAAAAGTGTCAAAATAAAGTTCTATAAACTTTTAAGAAAATTATTTTCTTATTTCTTTTTTCATGATTTTTTTTCTTACAATTTTTTTTTCTACAAAATCTGAGTTCCAAAAAGAGCCTAAAGAGTTCGTGCTCTTGGTCCTAAGTTCTCATTAACACTTGAGCCACTTCGTGGGTACAAGTATTAATGAGAATCTGAGACCTAGAGGTTGAATAGTTTTTCATGAGTAATACTTGGGATATCAAAAATTTATGTCAAAAATTTACACTATATGATGTGACATTCATTTTAACCGCTAAATTTTAAAAAATGAAGTCCTATTTTAAACGGTGAAAATAGATGTCACATCATTCGTGTAAAATTTTTTGTGCAAATTTTTGGTGTCTCTAGCATTACTTAATGGATAACATCTAGTTTTAAATTAATCATGGGGCTTGTTTTAATTCTAGCTGGATCTTTTCAGGTAATTTCTAATAGAAGTAAGCAGGTGAACTGCTGAGGTCAACTGATGAGGTTTAGGTGAAGTTTCAAGGACCAACATTTAGCTTAGGTCATTACCGGGAACCAAAAAAAAAAAAAAACATTTAGCTTAGGTTGAATAGAAATATTTATTCGTTATTTAACCCTAAAAATAAGTAAATAATTGAAAATCATTGCGGGACCAACTAATCAGTCCTCTAGCAACATATCTATTAACTTCATGGAAAAGAAAAGAAGAAACATATGCAATAATGAAAAAAAAACCCAATTAATATGAATAATTAATGAGTCGTTGGATTTTTTTAAAATTTTAAAATTTAAAGTTTCGTGGATGAAATTTTCCCTAGGAAGGATGACAAGACCTTTGTATTTCTTTTAAGGAGTCTGGAACGCCCGCCCCCTACCATTTTTTTTATTTATTATTTTTTCCTGGTGGGTCGCCGACTTTATCCATTGAGGAGGACCAAGCCAGTTTGGGAGTATCTTTCTTGCTACTTTGCTAGCTTTAGACTTAGTAGAGACTTTTAACGGCAAAATTAGTTGTTTAGCCGAGAGAGAGACCCTTGGCTACAAGACAGAACGACAGAGCCAGCTACCGTTTAATCTTTATGGCAATTGACATGCTTTTAGATTGTTTCACTTCTGGCTCTTTTGAGTTGTAAAAATTGAAAAGAATTTTTAATTATTTTAGAAAATGCACAACTAAAACTCATGAGTCATGACCATAAGAATGTAGTTCTCTATGAGAACATTACTTACTAGACAGCCTATGATGTAACAAACAGTGGCGGACGCACAACACGCAAGAGTGGCCTGTCAAATTTTGTTTTTTTTTTTTTTTTGTGATTTTTAAATTAATTTTTTGAAAATTTATTGATATATCCCTCCTCATTTTAATTTTACATTTATTTAGTTAGCTATAGTTTAGGTAATAGACAGCAAAAGTCCCCAAATTTTAGTGTTTTTTGTATTTAGGTCTCAAATCTTTATTTTTTGACATGTAAATCCCTAATTTCTTATTTAACTTGTATTTTTTGTATTTTAATTTTGTACAAAATTTTTATATTATGCCGCTTCAAAAATAATCTTGAGAAACAATCCTAGTCCGCCCGCCACTAGTAACAAACTGTTATATCAAGTGGAGAAGCTGCCAAGAAAAAAGGAAATAAAGAAGGAAAAAGTAACTGCTATTTTCCAAAATTTAAAAAAAAAATTGCTCTTTTTATTTAGTATTGCTCAACTTCATTGATTGTTCTCAAAAGTTATTTTCTATTACTCTTTGTAATAAGTAAATAGTTCATAGAATAAAATCTTAAATTTGTGATATCAATTATATAGTAAGAGTGATAATAAGGAAAATACTTTTTGTTTATGTTGTTTGATATAATAGGAAAGAAGGAAAATGATAATTTAGTGAAATTACTAGTTAATAATTTTAAGAATTTATTAATCTATTTCAAAAATAGGGTAATAATAGGTTATTTTCTGTTAATGACAAGTTATAAAATTTTCCTTTCCTATTTGTTAACAAATGGTGAGCTCTATTCATATTTTTTTCCCCTTCCATGATTTTTTTCCTTCTAAACAACCTATTTATCATTTTCTCTCCACTTTTTTCCCTCTCTTTTCTTCCCTTTCCTTTTTCCTCCCTATCAAACATAGCCTTAGTTTATTTATGATTTACATCTAGTCACTTGGATACTAGTTAAGGAAAGCAAAAAAGATAAATACAAGAGAAGTTCTAAATCCATCACTATTTGGACTATATACATTCATAATTTTAATTCTAAATTTACTCATAATTAGAATTATTAAAAAGGACAAGTCAATAGTAAAATGCTATTATTATGTATAATAAATTTATATAATCTAAATGGTGATGGATTTAGAACTTCCTTATCAAGTAAAAAATGAAAAGATAATCGTAGAACATAAAATATATATGCATATGTACACAATCAAAAATTTTTTTTTCTTTTTTTCATTTTTTTATAGGAAAAAAGGGCATTGTGGGACAGGAGAAAAAAAATCAATCTGACTATATATATATATTAATAAAATCACATTTCTTTGTTTATTATTATTTGTATATAAACATAATTAAAGAGTTTTTAAGAATAAAATCGTGGAACAAAAAAAAATATCAATCCTATTGTCTATAAGCATATGCATATAGATGACAATTCATGTTTTCTTTATTTATCATTGTGCTTAATTCACTTTGAAAGACTGTATTATAACAAAAAAAATATGCAGTACTTTGTGCTTATATGGTGTGATGTGTTTATATCATTTTTATTGCTTCTTTTTCGTTTAACAAATCTTTTCTTTAATTGATTTAAAAATTGTATATGCAAATAGAACTCCTTGCTTTTATTTCTTTAATTTTTTGTTCTCTAATCCTTTAAAATATTGTTTATAAATTATATTTTTTTATCTTTAGTTCTTTTTAGCTTGAGAATTAGACATTAAAAACAAAAAAAATGAATGTACAAATTAATTAAGTATTTTTGGAATATAAAGAATGTATAAAACAAAAACATAATTATTTAAAATTATTTTTTGTGATATAAAAAGAAATTGGATGTAAAAAGAAAGTAAATGTACATAGTTTAAATGGTGATGGATTTAGAACTTCCCTAAATACAAATATATAAGTATAGGTGATTTTTTTTTTCACCGATAAATATTTTGATCAAATAGAAGTGATCTATAATAACATAGCATGTTAATTCCACTTATTTCCATTTTGATCAAGTAGGAGTGATATACAATAACATAAAAAGAAACTAATGACTCAAACTAATTTACTTCCACTTTGATTCAAACTTCTGTATATAATGATTTTTAGGAATACTTTTTATATTTATGAAATGGAATAAAAATATTCCATTTAAATTTATAGACAATTCTAATATTTTTTTCCTTATAATTTATTATAATTTTAATTATTTTAAATATTAAATGAAATATTTTTGGAATTTAGTTTGCGTTACTTCTTTTACATAATAAGTTTAGAACGTGATTTTATTACATGTAAATTTTATTTACCTATTATATGAATTATATTTTTTTATAGAATTTAATTTTAAAATGTCTTATATTTTAATTTTTAAATTTCTTACATTTTTCATCGTTATTTTTAATTTAATTTTTTAATATGAATTACTATAGTTTTTGTGGCTTTAGTGTAGGATGGTGAGTTTAATTTTTTTTTTTAACGCTGAAATTTGTTACACTAAATTGGCTTTACTATGAATTAAAATTTATGGGAAATTAAAATTACTGATAATTAAAATAGTAGGAGTATATTAATGAAAATATGATTGAAAAAAAAATGAAAACTAAAGAAGAAAAGATGTTAATTTTAGCAGGTAAAAAACATGGTACTTATTATTTAAACTATTAAATAACCTTTTATATGTAGATAAATATTGAATACAATAACTTTTTTCAGTACAAGTAAATGATTCATACAATCAAACGATCTAAACTCAAAATATTCGTCAATGGTAAATACTAAAATACCAATCGAAGAAATACCCTATATATGTAAATTATAGTTTACGGTGTGGAAAAGGATCAGACAAATACTTATTGGTAAGTGAAAAATTCATTTTTTTTTTCTTTGTTTGACCGAAAGACAAATTCTGTTGGCTGAAATTACGTAATACAAGGGTTAAACTTGAGATTAGGAAAAACCCAAGAAAATTGGAGAATTTTTTTATTTTTATTTTTTTAAATTAAAAGAGAAAGAAAAGAAAAGAAAAAAAAAAGGAAAAAGAAAAGTGAGGGGGGAAAATAAAGGCAAGAAAGTCGTATCGGGTGTATATATCTTGTTCTTCAACTAACGCGTTCCTTTTCCTTTTCCTCTGTTAAAAAAAAAAAAAATAATAATAATAATTGAAAAATTGAAAAACCCTAGCTATTTTCTCTGTGAATCTAGAGTTATTATTTTCAAGGGTTTGACTTGTTCATTGAAGTTATCAGTGTCTCATTGCTTTTCTTGATTTCTTGGTTGCAAAAAGATATATACATATATATATATATAGCGATCCAATACTGCTTCGAATTGCGCGTCGTCTTCCTCTGGTGAAATATATTCTCAAGTGCTTTCATTATTGATATTTTTCTGGGTGCTAGAATTTCCATGATTGGATCAATTTCGCTGATTCACAAGACAATTTTCTAGTTGAGAGAGAGAGGAGAGAGGAGAGAGGAGAGAGGAGAGAGAGATGGGGTTAGGTTCGAAAATGGAAGGACCTTCGGCCCCTGCAAATAGACGAGACCCATATGAGGTACTCTCCGTGTCGAGGGATTCAACTGATCAGGAGATTAAAACTGCTTACAGAAAGCTTGCTCTCAAGTAAGTTTTATTTTATTTTATTTTATTTTATTTTGCACTTTTGGGTTCTACCACATTTATTCCCCAATTAATTCCTTGTCTCCCTCTCCCTAAAAATTAATTAATTTGAAGTTATGGGTTTTGTCAAATTTTGCTTAATTAGCTTTTGTACATTGTAATTATGTGCATTGAACTATTTTGTGTGTGTCATTCCAGCTTGATGAGGTCATTATTGCAAGTAAATGGTTCAGATGTGAGAAAAATGAATACCCTTTTATTGATTTCAGAATTTGGATAGAGTACATCTTGTGTGATGGAATCTGATATTGGACGCATCTAATTAGTGACAATAGATTTGGATTTCTCCAACTCTGCGTCTTGTATTTCATTAATCATCAGTAGGAGTAATTCGTAAGTCATGTGATGTATGTAACGGGGACTTTTTGGTTACCTCCTTGGCATCTCTCGAAGTAGATTTGAAGTGATGGTGAATTTCTCTGCGTCAAAGATGTTGAATTGTTTTGAGCTGACTTGTGGATTTGAAATGCAGGGTGACATAGTGGAGTTGTTTATTTTTTGATTATGTGGGAAACCTTACATGTTATCATCGTAATATCGGAATAGAACTTTAGCTAATGAAAATAGTGCCTGTGGTTCTTTGAAATCTTTTTCTTGTGGCTCTTTTTGGTTTCCCACACTCCATTTTCTTAGCTGTTGGTTACTACTCATGCGATTTTATTCTGAAATCTTTTGCTTTACAAATCATGGGCAGGTATCATCCAGACAAGAATGCCAGCAACCCAGAAGCTTCTGAACTTTTCAAGGAGGTTGCATATTCTTATAGCATCTTGTCTGACCCAGAGAAGAGAAGGCAGTACGATAGTGCAGGATTTGAGGTCCTTTTTCTTCTTTTTTCTTTCTTTCTTTGAACTTTTTTCCCCCTGTAATTTGTCATTTGAATTTGGTACTAGTGTTTTTCGGCATGTACTTGTGAGTATATGTGCATTTGGTAATAAGGTACAAACTACTCTTTTGATATCAAATATTTTACGAGGAATTATTTGGTTCTGCTTGAATACCCCGCATTCAATGAAGTTAAGAGAAAATTTTTGATTTAAATCCTCTAGAATGAGATTGTTTGGTTTATATGGAGTTATAAATATTGTTGGTTTCGAAAGCAAAAACGTAGATAAAGAAAATCTTATACCGAGAACCGATAATTGAAAGGTTGATATGCTGACTCTTGAAATGGGGAATGGGCCCTTCATTAGTAGATACACATTATTTCATTTGTTTGTCGGGAGTTGCTAATCTTAGTATTTAACTGAGCGGGAACTTTGGTTGCAAATTTATTTTTTATCCTCTTACCTTTTATTTTATTTATTTATTTTTAATTTTTAATTTTTAATTTTTTAATTATTATTTTTTAAGTCGTGCCACATTCTTATGTTTTTAAGGCTTCCTAATATTCTTTTAGGCTCTCGATGCTGAAGGCATGGACATGGAAATTGACTTGTCAAATCTTGGAACAGTCAATACAATGTTTGCGGCTTTGTTTAGGTGATCTATTTTGGTTTATAAATAATATGCTTAGATGTTGTCATGTATTTTTCAATATTTTAATTTTTTTTTTGTCTATAGCAAGCTCGGAGTCCCTATCAAGACTACAATATCTGCTAATGTACTTGAAGAAGCTCTGAATGGGACTGTTACTGTCAGACCCCTTCCAATTGGAACATCAGTTAGCGGAAAGGTGCTTGTTTAGTTTTTTATCATGATGGAGTCAATATTCTTTTTGGTTGTATTCCTCTTACAGATTTATTTCTTGTTTCAGGTTGATAAGCAGTGTGCTCACTTTTTCGGTGTGACAATCAATGAGCAACAAGCTGAGGCAGGGGTTGTAGTAAGGGTTACTTCAACTGCACAAAGCAAATTTAAGGTAAATCTATTGCACATATTTGAATGCAAAATTTGTATCAGCATGACTATGATGCTTGTTTGATCTGTCTGTCTTTTAGTTTATAAACTGCCTCTTTTTATATCTACCTTTTCTTTTGTTTTCAATATCTACCTTCTTGTTATTTGTAAGTGTTAATACTAAAATATTGCGCTCAACTTGATGTAATCTTCCAGTTACTTTATTTCGAGCAAGATGTAAATGGTGGTTATGGTTTGGCCCTACAGGTACTCTATCATCTTCTTTGATGCTTCTCCATTTTTCCTTTTTTTTTTTTTGGGATAAGAAACACAGATGCTTCTCCTGTCAGTGGCTGTTGTTTAGCACATAATTGCTTTATATGCTCTAGATACTTTGAAGTGTTTGAAGTTTTGTTTTTTTTTTTTTTAATTTTTTTTTTTTTTTTTTTTTATTTCTTTTTTTTTTTTTTCCTAGTCTTTTTTTTTTTTTTTTTTTTTTTTTTTTTTTTTTTGGGTAAACAAGAGCCTAGTGTTGTGAAATTCCTTCACGTCTACTTCCCTTGCTTATATTTAATACTAAGACAATTTTAAATATAAACTACT
>JXTC01000379.1:0-110363 GCA_002914845.1 Trema orientale | reverse complement strand
AAGTTGAAATTCATACCCTAAAATGCCTTGAGGCTTAAATCTTGCATTACAAACCCAAAATTCATAACTAGCCTTTTGTGGTTTGTTGTTTGCTATTTTGTCTTGTCGTGTAGTAATGATGAAATATAAACTCTGATAAGACTAGATGGACTCTGGTACCAAGGAGAGAAATGGTATTTTTTATCTCGTTGAAATATGTGCAAGAGTTTACATTTTATGTCTACAACAACAAAGGAAACTCTAGTCTAGTCAATACGAGAGTAAAACCTATTTGAATTTTTTCAACACCCCCCATATACTTTGGTCATGATACTTTCCTAGGCCAAGAGGATGGTAGTGAGCTATGATTCTCTACTCTTGGTTATTGGGGTTGAGATTATTTAGTTGGCTTCTATGATCGTTGCTGCTTTCATATTATTCCTTGTGGAGTTTTCAGGGGGCATTTATTTGGGTACCAAGTATGAGCCATTGAGTGATGTGGTAGTTTGACTTGTCATATTGCACTTGGTAAAGAACATTCATTTAGTTATTTTGCATGTGTTTTACCTCACCAATTAAATTAATAAGCAAATTGCTAGTCACTTTTGGTGGCTTAAAGTTGGTAAAACAATCAAGTTGTGCTAAATTGCTCATTCATTATGTCAAAAATTGCTGTTACAATGTTCTAAGAAGTTGGAAGTACTGGAACTGATTTCCCTAATGATGCTTATTACTCTTATTTTATAGGAAGATAGTGAGAAGACAGGTAAAGTAACATCTGCAGGGATGTACTTTCTACATTTTCAAGTGTACAGAATGGATTCAACTGTGAATGCGGTATGCTGGTTCTTTTTCGTGTGGTTTTTCTTTCTTAAATCTCTTGCTTTTAAAAGGGGTTATGGTTCTTTGATTAGAAGTTAGTTGCTGAAGCATGATGATTTGTCCATATGATGGTGCAGTTGGCTATGGCTAAGGATCCTGAAGCAGCATTCTTTAAGAGATTGGAAGGTC
Organism: Trema orientale; assembly: GCA_002914845.1. NCBI lineage: Eukaryota > Viridiplantae > Streptophyta > Magnoliopsida > Rosales > Cannabaceae > Trema > Trema orientale. The sequence continues at coordinate 109,373 of JXTC01000379.1, read as the reverse complement.
TTCAACCTTGTGAGGTCTCAGAACTAAAAGCTGGCACTCATATATTTGCTGTTTACGGTCTGTTATCTGGTTGCTGTCTTTTGTTTTCTGGTGCTATGTATTGGTGTACTCCAATTTGCTAATCTCGAATGTGATTCTTACAGGGGATAATTTTTTTAAGACTGCTACCTACACCATTGAGGCACTTTGCGTGAAGTCATACGAGGAAACAACAGAAAAGCTTAAAGATATCGAGGCTCAGATTTTAAGAAAGAGAAATGAGCTTCGCCAATTTGAGACAGAGTACCGGAAGGTAGTGATCCTTTTATTTTAGCTGAGGCTTGTAATGGCTATTTGTTCATGATTTCTTAGTAATCTTCAAATTATACTTTCTAGGCATTGGCCCGTTTTCAAGAAGTGACCAACAGATACAGCCAGGAGAAGCAATCAGTAAGTTTTGTGAGCACTTTGTTTTAAGTCATAACATGCCCAATTACTACCCTGATGCTAGCAAGAAATAGTTATGCATGACATACTAATTGAATACCTTTAATAGAGATTGTTAACTTTATTGATCTTGAGAGGTTGATGAGGCTATTCTTTCATTTATACAGGGTAAGATTCTACTTTAAACCAACATTTATACCATTTTTTAATTCATTAAAACTTCGTATCATTCCATCTGTTAGAGCTCATTCCTGAGAAATGGCTGTTTATTTGCATCTTTTCAAAGTCATGTTTCTAGATTTGGTGATAGATTGTGCATCTCCTTTTCCATACCTAGACCAGATTCTTTCTTCCCTTCATATTTGTATGTCCAACCTCACATTTCAACTTTGCTACTCAGGTAGATGAGCTGCTGAAACAGCGAGATAATATCCATTCTTCGTTCTCTGTCACGCGGACAGTGATTACTAGTGGAGCTGCTAGTGGCTTAAGTAACGGGAATGGGAGTGGCAAATTTCCCGGTGAAGATTCAAAGGCCGAGAGTCCAGGGGAAGATGGAGGCTCTGATGGGAAAGATAAATCAGCCAAAAAGAAATGGTTTAATCTCAACCTCAAAGGATCAGACAAGAAGCTTGGTTGAAAAGGTGTATGAATCTTGTTTTTTACTGTCAAAAGTGGCGCCTATATCGATCTATACACATGTTTATGCCCTTCTCTTGCTGCTCAAACGAGGGGCCCCCCCTGTATTTGTTTTCCAAATGTTTCTTTCTGGTTCCCGAAATGTTGTCCATTATGATATTTTTTCCATTTTGTTGTATGCCAAATTAGAAAGGTGCGTGTACTAATGCATTCATATTCATGTTTCACACTGAGCCTTCGCCGTCCAAATACATGTAGTAATTTGAAACTTTTTTTTTTTTTTTTTTTGGGAGCACTTTCGGGATGGTGCCATGTTATTGAGTTTTTGGAAGTTGGTATATAATTCTGTAAAAAAAAGCCTGGCAAATGCAATTGGAAAGTTCTTTATTAATCTGCATACTCATGGCTGTTGACCAATATTTACTTATCATATGTGGTTCGGAGCTATTTTTCTTGCTCTGATACTCCCTTGTCTTTCAATAGTAGCTTTTCAAGAGTCAAAACTCAACTTCTGCCCTTATATGCATTTGCGATGGTGGATATGTGAGGCCTTTTTGGTCTCTTCAACTAAATTGGCTTGAATCCCCGAGAGTCTGGAGACGAAGAAGAAAAAGAGAGATGTTTGAATGAAATAGGGCTTATGGGTTTTCTGGGTTTTCATAGGGCTCTGGGTTTTCCTGCCTTTTTTTTTTTTTTTTTTTTCAGGTGCTCTTTTGACGGAAGACTTGGGGATACTGACAGGACTAACACACTAAACGTCGAGGATTTTTGCTGCTAATTACCCAACCCAAGGGAATTAGAATTTAGTAAAATTTAAATTCATATATTTTCTTTTCACGCCTTTAAAATGTTCTTTAATTCAAATTAACATTAGTAGAAGTTGAATGGAATTCTGATCTCTCCACCTCTCACTTTCTCCCCATTCGTTTTGAAAAGTTCCCACATTTGGCTTATTCAGTATTCTGCTTTCTTAACGAAAATTCACTCTTATCATGGTATTTTTAAAAGAATAAATTGATCAAGTTCTAGGATTAGAAATATTATTCAATCATTAATGTTTTTCTTTTTTCTTTTTTCTTTCTTCTTTTATTTTCTGATTCTAAAGAGGTTGGAATTTCTAGGTTACAAGGATTCTAAAGAGGTTGGAATTTCTAGGTTACAAGGCTGCGAAGTTATTATTATGGGTGACTCTATTATCATCTGTGTCTATTCTTCTCACACTATTTCTAAAATCACACTCTACATTAAATTTCAAAATATAATAAGTACTCGTTATACCTCTTATTATTCCTATAATATCCTTCAATTTAATTTCTCTATTCTCCTCCCAACCCCATCTATCTATCATCCTTTGTTCTGCTTATTATGATTCATGTTTTAAAAATGGGTGTGAAGAGTTTTTTTAAAAAAAAATAATTTCAATATGATTCATTTTTAAAAAAAGGGTGTGAAGAATTTTTTTTTTTTAAAAAACAAACTTTTTTAGAGGAAAAATGGCTCTAGAAAAGGAAACAATTATGTATTAAAAAGTAATTTTGTTAAGGTTCTTTTTGGTAATAAAAAAGCTACTAAAAAGAGGGGTGAGGAGAGCAAACAAAGGGTGGAAATAGACCCCGTTTATTATTATTAAATTCAAAAATATCATCGAATTTCTCTTAAAAAGAAGGGGAGTTTTAGTATAGGAGGGGCAAAATCCCTCTTAAGAGCACTTTTTACACCCTTAGAAAATGACGATATAATAGAAGTCCATATGTACCCTAGCACATAGAATTATGCTACACTCATCTTCAACCCATGATTTGGGTTTTAACGAGGGGAAAAAAAAAAGTTACAACTCTAAATAAGGAAGAATTTGAAACTCAAAGAGACAAAATAAGAATTTACTCCGGAAAAAAAAAAAGTCTGAATAAGATAGAAATAGAAAAACTCCAATAATGTTAATTTTCTTATTTAAGAATCTGCAGGCTAAGGTTTGAATCAAACACCAAATACACGAAGGCTTCAATTTATTATCCATTTCCATATGAAATCTTTTGAAAAATTGCAATTTTTTGGGATTAAATTTTATTAATCTGATCTACATACAATGGATGGATCAAGGAATCTACATGAATAATTGTTTTCTTATACATAATTAGTTTTCTTTTAATTTTTCTTTAAAATAATTTCATTAATTAGTTTTCAAATAAGTAATTGTTGTCGAAACAAACAAGTTTCTTCTTATTTATCCCTCTAGCTCTAATATAGCCTCAAAATTAATGTTATAGTCATACAAGATTTTCTCAATGAAACCATTTGCATCATTTTTTTTCTTTTCCAAAAAATGATATAATGAGTCGATGAGTCTTCCTTCTTCTTTCTTCTTCGTCTTGATCTATGACTTTCATTATAATAATCATATTTCTCAAATTAAATCAGAAAATTACTTAATTAAAGTTGTTTGATTACTGTTTCTTTCTATTTTTAAATTCTTCTTTGGTCTCTTTGAATCCTCAGTTAAAGCCCAAATCATGGATTGAAGATGAATATAGCATAATCTAGTATGTTAGGATACACATAGAATTCTATTATATTATCCCTTTGATTCAATCTAAAGGTCTAAGAATTGCTCCTACAAGTAAGAGGGATCTTGCACCTCCTATACTAGAACTCATTAATTTATGTTTATTTTTTTTTCAAAAAAAGAGAAAAACTTGCTTATCTACTATATTGCCAATCCAGTAGGTATTTTTTTTTTTTTACCTATGTGTAGGTATTTTTTTTTAGCCGTTAGATCATTATCTAATGGTGATCTAACGGCTATAATGATGTGCATGAAAANTATATGAAGCCGTTTTTTCACATCTATTTAGGAAATGACCTTTTTTCATCTAATTAATACATAGCCTTTTTTTTTTTTTTTTCCATTTTTTGTGCTAAATAGCCGTTTTTTAGTAGATCGATTTTATACATATAAATATATGTAGATGCTATATATATAAACATAAAATTTTGCGTTGAATGATATTCAATCTTTTGTTTTTAGTTTTTTTGTTTAAATCTATGTATAGCATATCAACTGTATGTATATTATATAAATTTTTGTGTATTAGCATATCAATATTATATGAAATATATCAATTTTGGTACTAATATTTTCTTATTATAAAGGAAAAATGACACTCTGTACGATTTTAGGAATAATTTCCTCAAATATGATCGGGCCTAATTTATTATTTCTTATACGGTCTATTTAAAAAAAAATACTACTTAATCTTTTTCCCTTACTTCCCCTCTTTTTCTCACTCCGACTTGATGAGGGCGAAATTTCAGAACATGAAATCTCCATTGTAGTCACCCATTAAAGCTAGGGTTTCCAGTATTGGCAATCATTGCTCTTCCAACTACTTCTGGCTCCTCAATAGTATCTCTATCAACGTCAATTTCTACCTTATCTGTTTTCAGTTCATCCCAAACTATACTAAGTTTTTTTTAGTTCGGTTTAGCTTTCTATAATGGTTTCTATATCACCGTACAAGGTAAGAAAGTGCTAAAATGCCTTTGGGATAAGTAAATAAGATCTAGAATAATCAATCATTCTCATTATTTCTCTAGAAATTTTTTTAATTTTTTTGTTCGGTTACTCAATTAATTTCTGCTTAAGCTTTATTTTTTGGGATATTAAGGTATTAAATAGTGATACAGGGGCTTTTATTTTATTTGATAGAGAAAATGATTGTGAAAGGATAATTGGGCCCAATAAACTTGTTTTGTTCTGCTGTGTTATGTTGAACAATGTTTTGGTTATATGTTGTTCTTTATGTATTTAACTTTTCAAATTATATTTATATCTTGATTACATGAAAATTAAGAGTTTTTTACATGTTAGATTGTGAGTGGTTGATTGTACTTTATTTGTTTTAGTTTTTCCCTTCCCTTATCTATTTGATAAGCATTTGCATTGTGGTGACTTGACTATTGAATGTCTAATATATTTGTCATTGCCTATGCTAGATTATATCATCATCAGTTTTTTACTATATGCATTTGGTTGAAGGGCAGAAGATGATATGGATCATTATGGCAATAAAAGGGTGGAACTTGCTGGTCGTCTATTCAAGGCTTGTTTAGATTTCTTTTTTTAACTTTTATTTCATTCCCTTGGCAACAAGAAGTTGTGGATGCAACCATAGTTGTTTACCAAGTGTGCCTTTAGTTAGTGAGGGTTGTATGCATGCCAAATGTGACCACAATAAAGCTGTCCGCTTGGTGTCTGATAAATTATTTGTGAGAGCTTTTGTTTCTTCGTTATTGATTTCAAATGAATATAACATTTTGTACACAGATTTTGTTAATGTTTTCTAGTGATACACAGATATTTATAGTAAATTGATGTTAGTCTTAATTTAGTTATTGTTATTTTTAAAACTAAAAACCAAATTGATATTGAGTACTTGAGAAAAAAAAATAGTATTCAGTAGTTTCGAGTAGAAACCAAATTATTATTCGTTGAACTTATTCTATTGCTGTGACAATTCGAATTCTTTTCCGTCATAAGGTTATTATGTATCCAAATTATATCAGTATTTATGTTTTCTTAAGGCTATAGTTTTTGGTTATATTTTGGATCATTTAAGCTTTTGAAACCTTCGTAGGAAGCTAGTATTAGATCATGTTTTATGCATATAGTTGCATTATTGGTTAAATTATTGGTTGGTGATTAATATCTCTGATTTCAAATAGAAATTAAACAGGTTTCTCGCTTTTACTATTACTTAATGGCTTCCAACAGACATATTCACATTTTCCTGCTTTATACCTTTCTATAAATGATGGAAACTAAACAGATTTTAATTGGTCTGAAAAATAAGAGCTGCTTTCTTAGTTTGTTGGGGATAAATATTTAGGAAACTAAACTGGTTTCCAGGAAACCTTTGTAGTTTCTTGTAATTTAGTTAACTACATGATATTCTGTTATATGGAAACTAGTTTGGTTACCAGGAAAACTTTGTGGTTTCCTGTGATTTACTTACATATAGGGCATTCTGCTAAAAGAAAACTAAACTAGTTTCTAGGAAACCTTTGTGGTTTCCAGCGATTTACTTACGTATATGATACTCCGCTAAAAGGAAACCAAACTGGTTTCCAAGAAACCTTTGTGGTTTCCTATGATGGCATTCCACTAAAAAGAAACTAAACTAGTTTTCAATAAACATTTGTGGTTTCTTGTGATTTACTTACGTACAGGATCTTTCGCAGGAAACCTTTGTAGTTTCCAGGAAACTTTTGTAGTTTCCTGTTAAAAAAAAAAAAAAAAGATGACTTATTTACTAAAATGCCACCGTTTTTTCTAGCTCCCAAAGTATTTAGAAAAATAACATGAAAGGTCGTTCGGAACTTTTATTATTTTTGAAAGGTCATAAATTTAGTAATATTTCTTGAAAAATAGGTATAAGTATCCAAAACCCTATTATAAAACTGATATGTTTTGTTTTTTTTTTTTTCCCCAAAATTTGATCATTTTTAATAGAGTTTGAAAATGACTATTTCTTAAATAATGATCTAAAGCTATTTGGTTAAGAAGGCTAATTTTATTTTATTTTTTTGAATAAAACTCATAAATGGGAAAAGTACATAAATACCCATTTTGTATTTTCAATGGATTCATTCCTGCTAGATGAGCATCATCAAGTCAGGTGGTAATCAAGGCAAGGCAAAAAAGCTTTGCCCATTTACTTCTTTCAAACAGCGGATATAGAAAGCAACAGATTCTTCCTAAAAATGTATTTTGTAACAAGAAGAGCGGCAATTCAAAGTCTTTGAAAAAGTATGTTCTATGATTTTATCCCACGGAGTGGTAACTAGCTTGATCGAGCCAACTTTCACCCATTTTTATGCTTGTTTTTAGAGAAATGTATATCATAAGCATATTTTTGTATTTTAAATATATACTAATATATTTATACATAAAATGTATGCTTAAAAATAAGTATGAAACTATTAAAATGAAAACCGGGTATTAGTAACATATGGGGAGAAAAAAAGTATTGAGCCTAAATTTCACCACTTAAATTCACAAATTTATAGCTAATAAATCCAAACTACTTACTTCTACTAATTTGTAACAGAATTTGACTTATATGCACTACACATATGATTTTTGAATGGCAATGGTGTTAAAAAAAATGAAAAGGAAACAAATAATAGTAACCATAATAAAAGAATCCTTTTCTCTATTTCTCTTTTCCCTCCCTTCGATCATCGCTATTTTGATAGCTCATTTGTTTCTCGAACATATCTTCTCTATTTTTTTCATTCTAGTCTGCATACCCCTTCTTCACCAAATTTAATTATATTTTTGTTTACAATAGTCCAATATGTTGGTATGAGATTTCTCTTAAACACCAACTTTTTGTGCCTCGCACTCCATTTTGTAAATGAAAACCTTCATTATTGATGTTGAGGTTAGACCAAACTTGTAGAGGGAAAAATGCAATGGTCCAATGACATAAGTTAAGATAGTCGTATTGATGTGGTACATGTCAAATACTCTTTGACACCTAAGTTAATTGTGGGCTAAAGTAGTGCAACAAAGAAATAGAAGAATGTCAAAGAAAAGAAAATGTCAAAACAATAGGATTTTTTTGAGTGTAAATGGTGGCTTACCTATTTTGATGGAAAGCGACATATTTATAGTCATCAGTGATCCTTCTTTGGTGCGAGAGTGATACTTGTTTTTGTCCAAATAGCCCATATAAATGACACATATAGGTATTTTTTGAAATCTTTGAGAAAATAATTGACGCACACGATTGTGGCTTTAATGACAAATGTTGTCAAGGCTTGATTCAAAAACACATGGAGGTATTGGGTGAACATAATTATCTTCTTATGATTAAAATCGACTTAGAATATCCGGGGTACCAAGCCAACCACAATTATTTTGTTACAATTGGGCTTGGCTCCAAAACAACAAAAGGTATTGAGTCACTCATAATTTTTTTTTTCCTTCTTATTTGGTTTGACTTGAAAACACATTAGGTATCAAGCCAACTACAAGTTTTTTGTTTAATGAGCTTGGCTTGGTCATAAAGGGATTGGGAGGTGCCAACCACTCTTTTCTTTTACGAGAAATTTAGGCAGATGACCAGTATTTTAAATTTGATTAAGTAGATGTCCACTTTTTAAATTTTATAGCTAAATGTCCAAGTATGTGTTTTTACACTTGGTAGATATACTTATCTACTGATTTCAGTTAATGTACCGAGTATATAAATCTTTATGCTTAGTATATAATATTATATACTTGGTATATAAATATATGTACCAAACATTTTGCTATAACATTTGAAAAATGAACATTTATGCAAATTGGGTTAAAAATTTGTCATTTTGCTATAAGACCCTTTCTTTACTCTCTGTCTTTGAATTAGGTTCTTGGTTTTCCTTTACTTGGTTTTTGTAGTGAAAGCATCAAGATCTTATGTGATGCAAAACTAGGTTTGTACAATTCCCCAGCCAATCACTATTTGCTTCATAGTTGGAAACTTTGTCTCTCCCAAACTGACCATAATTTTTATTGTGTTGGGAAACTCGTCGCTCTTGACTTGACCAGTAATTTTATAATTACAAAATCACCTCTAAGTCCAACCAGAAGCAACTATGGAAGTTTATTCATGCAACAACTTACCATGGAAAGGACTATGGTATTCGAAATAATTTATAATAATAATTAATTATTATTAAGAATTATCTCCAATATATGGCAGGTCGGTCAGCCTTAAATCTAGCCATGGACTCCATGGTTGTGAAGGGTAACTATATGACATATTATTTTTGTTTTTGTTTTTGTTTTTTGTTTTGTTTCTTAAGAAAAATTCCCAGATTTTTTTTTTCTCTTTAGACTTAAAATATAGATAAATATATTTTGTAAAAAAAATAAAGAATTGTTAAAAACAAATTATACACTTAATTATAGTGTCATGATAAAGACTCCATCATATATTTAATGCTCATTAACATTGAGACTTATTTGCTATGTATTTGTGATTTGTTATCTTGAAAATATGAATTTGTGATTTTAAGGACTTAATTGCCATTATTTTTTTATAACCAAATTGCAAATAAGCAAAAAAAAAAAAAAAAAAAAATCAAGTGGTAATAGTGAATTATCCTTGAAAATATGTTGTTTAATTGTATACGTATATATATAGATAGAACTTTGATGTTTTTCTTTTTTTTTTTCCCCAGTATATTTAAAAAAAATTATGGTCGTTTTATATAAGAACTATTTTGAAAGATAAAGATAGCTAAGAGAAGAAAGAGAGTTGACATAGTCATCATATTCCGCAAGAGTTTCTAATACTTCTACCTACAAAAAAAAAAAAAATTACAAAAATACGATGGATCCGATTTTTTTTTTTTTCTAATTCTCGTACTGTTTTTTTCAAAAAAATTCCATTTTAAAAATAGTTACTAAGTACTAGTGTCTGAAAACTAATTACCGGTTACCAAGTACCAGTTATATACTAGTTTTAAATATCTTTGGTTACTAGTTATAAGTAATCGAAAACTAGTTACCGGTTACTAGTTACTATTTTCAAAAATGACATTTTCTAAATTTTTTTTAAAAGTCGTATTTTTCTAAAAGATACGGTATTGGATTTAGAAAAAACTGAGCCCACCGTATATTTTCAATTCTTTTTTAAAAGTATCGTACAATGCCTAATTTTCACTTTTCATAATCCAAATGCATGTGTAATGATTATTAAAAATCCATTATGGCCTTGGGATATGGACCTATATGTATAAGTATTTGGGCTTCTTACAGAAATCCAAGCTCATAGGAATAAAAATTGAAAAATCTCGGATGGGCTGATTTTTTATAAGAATCTCGGATTGATTTAGAAAATATCACTTTTGAAAAGTTTGTAGCAAAATATTACTTTTAATAAATATTTAGAAAAATAACAATTTCTCTTCAAAAATGATATTTTTTAATGATACTTGATGTAACCAGCTAGATTATTTTGGGTAACAATCTAGTTACTTGAAGTAAACAATCAAGTTCCATTAAGTAATTTGACATGTTACCTCAAGTATCTCACCAATTAATAAAAAATGGTATTTTTATAAATACTTTTAAAAGTGATATTTTTTTAATTAAATCCAAGATTTTTCAAACAATTTCAAAATCCGGGTTTTTTCAATTTGTTTTTAAACTTTTATCATAAAAAATCTAATTTCCTCCAAGTATTTTTGACTGAAATAAACTTTGTATAAGTATTTTGAAAAATGACATTTTTCTTAAAATTTCACAATGTCAGTGATAAAGTGTCACAACATTAGTGACATGGTCAAAATATGAGTGCGAGTAATCACTATACATATGACCATAAAATTTATGAATTTTCTAGGATCAATTAGTGGTCACTAATATAAAAACTGTTCGTCACATACCCCTAAAATTGTCATTTTTCAAAACACTGCTAAAAAAGTTAATATAATCCAAATTACTCCTAGGGAGGTCCATTTTCGTGGGGAAAAAGACATGAGTAATACTAATTTGGGACTAAAAATATCATAAATAATGGTCAAAATTGTTTGGACCATAAGTCAAAGGTTTTTGAATTTTGGATACTCCTAAAAATGCCATTTTAAAAAGGATTCATATAAAGGTCATTGAGGCCCAAATTACTTCTATTGATGTCCTTTCCCCATTTCCCTGTGGCATTATCCATTTTGTCCATTTTTTGGGCTTATTCTTTAGATATTGAGATGATCAGCCTAAAGTTGCTGATTCCACGTTGGTTTCATTCCACTTTTCCATGGAGGAAATTAGTCTGAGTGACAGTTTTAGGGAATTTTATTAGAGTCATAGCAGTTCTGGCAGTTTTACTGTTAAGAAGTAAAAATAAAAAGCTAATACAATTTTGTAGAGTCGCTATTCAAGAAAGAAAAATAGCCCATATTTTCAGAGAAATTTACACTCAATACCCATTTTTGCGCCTTATTTCTCCAAAACTCGGTTTTTATTTTTCTTTTAAAAATTTTAGGTTTACATTTCTTGTGTAAAATATATATGGTATATATTTACAATATAAATTTTTATCTATAGTTTATATTTACGATGTAAATTTATACCTATACATTTTGAAATGTATATTGATTTTTAGATATGTCTTTTATTCATGAAATGTATACCAACCATTTCATGTATAAAATTTGTACATATTTATAGAGCCATAATCCACTAGGTATTTTTTTTACCTATCTATAGGTATTTTGTTTTTTAACCATTGGATCATTATATAACGACTACCATAATTTTAGTAGTTAGAAAAAAAAAAACAATATATACACATTATTTAATATTTTTCTCTCTCTACTTTTTTTTTTTAATGAAAAGACATCCGTGATAAATTTTAATTGGTAAAACAATACCTATAGATAGATTAAAAAAAAAACCTATTAGATTGGTGCCTATATTGATAAGGCTTTTAAATATAAAAACCACCTAAAGTTGGAACAGTTTAGTAAAATTAACATTGAACTCAATTTTTTAGAGAAAAACCCTTGAAGTCTACTAATATAATGTTAGTTTTTTTTTTTTTTTTCAAAATTTTCTGTCTAATATTATTGTTAAATAGCACTTGTCCAAAACATGCTCATCTCAGCATGGTAACATTGGAAACAAAGAGAAATTATTATTTTAATAAAAGTTGGGTTATCATTTTCATTCAAGACGAAGGTAAGGAATTGAAAAAATTTATATAATTTTGCTATGGATGTACTTTAGTTCAAGTATTCATATATCTGGAAGAGAGGTATATGAATATTTAGACAATATTAGATCCATATTGGAACTATATAAAATTTTGGCAATATATGTCCCATGAAATTGGCAAAATATATCCTATAAAACTGGAGTGATAAAACATAAAATTGGCAATATATGTCATATAAAATTGGCAATATATTCATAATTTTTGGTCCAAGTATTTATATACCTCTCTTCCAAATATATAAATACTTAGACCAAAGTATATCCGTATTAGGTTCATATAAAATTTTCTAATTTCTTACCTCCGTCTTGAAAAAAAATAATAACCCAACTCTTTTTTTTTTTCAATAATAATTTCTTTTTGTTTCTAATTTTACCTCTGCTGAGATAAGCATATTTTGGGTAAGTGCTAATTAATGACAATATTGGAAAGAAAAGATTAAAAGAGATTAACGTGAAATACAAATCTATGAATAAGGACTTAAAAACGACAAATAAAATAATGATGACTTAACCGTGAAAAAAAAAACTAATTGAAACACTTTTCTTTTCTAACAAAACTAATATTATGGGATTTCAGGGGGTTTTGCTCAAAAGTTCTGGGTTCATTTTACTAAATTGTTCTGAGTTTAAGGGGTTTTTGTACTAAAAAGCCTATTTATAATATAAATTTTTACCTAAGGTTTATATTTGTAGTATAAATTTATATTTGTGGTGATGTATACTTTTTTTTAGGTATAATTTTTATTCATGAAAGGCATACATTTCATGAGTAAAATCTATATAGTATACATTTCTCTAAGAAAAGATATAAAAATAGATATTTGTAAAATTGAACTAAAATTAGCTAGGTATTTATGAAAATATGATTAAAAAAACGGTATTTATGAACGTTTCCCCATTTTCATGTGGTTCAACATACTCCGAGAATATCCTCATCCTTAGCCTCGTTCGTGGTTCAATATTATAAGTTTTATAATATTTTTTTTCGGTTGAAGTGGTTTTGCTTGTTGTATTTCTCGGACCATCTCTTATATGTCACGAATATGACTTCGTACAACTCCACTCACCGTTGTACCGCTGTTAGTTTATCTAATACAGAAACTTAAAGTAGTTTATATATACTTCATGTTGGTAAAATCCGATGAAGGGTTGGTAAAAAATTCTAGGAGGATCATCTCAACAAGACTCCCTAATAGTAAGATCAAAGATGTCGCTGTTTGGAATATTTCACTTTAACGTAGCGCAAAAGAAAATTCTTGACTAGGAGTTTCGAATTTAATTTGAGGACAAAAAAATACAATTTGAAATTTTCATATATGATTGGAAAGAAGATATGTCAACTATTATAAGAACCTTCTCTTTTTATTTTTTGAATATGATTAAAATCCATTTACTCATTGCCGATACGAAGAATAGGGCGGAGTGTCAGCCCTCATTTGTTTACTAATCCACTATAGTGGCTTAGAAAGCAAGATCTGAAAATGCCCATTAACTTCCAACAATTGTTGTTATATACGTATATTAAGTATCATGCTTTCTACTGTTTTTGTCACTCTTTCTCTCTCTCTCTCGCTCTCAAATATAATATAGTTAATACTTATATATTTTAAAGAAGCCAAACCGACAAGAACACTTGCTCAAAAATATTTAAGATGTATGGTGTAATAAATTCTCGATAGATTAATTCTAGGTCAAAACAAAGAAAAGGATTTATCAAATACTAGAAATCGGGATTGTCTTTGCAAACACCGGCTAAACTAAAGTTTATAACATGTGTAGATGGAACCTTATATATGTGATTGGATTTGTATAACTCGCTTTTGTCTTCATTTAAGAGTTTAATATATAGATCTGACTAGATGTTCAACTACCTCAATCATGCTGTAAAGAGCTTAATTTATTATCAATATGCTAACTTGCACCATATATACCCACGCAATACAAATGCTAATAGAATAATATTTCTAACTAGTACTAATAACAATAATCTGTCAAAGTAATAGTATTTTAAAATGAAAACCAGTACAAAATTTAAATTACTTTATCACTGTTTGATTGAACTGAAAAATATTTTATTAAATAAATAGAGATATTTTTATGATAATAAATTATGCTAACTATGACATAGTATTGATAACCATACTCTGTCAAATAATAGTACGTAGTTCCAAGAAAAACCAATATAACAAGTCAAAAAGGAAAAAACAAATATAAATTATGAATTGAAAACAAAATATTCTTCTTAAAAAACGTAACTTTCTATCATGTACGTATACCATTATACATTTAAAAAAAACCAAAAAACAATAACAAAAAAGGTGAAGTAACACAAAGGTAATTGTTCTTACAGTAATGTGAAATATGAAAAGGAAAAGTAGGACAGGAAACTAGTAAAACTTAAAATGAAAATTCTATTTTGCTAATAGTATTATACTTGCAAATAAACACAAACCAAAATTTGTGACTATAATTTGAGTTATGAAGAAAATAATAAGTACAGAAAACAAAAAAATCAATAGATATTATATAACGCTTTTTTGGCGAAAATAATAAACTTTTTTTTAATTGCATGCTGAATTTTGGTCCTATTTAATATACTCTTGATGACATCTATGTTTAAAAGTATATAGTCTAATAAAATCCATTGAGATCTGAAAGATGAAGGATTTGATCATGTACGAGGAGAGCGGCCCCACAAATAGAAGGGGCCAAAAGAGGCAGTTGCAAGAGATTGACAAAAAAAGCTAGAATATACCAAAACAACGATCCCAAATTACAATATGCACTTTGAATTGGAGACTTAATTAACCAGATAGGCTTTAATTTATTGCAATAATACTTCTAGGCTCTTGTTATAGGCCCATTGGGTAAATTATCAGTAGAGTATGCATGTGGCAAACTGGGTTAGAATTAATCTTCCTGATTACACATTATTAATCACCCAATAGATTGGTTTAAACACCTCCGAAATACATTGTTAATTGCCCCCCAAAAAAGAAAATAATAATGAATAAATTACTATTCTGTCTCTTTCCTCCTTTGTAAAGAAGAGATTATAATAAGTCCAACTTATCTTATTGGATCTAGTAGTTGAGAATTCTCCATAAGGTACAAAATGAGTATAAAAGAAGAAAAAATTAACGTTCTTTTAAAAAACCCTCATAAGCTTAGCTGCCTATTGTATTGACCAAAATAAACAAAAAGTACACCTCAGACCTCCATTGAAAATTGAGATGGATATGACTTAATGCACATACACAATTCTCTTTGAAGTTTGAACTTAGTTTCTTTATTGAAACAACTTTGTCTTGACTTGTGTTTAATGTAGTAGACTGATAATAGTTTATGTTTTGGTTTGGACGGATCCACTCACACTTGGATCCGTCCAAGGGACAAATTCCTCCAGAATTCAAGGTATTGTAATTTATCTATAAGGTTGGTTGTTTAAAATAAGTACATCAGGGGGGAGGTTAGGAAAATGCTTGAAATCCATTTCTGTAAGGTAAGACCAATTCCCACATGCATATATTAAAATAATAAATATGAATGTTCTACTATATTGCACCAAGTAGATTCCCATGTTCAAGCACAGTTGGTTTGATTCTTTTTTTTTTTTTTTTTTTGGGTTACATTGTTTCAACATGTGGCAGATGAGTTTGTGGGCAGAATGAAAAACCCTTTTTATTGCCTCCTTTCGGTCATGCAAGAACCTACTTATAGCTTAATTGGATATATCCAAAGACTATGAGACAAGAGGGAAAAAAACTAAAAAATAAAATAAAATAAATAAGAGGAGTGGTGAAATGAGCAATTGGATAGGCTTGCTAAAAACCCATGTGGGAATGAACTTGTTGTCACTAGAGAGAACTGATTCTCTAGAATCCAATTAGACAGTTTTTCTATATATTTTTCTTTGTCATGTCATGTGCAGGTGTCTCTCAGCTATATGTGTGTTTAAGTTAGATGTATTTGTGGGGGAGGGTGTTGTGTAGCCGTCTAAGTGTCCCTCACTTTATTAGCAAAAAAAGCACATTTAGTTTGTCTCATTGATTGACCCAAGTCCCTCTCTACTCCAAACTCATTTCACGGGACTTCTAATTAGGTATTTTAAACTCATCATCAAAAGCTTTGATAGGATTCATAGGAAATTCATTATTTATATGTAGACATTCTAGACTATAATGTAGGCATAGCTCCAAAGTTAATTAGACTAATATTATTCATTATGTTTAATAATGCATCATTATTTAAAACAAGCAAAAGAAAGTCACTTCACATGACTTAAAGCTAACTCCACCCAACCTTCACCTTTTTCATATTAAAAGAAGTAGGTAGTGTCACTTGGAATACATGGAGAGGCTAATTTGATGTCACACCCACATTGTTTGCGCTTCTTTGCCTTTAAAAAATAATGCTTTGAACATATCCAAAAAAAGGGATTTCCAACTTGAAAACTAAGTCATATTGCGGGGGTTATCTTTTTATCCTTTTTGGATCCTTCCAAAAGTAATGGTTTGCAAAAACAAACAAAAGATGATTAGAAAGTTAATGGAGTACTAATATGTGATAGGATCATGTCTAAGATTATCTTTGTTGTAATCAAATTTTTATTGTTTTTCTTGGTTAAATTTCCTTTACAAGCACAACTTGGTGGGCCATATTTGCGATTCGGGCGATCTTAAACGATAATATCGGCATCATTTCAATCAACAACAAAAGAAAGAAAAAGCATGATTAATGCTTCCAAAAAGTGTTTAATATTGGATGGTGGAAACCATTTCAACAAGAAGAAACCCATTGGTAAGTGGACAGTTGTTTGTAAATCATCAACCAGATTGGAAGCTTTGATTGGACAATTCTCTCACCACCCCTCTAGTTACTTCAATTCTTCAAGAAAAGAGTGGCTTAATATGGGGGCCACAGCCCAAATCCAGAGTTTGTTCAAATAGTGAGGGACCAATCAGACGCAACTTCTCATCTCTTTAACCCCTTCATCAATGGAGAGATATTGCTCCTCATCAGCTAATCCCTCTAGTCTCTTTCTCTCTCCCTCTTGTCTTAATTTAGTTCTATATATGACAAAGGTACATATATTTAGGTTTTGGTAGCTAGTCTCTCTTTCGTCTCTTTCTTTTTCAAAGTTGAAAGTTGCTTGCTTCAAACAATCAAGTTATATATATATATATATGTATTTTGGAAATAAAAATGTTCCTTGGTGGCATCAAAATGTTACGAGCACGATTCATATAAAAATAAACAACATACGACCCAATCAGATATCAGTTTCACCTTGTAAATTTGATGCTAACAACAAAGTGTCAATATTTTTCTTATGATATATATATGAACTTATTTAGAAGGAGTTTCCCTATCCATGCTGTAATATATATAGAACATAAATGAACAGTCTCTACAGGACATATTGTTGGTTTCTGGCTTGTTTTATGGCATCTTGCATATATGTAGCTAGACTCTTCCTAAACGCCATTTTATATGTATTTGTCATTCTTGAAGCTCTACATTCCATACAATCAGAAGAAAGAATAAAAAAAAAAGGAAATAAAAAGTCTTTGTATGGAAGAGTACACAATTCAATAATAAGGTGAAGCCAAGAACTAGAACAAAGTTTAACTTGGCCACCACTGGTCCCAACAACTATGTGAACCCCTTCAACCTTTAGGACTACACGTTTACATTGGAAGGTCACTTCAGTACATATTTTTCTTTTTGAGTGGGGATCAACTCCTTGAGCCCCATAGTGGGGGTGTGAAAGTGGTCCACATATAATATATATTTTTTTCTTTCTAATCTCTCTAGGAGATGATCAGTGAGAGAGGGGGGGGGAAGAAACTAAAGAGCAAAAACATTGGATCCACATAATAAAGCAAAAAGAGATTAGGTTTAGCAGTACAATAAAAACATTTCTAAGCTTAATTAATGGAGATATCCTAATCCAAGTCCTAAATCTGTGTGCAGTACTATTTTTAATCATATGCGGCCCCCAATCATTCATGTTTGGGAATTTAAATTATGGACCCCCAAATATACTATACCTGAAAAGATCATCACGGCCGTTTGCATCTTCTACCTGCTTCTACAAAATTTATAACTGAAGTACTACTTAATCCACAATAATAAATGAAAGTAAAAATAAAAATAAAACAAAAACCCCAAATTAACCGCTGGCCGCCACGATTGAAGCTTGACTTTGATATAACAATTTAAATAATATTAAAAAAAGAAGCTTAATTTGCATTAATGGATAAATAAACTGGAAATACGGCCACCTATTTTTATTGTGGTAATCATGATTAATTGTCGAATCTAACGGTCGGAAAAGAATATAAGCTTTCAGTAGAAGTGGTACTCTAAAGGTGATGGATCCAGATCATGGGGAGGATATTATCAAATGAGAATAATTTTCTTTATATGGGAAAATTTGACTAAGGTGAGGGGTTTGAATAGAACACACATGAGAAAGAGGAGACAAGGTGGGTCAGGTTTTGGAGTTGTGATGAAGACTTTGGTATAAGCTTTTGAATTTGTCTAACATTATATGCTCTTTTTAAGTGGGAGATTATAAAGCCAAAGCTTCTCTCTCTCTCTCTCTCTCTCTCTCTCGTAGTTAGTAAGATTCGGAGAGATCTCTTCCAAAGAAAAGAAAATATTATATTATGTTAATTTGATTAATATAACAAATAACAACAATAATAATAATAATAGTAACATATAGATTTCAACGTCAATCACGCAAACATCATAAGCAATTATCCATCATCAACACGTAATGGCTGGGGCCCACTTAGGTACTGTAAGTTGTCTAAACGAACACCTGAATTAATATAAGTCATCGATGTGTACATAGAAAGAAAAGAGTGCCCTTTTAAAAGACAAATAAGCTAAGCCAAACAATGCTGTACTCCTATATGTAAAGCTGAGCCCTCATGATCAGCTTCCCATGTTGACTTTATTCACAAAACTGCCATCATGAGAGAGAGGGAGAGAGACACAGCAAAGGTTGGAATGAGAAACATGCGTATCTACTAGCTAGATATGAATAATAAATACGATTGCGACACGTGGGCCACGCAGAAGTGATTAGTGGGACTGACGGTGGTAGATCTGATTTTGTATCTCTTTGTTTGGGATCCAGGAATCTATCATATACCAAAGTGTTGCATGCATGAGAGCTTTGACTTTTAAGAGAGTTGTGGAGATCAGTGGATGGTGTCGGCTCCTGACATTGGGCCAAGACAACAGTGGACTGTAGAAAGAGGGAAAGGGTAAAAGTGGAAACTAGTTATTTATTTATTTGTTTATTTTTTGGGAAATTTTCAGTGTTAATGGAGATGAAATTTTGAGTCGAGATAAGGAGACATCTACGAGGGCTTACATAGGCTGCATTGGGTTGCGCTCTATCTCTGAGTTTCTCTCTATTAATAAACTTCATGCCAGTACTAAGCTCTATATATAAAATGTCTATAATTTGATGGAATCTTTGTCCTCTAGCCATTTCATGGTCTAGGAAAGCCTGCAGTACTGCACGTACTATATATATATAAATACATCTATTACAAAACAGAATGGTTCCTATTTGTCATGCATGCAGTTGTTAGGAGGTCTCGTCATCAAGTACAAAAGAGTTTTTGTTTTTCTTAATTTTTTTTAAAAAGAGTTTTGGTTATGGATTTTCATCCAAGTAAAGGAAATTTTCAAATTCCCAATGATAATGTGTATTTCTCATCATCAAATTATATTATAATCAGTCAGGTTTAATACAACATTTCTATGCATTTTACAAACCCTTAAAAGTACAGCATGTATATTCTTTTGGGACAAATTAAGCTCTTTTTGATTTGGATAAAAAACATAAAAAACTTCATATATATTAGCTTTCTTGTTGGTCTTCTCTCTTGGCACTCAGGTTTCCAATCCAACAAGGAAGCAAGTGGCCCATTATATCCAGATATTTTCTAACCTAATTGTCCTTCCTGTACGTATATCTAATTATATATAAATTGGGTACAATTCCTTCTAGAAAATAATGTCTAGGTGACAAAATAATGGGTGATGAATTAATCCACTAATTAAGCTGCCAGATTGTCAGACACATTTCTTTCACTTTTTCCTTTACCAATTGTAAGTTTCAAGTAAAGAGGCTATATATGATAAACGCAAACCCCTTGAGGCCATTTTTCACTTTTGTATAAATGTAGATTTTTTCAATTCCAATTAAATTTTGTATCACATAGTACTGACTCACTGAGATCAAATAATAAAATATTGTTTGAACATAGATGATATAGCTCGATCGAGCGAAACTAAAACAAACTATATTGATATATAGGTATATGTATATTAATATAACGACCAAGTATAAAAGCCAAAAGGAGCTAGTAGTCTAGCATAGTACTACTTTCACGAGACAATTGGCTGGAAGTGATAACTATCCTGTTCATTGAACTTCAACTAGAAAAATCCGAGCTAATATATTAAACTATGTGCGTATGCCATATAAGAACCATACATTATACGAATTAATAAAGAGTGAAGCACCGGGTTCGAACATATTGGACAAACTCAATCATGCAAATTTAATTATACCTGGAACGCCGTGCCATGCTCCCATCACATGCATCACATTCTCTCTACTCTTTCCCCCACTTTCTTCAACAAATTTGGCCGGAACACATAAACAATTCACATTTAATAAAAAATTGTAGCATAGGGACAGAACCCTTTTTTTTTTTGGTTTCCTGTAGAAAAGGGTACTTTAGTCATTTGACTAAACGTAATGGATTTCATGGAATTAGACAGTGGGAGTTGCCGAGACAAGTGCAAAATCCCATGGGCCCCCACCCGGGCGGTCTTGGGTCGTGTTCCCATATTTTTACAACACTCACTTTCTTCTCCTTGGGATGTCCGCAACCATCTCTCTCTATTCACATTTTATTTATTTATTTTCTTAAAATTTATATATATATATTTTTAAAAGTTTTTTTTTGAGAGATATATTTTTAAAAATTTAAGCTGTATAAATACCCCTAAGACATGCAACAACTCCCTTACACCCTCTAAAATTTTTTTCTCTTTCCCTCGGTCTGTCTCACTCTCACCTTCTCTCTCTCTCTCTCTCTCTCTCTCTCTCACATACATGGCGGAGCTAGATTACCAAACGACCAAAACTACTACTACTACTACTACTCCCACTACGCGTTTAAAACTCTTCGGCTTCAACGTCCAAGACGACGAGGCAGAAGCCGTTGTCGTTGACTCTGCCAAAACGACACCGTCCGTATCGCCGGAGTCCGGCGGATTCCCATCCTCCGGCGACCGGAAGTACGAGTGCCAGTACTGCTGCCGGGAATTCGCCAACTCCCAAGCGCTCGGAGGCCACCAAAACGCGCACAAGAAGGAGCGGCAGCAGCTCAAGCGGGCGCAGCTGCAAGCGAGCCGGAACGCCGCCGTCTCGTACGCGAGGAACCCGATAATCTCCGCCTTCGCCCCGCCGCCCCACCTCCTCGCCCCGGCGGGTCCGGTGGTGGTCCCGGCGGCGGCCCCGGCTTCTCCGTCGTGGGTCTACGTCCCCAGGGCGGCTCCGACGTTCCACGTGTCGCACGGCTGCGTGTTCCCGCCGGGCGTGCACGGTGGCGGGAGAGGTGGAGGAAGCTTGTCGTACGGTGGCGGTGTAGGGGATCATTCGGCATTGACGACAATGGGCTCTCAAGTTCAAGTACAACAGGCCCGGGCCCATAATTCCAGGGTTGATGGCCCGTCGTTGAGTAGGTTCTCGAAAGGGGATGGTGGGCCCAGTTTCGATGACGCATTGGGCTTGGACTTGCATCTTAGCCTTGCGCCGGCTGCACCTTGAAATTTGGCTCGGCTCGGAATTGAAAGCATTGGATAATGGCATTATGACGATCGACCAGTGTCGTGGGGTAGCGCCCAAGTGTAAGTTATTATATATACGGCTGATTTCCCACTTCCCAGAAAATACCCCCCGCCAAAAAAAAAAAAAAAAGAAAAAAGAAAAAAGAAAAAAGGGCGAGAGAGACAAATATGGCTGATGTTATAAACTCGGCTCAATCAGGCTAAGCTTCGCGGCTTGGCTTGGGGAGATGGTTAGTTTAAACACTTGTTTTTGGGATATGGCTGGTTGATGAACTTGGCTCAGTTAAATTTTGGCTGGGAAGCTCTCATGATGTTTATTTTCCTAGTCGGATCTTTGTACATTTTCAAATTAATTAATTTATTTTTTTCCCAAAGAAATTAAGTAATTAATTTCACTTGGCGCAAAATGTTGCATACATGATACATCACATCAACATTTATGTTTTTCACTGTTGTTTTCCCCTTTGAGAAGTTTCAATTTAGTATATACCTAAATAAATAGCTGTGCAAAAAATGTGAGTGAGAAAATTAGAAAAACTAGCAGATAAATGTATAGTTTAAGGTAGAAATACAAAGTTGGTTGTAAAAGTTTTAGATCCACCAACTTGAATTGGGTCATCAAACTAAATGCATGTGTTATATAAAAGAACATGAGAATGTTAATGGCTTAATGCATATTTCCTTTATGTCTAGTGCAGCTCAATTTTCTTTGCTTTGTATGTGCATGTACATGGGAAATTAAAGAAAATTAGAAAATGGGAAAAAAAATTAAACCCTTCACTGAATCACCGAGAGCATCAATTGAGAAATGATTTTCTTAAAATCTGAATGATGATTTTGAGGATTCGGTACATTACATTCTGAGAGTAACTAGTGAATTTCGATATTACATTCCGAGAATAACTAGTAAATCTCTAACTAGCTAGCTATGAAAATTTACTTGGAATCTTGCAGGCAGTAATGTGTGTGTATATATCTGCAAATCTTTAAGCCATATAATTATATTGATAGCTTATAATTAAGCCGCACATAATTCCTATAGACAATAAATTAGGAGTTGAAAGATAAGGCTGCATTTCTTTTTTAAATAAACCACTTTATAGTTGCAACACTAAATAAATAATTATTGTTGTGATATTATAATCTATATATATAATACATCTATACGTACGTGCATACGTACTACTTAAGGTAAATGCCAATCACATGTGTCCTTGAGAGCAAATAATTAATGCTTGCATTGAATAAATCATGCTTGATATCTACTTAAGAACTATATATTTTATATATGTCTATACTTATGTGCTTGGAATACTTGTTTATATATATATACAAATATATAACATGTTGTGTACGTATATAAATAGGCCTCTCGGGTTAATTTATTGTCTGTGAGGCCAAGAAAGAAACATACACAGATCTCATATGGCCATAGTACTATTATTTTACTTTAACTTCTTGTAGGACGTACTTGTGGGAGCTTTTGAAGTCGATGGTTTTGGGAAAACACTTCCAATATTCCCTTTAAAATAAGTACCTCGGATAAATGTCAAATCATTTTGATGACTGAATCATAATATCACAGCTTTTTTAGCAATATCAGTCGATAGAATCTACAATAAGCTTAAGTTTTCTTTATTTTATTTAATTCCGTATCCAAGATTTTTATATGTTTAACCAATAGCTAGCCAATATATCATATATATATATATATATATATATATATACTTTTTTTGAAGAATCCAATATATCATATATGTGTATGTAATTATGTGTATATATATATATACATGGTTCCCAATCTAATAATATTTTTTTTACTACTTTTTTAACCGTTAGATCATCATTTAACGACTATCATAATTTGAGTAGTTAGAAAAAAAATAAAAATAAAAAATCATTATTTAGTATTTTTCTCTTTCTATTTTTACCGTGAAAATACTTGAGTGATAAAGTTTAATCGGGCAAAACAATAACTATAGCTTATTATTTTGTTTGCGAAAGAAACCGAAGTGTGGTAATTGTCTACAAAAGATTCTTCTGAATTAGTACTTTGTATACAGCACATATAGCTAGGTTTCATGTTAAAGGCCGATCGATCGAGACCATTTGGATCTTGAGTTTTAATTTCGTCATGAGATCATGTACGGACAATAATAACTTATAATGTTTGGACATGCAGTTACACCTGAATCAGGACGCGTAGTACTAAATACGGCATGTATTGGATCTGACTAGTCACCAAATACGACAATTTACACATCTGAATGGAATATTTTCTAAGACACGATTTAATGAATATTTACTTGTATTTTTCCTTTAATTTCTCTCTTTTTTGTTTTCTTTGCACTCTTCTTTTAATCTCAGACACGGGAGCGTGCGTTGTCAGTCGCCATTGTTTGGTGCAAAGTACGTACATTAATGTTTGTTCGACCTTAGGGAAAAGACAATGCTTTATATATAATGTTCCAAATTTTAACCGACACCATATACTTAAAAGTGAAAATCTAATCAATTATGTTATACATGTGAACATGATATATATTGTTTTTAAGTATTGCATAAGTGGCCAATGTAACTAGATCTGCATCCTATATAATACCGTCTAGTGGTAAATTGGTAATTAAATAATTAAGAACATCTCCCTCCTATGTGGAGGGTTTTAGTTATTTAAAAAAGAAAAACAAAACCCTAGATCAACATTATAGAGAAGTGCTACTACATATTGTAGCCAGATGCACATCTTTAGGCTTAGCTACTTTCATACAAATGGCTCATAGTTATTTCTTTAAGCCTTCTCTTGTATTTTCGTTTGTTTTACTTTATAATTGCAAGTATTGTAACTGGGAATATTCTGAGCAAAGAAGGTGAAATATCATATATATTGGGAGTTCTAAATCTTCAAGAATAATTCCAACGAACCAAGTTTGTTGGTGCCTTCTTTTCACCTCACATCTTGACTAGGAGAGATGATGGAAAGTGGGACCAATCACATGCAGACCAATCTTCCCCGCAAATTGAAACCGAATAGTTTGATTGGATGATCTGACAGAAATCAATCCCCAGTGTTCAAGTCAAACACCATAGTCTTTCATTGTCTCCTATAATTAAGAGAGAAACTGATCTAAGGTCTAATAGGTTGGTTACTGTCCAAAAAGAAAGTAGCTGAGAGAAAGAAGGGAAAAGTTTGCTTAGAAAATTGATAAGCCAATAGCTTCAATTCAAACAAGATATGTGGGTTCTTTCAGTTCGGCAATTAAGGAGAGTCTTGTGGGTTACACAAGGCTTACGTGTAGGCACCAAAACTAGATATACATATTAATGCATGCCAATTAAGCAAGATTTAACCTAAAATGCCTTTTTTTTTTTTGTTTCTTCTTTCTATTTTTTAGGGTTTCTCCGCAAGTTGTGTACTCTCAACTCACAAGAAATTATAGCTGCAAAATGGTCAATTAGAATTTAGATGCAGGTGGCGACCCCCAAATGGTACCCTTTTTCGGTGCAAAGTGTTGTACTTTTTTTTTAAAAAAATTTAATTAAATTTAATTGTTTATAAAAAAATAATAGAAATAAAAAGTGCTAATAAAATAAGACTACACAAGGTCGGTGTTCTAGGCCTCTAATTATACGATCCATGGCCATCCCAAAAAGGAAGGTTTGGTGGTTTGAAATTGCTAGATAGTGGGTGTGTCCATAGATCATTGACCTTTTTGGCTCATCAGGTGGGAAATGAAGTAAGCTATTACCTGAGAACACAAGATAAGAATATAGATATAAATATAGGTTAATTTGATTGGATGCTTTTAGCAGGCTATTGGTTTCTTATTTTGTTTTCCTCTTTTTGGCATGAAAATTTCGATATATGATTTGGGTTTGATTTGGGGGAGAAAGAAAAAGAAAGGTGTGTGCAAGGCATAATCACATTACATTTTGAAAACTTGTGCACTTGAAAAAGTTACTTCTTTCTTTAGAGTTTTCTTTGACATAAGAGTACAAACAAACACAAAACTCTTTAGTGGTTGGTGAGACAAAAACAATGAAATATCAAGACTCATTCCCGCAACTTTGCCTCAAGCAATATATTAGAGAGGTAGATTGGGCCCCATTCTTATAGCTTCATCCAAGCCATCAAAGTGACATAGACTTCCATTCTCTCTCTCTCTCTAATAACTTGGTCATGAGTAATGAGAGTCACACTCCACTGAAGTTGGTTTGATATATATATATATATATATATTTCTTGTAAATATTTAAAACATATATATATACACACACTTGAATAAACCAAGGCAACAAAATTGAGGGTTTTCCTTAGTCAGCACTGTCCAATCAAAAATTTGTCATAGTTATATAATGCACGCGTTCAAATATGACAAATAGCCGATCTAATTCAGCCCTACAAAAGCTCTAAATTCCATTTCAAAAGTAGAGCCGGGACCATGGAATTATGTTCTCAATGTGGAAGTCATTTTTCCCCTGAACGCTACGTCCTCGCCAATTGGTTACAACTTAATTGACTTGGAGGAATTAAAAGGAGAAAAAACGATCGCATTCGTATTCCTTTGTGTACTATTAGTCAATTAATAATTACTTCTTTCCAATTATATATGTCGTAGTGAGGGGACTTTATTATTCTACTAATGTACGTGTATGATGTGAAAATAGACTTACAAACATTAGACTTTGTTATGTGTGTACTTTCATAATAACCAATGGGTTGTCTATGAGTTGGCTTTTTCCTTGGCAATATATTGATTCAATGAAGAGGTGTTGATGTTTTAACAAGTCTAAGCTACGTATCTTGCTATATAATTAATGATCTATACTTCTTTCTCCACACTTAGTAGATTTTATTGGTGGGAGGTAGCTGCCGCCATGTTAAAGCTGTCTACTTGTTTAGCTATCGTTACTTATAATAATAGCACTAACATTGTTGTAACATTTAGAGTATTGACGTACACAGCAGGCAGCATGTGCTACACAGGAAAAAAAGCCTGTAAATCTAAAAGGTACTTTTTGAGCTTGAGAGTTTTTTAGCTTTTTAGTTGTTATTTTTAAGGAGTTTTTCTGTATTTACTAAAAAAAATGATTTTTAAGGTAAAAAGTCTAATTTTAAATTTTTTTCCTTTTCCGTTATTATTAAGTTGGTAACCTTTAATTGGATATGTGCTAATTACTATGAGAGTTATGGGTCTACCTAAAAATTAAATGACTACGAAATCAACACTTAAGATATGTATATATATAGGGGATTATCAATTTTGACCCCCTTTTAATATATGTGATGAAAAAAAGGACAACTTATAAAGTAGGATTTTTATTGCTATGTCATTTAATGAATATGTCGGAGTTCCAAAATTATCCCTGACTCGATCCTAGACGAAAATTTTCGACCAAGTAAAAAAAATCAAAAGTGACGGAGGCGGCACCGGGAATACGGCCGGCTATATGTTCAACTGGGGTCGAAATTTTCGACCACGGTCGAACGCCAGTCGAAAATTTCGACCGGTAGCTTCGACCCCAGTCGAATTATTCGACTAAGGTCGAACGGTGGTTCGACCCCAGTCTGGGGTCGAAATTTTCCGGTCACCGGTTGAAAAATGATCGGAACAACCGGGAGAGGTGGCCGGACAAATTCGACCATGGCCCTAGTCGAGCGGAGGCGCCGCCGTCGGGATCGAGATCGGGACCGGTGGTGGTGGCTAAAGTAGTTTGAAGTTTGTTGAAGAACTATGATATCCAAGTAATTTTACATGTGTGACATGGCAATTGAGGTTAGTTTTGAAAACATTAATGAGTGAGTCATATTTTTCATCACAAGGATTTAGTAGACCCCTAGGTGTAAATTCCCCTATATATATATATCGTATTTTCATGTCCGAGAATTCCTACATGTCTCGTTAGTTATCATGTTAACCTTCTAAAATTGATAAATCTTTGCATCTTATTAATCAAAGAGACAATTTTGCACTATAGTTAGCTCAATATATATCCCAATCAAGAATTCTCAAAGAATTCGAAGAACTCTTTTTCATTTATTTATTTATTACTATAGGTTCATTAATGATATTGAAAATTAAATGCACGACTGACACTAGTTCCATCGGAAGACCTTGTTTTTACATAATAATGTAAGTACTAGTTTACGTGTCATTGTGTAAAAAAATTTACGATCTGCTTGGTTCCACTGCTTGCATCTTCTTTCCTTAATGGAGCATCAGATCTCATAATTTCCGAAATGATAATCGAGTGGCAGATTTGCTAGCCTCTCATGGTGTTAATTTTGATAATAATGTGAGATGGGCTCCTCCTCCGGACTTTGTTTCTTTGGTAATATCCAGAGACTTGGAGGGGCCAATAAATTACTGATTTTGCTGATGCTTTTTTCACTTCTGTTGTTGAGTAGTTAGTTTTACTTTTCAATATTGATGGAGACCACATTGCAAAGCTTATATATATGTAATTTTGCTAAGGGGATGATCAGGGATCTGAATCATAAATTTCAACACTAGAGGTGGGTCAGAGTGTAGATACCTATCAAATAAAGTCGCCCTGCATATATTTGTTTTCTTTCTTTATCGGTAGTATAATACAAGGGAGGATAGTTTGGGTGCTAACTTACAGTTGGAAATTTGGAATACTACTAGTCTTTCATGATACTCATTCTCTAAGTATTGGTATTATTCAGATTAAAATGAAATTATAAAAAATTTCTCCAACTTTCATGACCAGTTGCTCCTATAGTGACCAAATTAATCTTATTATTTTCAAAATACGGCCAATCTCGATATCATCATATCAGGGCCGGCTCAACAAATTTTGGGGCCTAAGGCAAACATTTAGAAAAAAATACTCTAAAATTAAATTGTACTTATAAGAAATTTTTAGACGCATTTCTTTGAAAAAATTTTATTATTATTTCTGAAGATAGAAGACAACTTCTTTTAGATATATTGGTTGAGTAATAAAATATGCAAATTATGATGTATTTTGACTTGATTAAATATATCAATAGCCAATTTAGTAGGAAAATTAACTTAACAACTGAAAGAATGGACGTTGAATAAGAAATTAATGACATTGAAAAGTTTTGGAAGAAATAAGTTTTATAATGAAATACAATGAAATAAAAATAAAAATTTGTTCCAATTTTGGAAAGAAAGCAAGATGCCTACCAATTTTTTTTTGCAATAAATAAAAAATTCATGAATTTTGGAAAAATACATTGACTTATTGAATCGAGATTAAAATTTTTGTAGTCTATTGAAACTACTATCTATTATTTATATATTTTAAGCCTACGCATAAATATTAAGAACTTTTGAATGTGTGAAATCCTTAAAAAGAAATTAGTAATTTGGGGCCTTAACTCGAGATGAGGCCTAAAGCGATTGCCTTAATGGCCTTACTCTCGAGCCACCCCTGCATCATATTTAGTCAATCCAATCTGTGAGCCGTACTTACGTGCGCGCAATATATATATATATAATATTTCATATACATATATATTTATAAAACTGCTCAAGACTACGGTGGAACTTTTTCATGAAGATGGAGGTCAAAAAATTCAAGTTAATATATATACAAATATATAAATCAAACTGAAAAAAGAATTAGAGAATGTTTACAGCTAATATATACTTTTGGATAAGTCAATATGCCCTCATGCCTTGCAATGCATGATACATAGAGTTTGCGCGCACAAATGTGTCAAACGCCATTTACAGCGCTTAGCTTAATTGTCGGCTAAAAGAATATGGGAGCTATTAGGTCTGTAGAAAAAGTAATGACATATCTTATTCTTTTTCTTGCTGGCATAAGCACTTATAATGTTTTGACATATCTTATTAGTATAGCATTTCATACCTCTTTTTTACGTTTTATGTTTTGACTAACAGCTTTGATATTTGTATATATATATAACAGGAAGTCACTCATTCCCTTATTTTCTTTTGTAGCATTTGAAATGCCATACTATACATCATGACTAGCTTCCAATCCTTTTTCCTGAAATTGATTAATCAGTAGCACTCACCGATATTAATAGAAAGGGTTAATTTCAAAGACTAACTGCACAGACTGGACCTCACTGGCCCATTAATTTTCATTTTCAGAACTGTCCCTTTTGAAGCTTTTTTGTACAAGCTGAGTAGCTGACTGCTTTCACATGAGTTTCACTATGGGAAAATGACATGAATAGGAATAATTTGGGCCAAAATAACTTTTTTTGTGCATTTTTTTTTAAAATGATATTTTTAAGAGTGTCAAAGACATCTTCACCTATGATTAAAAAGTTCTTGACCATGAAAAAGTTCTAAATAATGATTTTTTTAATAGTCAAGAAGTTCTTAACCATAGGTCAAGATGTCACGACCCGAGGCTGAGGTTAGTGGCAGAATGGATATTTTAAAAATTGGAAATAACAAAATTTAATTTTAAAAGTTAAATAAATTTATAAACATTTGAATTGGCCTCTAAAGATATTTAAGTGAAAATAATCCCACAGTTTATGTGATACCCTTAAAATGTAGATTACAATAAAATAATTATTAGAAATTATGCATCACAAGTTCATCGCACATCGGTCACAGACATATTTTATACAGACCATAATCAGTTTCATAATAAATACTCTCACAACTATCAACAAAATAAAACTCCTACTTATTTCCATACCTATAAATATAGTAGGAGTTTCTAAAATAATCAACTAGTATTAAACTTCAAGTGCCACTTTCTAAGTCTCATTGTCCAAGTATCACTGAATAAATCACCTTGGAGAGGGAGAAGTGGGGATGAGCTACGCCCAGTATAGAAATGATCACAGGTTTTTAAAATAAAGATTAACTTTTAGTTCACAAATTCCTGCATGGTTAGTGTGAAAACCCTATTTTTATAAGGGTATTTTTGTCCTTTTATTGAAAAAAACAGATATATATGTATACATCTGCCTCTCTCTCCCCCTAGACGTCTTCTTCTTCTTCATTGTGCCCGATGCACGGTAGCCACAGCCTCATTGCGGACGACCATCCTCCGGCTAGGTACAAGCACTGCCACCACCCAGAATCAGACTGCTATCTTGGGACGAGCTGTCCACCGGAGTTTCGCTGCCTACAACTGCGAGAATCGCCGTCGGTGGAGGAAAATGACCGCGGGAACATTTGGCCATCGACAGAGATTCTGGCTACCTCAGGTCGCGAAATCACTTGCATCGGATTCCTCTTGACGAGAGGAACACTATGGTATATATATCTCGACTCAACTTTGCCTGGATTAAATTTTAATATTTTTGACAATTTTGAGTTATTCTAATTTTATATTAAAAATTTTCAATTCGACCGTTAGATCGTAAAATAAACCTTATATTTGTGATGTACTCGTGAAAACAAGAAGTTTGATATATATATTGACTATGTTTGATGAAGGGCATAAAAAACGAAATCTGACGGCCCAGATTTGTCTGATTTTGTGTGCCATGGTGTCGGAGCCCGAACTTGAATTGGTCAAGTTATATGTCTAACCTAACTAATTTGGGTACTAAGATTTCAGTAGAAATGTCTATTTCTCCATTCAAGGTCCCGTTGGAAAAACGATATTTCAAAGTGGATGATCGAGGCTTCGAAAACGACCCCTAACCCTCCAAACGACTGCCAAATGACATTAAA
This sequence comes from Trema orientale, assembly GCA_002914845.1. NCBI lineage: Eukaryota > Viridiplantae > Streptophyta > Magnoliopsida > Rosales > Cannabaceae > Trema > Trema orientale. Next base: position 77,987 of record JXTC01000379.1, on the reverse strand, counting down.
CGCTCTCAATAGCGCCGTAACGCTATTTTGTCACTCGATTGAGGTAGAGATTCGGTTACTTGATCTTTAAATTGATTTAATTTTTGATTTTTATATATTTTGAATAAATATAGAATTTCGTGAAATAATTTATAAAAATATGATTTATACCTGTTTTGGCTTGAATTGATATTTCAACTACCTTGGAGGTACGTCAAACTGGTTGGCGTGCCAAATTATCTTATTTGGAAATGTTTTATGCAGGAATTGGATTTTATTAGTTTTGACAAAAACGGCTGTTGTGTTGCCGAAATTTTTATAAAATCCAATTTAAATAAGAATTTAGTTTTGAGAACTAAACTTGATTAATTAAAAATATTTCATGGTCTGTTTTAAAATTTTTATGAAAAATGGTACATATTCTCATTCTTGTCATGCATATAGCATGTATGTAATCATTGCACCTACATGGCTGACGGATTTACGGTACCCTATTAGGTGCTCGGACTTATAGTATTCGGACTACATATCATACTCACGATTACCAACCTAGGTGACTCGGACACAGTACACATGTGCAGTTACCCACTTAGTGTGGCTCACATTACATTGCACATTTACGGTCACCAACCTTTGGTGGCTCGGACATGTCATTGATTGTGTTGCTTGTTATGTACTTGACTTGAATGGATTTGTACTGGATTTGATGTCATATTTTACAATGGTTTGAAATATTTGAACCTTTGGATAATGAATTTATTATGAGACTAAGATTTATAATGGTTTGGAATATTTGAACCTTGGAAATGATTTCAGTTTTAATATAGTTTTCTAAGGTTTTGGGAAATTTAAACCTTTGTACGATAATTTTTATTGCACTTCAGTAAAGCCATTTGAGTATTTCACTGACCATACAAGACCTTGAAAGTAAGTATTTATATTAGTTAAAAACCTATAATTGAATCTCTAATGCGTATTCACGTGCTCACCCCCTACTTCCTCCCATTTTTAGGTGTTGATTTATTTTGTAGCAATTGTTCTGGTGGTTTGACAAGCATATTTGCTATATGCTTGCAGTTCCATTCCTCTTCATTGGTTGGTTCCTACTCTGTATCATCTTTCTTTTCAATGTCAAAATTATTTAGCCAATATTAGTATATTTACTAAGTAGATGTATGAGGATGATTTTGTTATTAAATTGAGCACTTAGAAATACAAATGATTTTATGTAAATTATTTGGAATTTGGACCTAAGGTTTTAAAATTAAACTCTTTCATTAAAATTCATGATTTAATAAAAGTTTCTAAACTAATTAATTAGAATTTTCTCTAAAGTTTAAATGAAGATTTTCTTGGGAAATTAAAACTAATAGAAAGTTTTATGATTCTGAAATTTGATTACTTTTGAGGACTAAAAATGAAAGTTTCAAGTATATAATTTCCTAGAATTTTTAAATATCACTATTTATCATTATTTTCACATAAAAATACTAAAAGTCATCGCCTTGGATTTCTGGTTGTGATAGATTTAGTATCAGAGCTTTAAGCTTTGAATCCGTCTGGGATCTTGCCTGTGGTATTTTGGTGTTTTAAAAAAAAAAAAGGTGTTAGAAAAATATTTGACAAATACCTCATACATCACTTAGGAATTGGCTAAATATGTTGTCTTTGTTTGAATTCGTTACGAATCCTTCATTTATCTCTCTAGAGTGGAACTTTGGTATCCTTGGGATAGTTATACCCCTGACATTCTAGTTTCAGAAGTGTCAGAGATGATACGAGACTAGTGAATTCTACTTCTGTCAGAATTCCTTAATTCAAATAGACATTCATTCTTGTGCTCCTATGTCCATTATAGTGATAAGCGATATGAACATCGTAGATTCTAAGATAGCAATTCAGTATCTTGCATCTTGATTGACATGACTTGACATTATTTGTACTTGTGAGGTTGTGATTTGAATTTCTTGGAAATTATTTATATGTGACTAACTAGTTTGAGTGTCTGATAGTATGTTGTCATAATTTTGTATCATGCATTAGTTGGACTTTTTAGTGGACAAGACATACTAGTTTTCATTCATTAATTAATTTAATAATATGAACTTGGTTACAAAAAAAAAAGGTTCTTTTCTAGTCTTACCAGGTTTAATTTTCGTAAGGAAATTCTTGAATTACTTGAATCTAGTTGGATTAATAAATTGGTATGATACATTGTGTTTACTTAAATATTGCATTGCACTAGTTTTGTCAAATTTATTTATGTGGCCCTTAATGTTGAAATTTTTGAAATTTTGAAGATTGGTTAGACTTAAAACCTGATTTATTGGTTTTGAAACTTTGGGGAATCCCAAGTTGATAATTTTGGTTTTGAATGAGGTAGACATTTGCATTTGACAAATAAATTATCTTTGTATTCAAAAGAACCATATACATCTTAATTTTGAGTAATAGTTAGGTGTATGTGATTCATATTTTTTAAGGATTGTATTTTTAAAAAAATAAATAAATTAAGAGTACCACTTTGAGTCTAAGGTTTGTGAAATTTTCAGCATTATAAAATTTAAATAATTGCTTTACTTAAAACTAGTTATGGTACTAGTGAGGTCTAATTGCACATTTAGTGATGTTAATTTAAAAATAAAGTTCCTAAATATTTTTTCTAGTTTTGAATATAGTAGATACAATTGTTAAAAATTACCGAGTTTTTACTTGTCACCTGATTCTGAATATAAGGAAAGCTTTGGAAAATTGATTTGCAAAGTAACTTGGTCTTAAATGTAAGATGTTTATAGAAATTTGTATGAAAACTTTTTGCAACAAGTTTGTGTTTTTAATGAAATCCTTGGTGTGATTTAGTGTGATATACATATAAATTCTTGAAAGCTTGAGCATATGTTTCTAAAAATCAAATTTATAATATCTTGATACAAGAGTTTTGTTAAGTAAAATTGGTTTTGCTAACATGTATGGAACTTTGTATAAATAGAGAAATTTTATATTTTGAAAATTTCGTTTAGAACTTTTGTGAAATCTTGTCATTTTGACTTTATGTACGTTATTATTTAGATATGTTTATTCCTTCAAACTACTCCATTATATATGTGACATGTTTTATTGAGTTGTACATGATTTTGGTGTTTAATGGCTTGTTAATTCCTTATTGGGAGTAGATGTTTGTTCATTAGTTAAGTCAAGTTAGGTAGACTTTATCTTATTTGTCTTAATTGGATAGTTGAGTACTTGTGAGATTAATTTGGTTTGATATCCTAAGTATTGGAAACTCCTAGTATTGGAGACTTAGAATAATATTTCATTTACATACAGAATAAAAATATTTTTTTTTGTATTAAATACCTAAGCCTTGGAGAGACTTAGGTGGTGCAAAATTATACATGGTATCTTCTTTGAAATAAAGAAAAAATTTAAAATATTCGATTCATAAAACTTGGATTTTCAAATAGATAAGAGCTATGAAACAAAATACTTGACAAGTTGAATGAAGTTGAAAAAAAAAATACTCTTAACACACTCTATTATTTTCTAAAATGCTTTACAGGTTTTTCTATTGTTAAAATATCTGATAGAAACCGTTTTTAATAAAATTAATAGAGTGTGATAACTTTAAGGTCATAAAACCTAAAGAAAGCCTCACTAAAGTATTATCTAAAGTTTTTCACTAATGAAGAATAATGGAAAATTATTTGCATAATGAGATTTGCAATAAAAAGAAGATACGCTTTTAAAATCTATTGGAGACATGTTTGAAAACTATGGAAAAGTTTTGAAATTTTAAGAAAAATTCTATTATGCTTAACTAGATTTTTTTTTAAAAGGAAATTGACATGTCTTAAATGCTTGGTAGTTTAATTCTTAAACTATATATCAGGTGAGAAACTTCTTCTTGTACTACTTACTTAGCTTAGTAAGTGGAATTGGTGTATTAGATACCAAATTAATGATGAAAATTCTGAAAAAAAAATTTCAAAAAATGATTTTACCGAAAACGATTTCCTCAGTTTTGTAAACAAATCAAGAATGCAGCGGAATTAGTATTTTAAATTTTTTTTTGAAACTTTACAAGACAAAACATAGGATCGTTGATCTAACATAAATCAATTCATGGATCTTGGTTTAGATAAAACCTGGAAGTGCTTCACAACCATTGAGCCTTCCGGTCTATTCTATGGAGCCCGTTGAATGATCCGGTATATGGGCACCTTCTTGATTCCGAATGAGAGATGAGCGGACGATCTGGAAGACGCTCTTCCTTCTCCTTGATTGCATGTTTACAACCATGGGTATCTCTCCATCAGCAGCCATGAACCAGCTCGGGATTTCTCCTGTGGTGGCTCAGCTCTCTCACTCTCTCTTTTTCTCTGTGTCACATGTGAAGCACAGTTAATGTGCTATGGTTGGCGTGTGGTTACTATACAGAAGCTTAGGAGAATTTTTCTCTGAAGTATTAGAGTGATGTAAACCTTAATGGGCTTATTGGGCTCAACTGACTATTCAATTAGTATTAGGCTATGTGTGAGCTAGATAGGGGACCTTATGGATCCAAATAGTCTAAGCTTCAATGGGCCAACCACCTACAGTCATAATTAACTCTTAATTATGACTGGGCCTTGTCCATTAATATTGGAGCACTCCACTATAGGTCCAATATTGCACTCTTAGACTAAATGTCATATATTTTCTGTGAAGCTAATTGAGGAAGAATAGGAGAAAAGTACACGGCACTTGCAGTGTATTCTTATTATTTGATAAAAGAGTTTACAGTTGATTTTATAGACTAGGATTAGGAAAAAATAAAATCAAATCAGATCTTATTCTAATCAAGTCTTGATTCTATAAATCATGAAAATAAATCTATGAGATAAAAAGAAATGACAGCTAATAATTTTTGAATACAAAATCTGAAAGATAAATGAAGAAATCTGAAAATATCCAAAACTTCCCCTCAAGCTGGATTGTAGATATTCAACATTCCCAGCTTGTCAATTAGCTTCTCAAACATGGGTCTTCCGAGACTCTTAGTTAACAAGTCTGCTGTTTATTTTGATGTGGGAATATATGTCATACATATTATCCCCTTCTCTATTTTCTCTTTAATGAAGTGACGGTCCATCTCGACATGTTTGGTTCGATCATGATGCACAGGATTATGAGCTATGTTTATAGCAGCCTTGTTATCACAGTAGAGTTTTGTAGGACCTTCATTTGCAAACTTGAGCTCTTTAAGTACCATTTTAAGCCACAGTAACTCACAGATTCCCTGAGTAACTGCTCTAAACTCGCTTCAGCACTGCTTCTGGCTACAACTAGCTGTTTCTTACTTCTCCAAGTTACTAAATTTCCCCAGACAAATGTGCAATAACCCGAAGTTGACTGTCTACCATTCACAGAACCAGCCCAATTCGTATGTGTAAATGCTTCAATATTCCTTCCAGTATTCTTTCTGAAAAACAATCCTTTCCCTGGAGTCCCTTTCAAGTATTTTAGTATACGATACACAGCTTCCATATAGACTTCACATGGTGAGTGCATAAATTGACTCACAGTGCTGACAGCAAAAGCAATATCTGGTCTAGTATGAGAAAGATAAATAAGCTTTCCCACCAGACGTTGGTATCTTCCTTTATCAACTGGAGTTCCATCAACACATTCTCCCAATTTATTACTAGGATCCATTGGAGTCTCTACAAGTTTGCAGCCCATCATACCCGTCTCTTTCAAAAGATCAAGCATGTATTTCCTCTAAGAAACTGAAATTCCAGATTTATTTTTCATCACTTCCATGCCTAAAAAATATCTCATACGACCCAAATCTTTAATTTCAAATTCGGTTGCAAGAGATTTCTTTAGTCTCTGCATTTCATCTTCATCATCCCCGGTCAAAATGATATCATCCACATAAACAATGAGGATGGTTACCATCTTGTTCCGATGTCTAAAGAATAGAGTGTGATCTGTTTGAGCTTGACTATATCCTTGTTGCCGAATTGCCTTTGTGAATATGTCAAACCGGGCTCGAGGAGATTGCTTTAATCCGTAAAGAGCTTTTCTCAATTTACACACCTACCCATGACGTCTCCCCTCATCAAAACCTGGTGGAAGATCCATATACACCTCTTCTTCCAAGTCACCATTGAGAAATGTATTCTTAACATCAAGTTGTTGCAACTTCTAGTCCAAATTTTCCGCAAGAGACAATAAGATACAGACAGTGTTTAACTTTGCCACAGGAGCAAAGGTCTCCTGGTAATCAATACCATAAGTCTGCATGAATCCTTTTGCAACAAGCCTCGCTTTGTATCGCTCTATGGAACCATTTGAGTTGTATTTGACTGTGAAGACCTATTTACACCCAACAGAAGTCTTCCTTTCTGGTTTCTTCACTACCTCCCAAGTTCCATTTTTCTCAAGAGCTTGCATTTCTTCTAAAACTGCCTTTTTCCATTCTGGGCTTTTTTTGGCTTCATCAATATTCTTGGGAATTTCTACACTTGAATGGTTAATAACCAGAGTATAGACTGCAGGAGACAAATGGTTATATGAGACATAATTTGAAATTGGATGTTGGGTACATGACCGAATGCCCTTTCTTAGGGCGATGGGAACATCAAGGTCGTCTATCATAGTGAGAGGATCTAGTGATTGCGTGCCTGCTTCCGGTTCAGATTCTTGACGAGGCAAGGGATTCACAGATTCCTCTACTCTTGTTGAATTTTTTCTTCGTGTATAAACAAGCAATTTAGGTTGTTGTTATTGTGATTCTCCCCCTGTGTTCAAATTATTTTCAGTAGGCAACATTGTCTCGGCTGTCTCGGATGGTATTAGAAGATTCGTCTTGGATGAGATAGGAACATTAGGTGATGATGGTGTGCTAGATATAGGCAATGTTACTTCCCAAAAAATGTCTTCTTGTTGATTCTCCCCCTAAAGAGAATTTTTGCTATAGAATGGGTGATTTTCAAAGAAGGTGACATCCATTGAGACAAAATATTTGTTTTTTTCTGGGGAATAACACCTATAACCTTTTTGAGTTGCCGAGTAGCCAAGAAAAATATACTTAAAGGCACGAGGGTCAAGTTTTGATCGATCTGGAGAATGATTATGGACAAAAGAGATGTAACCAAACACTTTGAGAGGTAAGGAAGTAAGAGTATGTGCCTGGAGAAAGATGTGTGTGAATGTACTGAGTGGAGTTTGGTAGTTAAGAATACGAGTAGGCATACGATTTATTAAATATGAGGCATTGAGAATGGCATCGCACCAAAACTGTTTTGGGACATTGGTAGTAAACATGAGTGAATGTGCAACTTCAAGAAGATGTCGATTTTTTCTTTCAGCAATCCCATTTTATTGTATGGTATTAATACAAGTACTTTGATATATGATCTCATTTTGTGTAAGGTAGTCTCCAAGAATTGAATTAAAGTATTCCTTCCCATTATCAGTGTGCAAGATTTGTATTCTTTCATGAAATTGATTTTGAATCATAACATGAAAGTTATTAAAAGTTTGTTCAGCATCTGATTTTTCTTTCAAAAGGTACACCCAACACACCCTTGTATGATCATCGATAAATGTAATAAACCATTTAAAGTTATTTTGATTTTTAACACGGAAAGGACCCCACATGTCACTATGAATTATTGTAAATGGTTTAGAAGCTTTGTATGAGTGAGAAGGGTAGGATGCACGATGTTGCTTAGCTAATTGGCACACATCACACTGAAATTTAACAAGCTCTTTATTACGAAACAAAGATGGAAATAAACGTTTTGGATAAGGAAAACTTGGATAACCTAACCTATGATACCATAACATTATTTCTTGGTCTCCAGATTCAAATTAAAGTCACAACTGGTAGTATGAGCTTGTTTATACACGCTAAAATCCTTCTCAAAATAATAGAGTCCTCTATATTTCCTAGCACTGCCAATCCTCTTCCCCGAAAGCTGGTCCTGAAAATCACAAGTTTGTGAGGAAAATGTCACCAAGCAGTTTAGATCTTTCGTCAATTTACTAATAGAAAGAAGATTGCAAGCCAATTTAGGAACATGAAGAACAGAAGTAAGACTGATATTTGGAGCAATATTAATTGTACCAATTCCTGCCACTGTAGAGAGTGTCCCATCTGCAATTCTAATTTTAATATTTCCTGGACTGGATTTGTAAGAAGAAAAAATAGTCGAACGACCAGTCATATGATCAGTAACCTCGGAATCAATTATCCAGGGTTCCTGAATTGCATGTGAGTCACTAATAGTAGTTAAGAAAGTACCTCTTTGAGCCAAAAGTGATGTACTTGGTGGCTGTGAAGGAGTTAACAGTTTGTAGAATTACTGTAGTTAGTCTTTACTTAAAGACAATTGGTACATCTCACCGTTTTCCTTCTTTTCTACTACTCTAGTTTCAACGGTTACTGCTTGGAAGCCTCTTGAATCTCGTCGATTCACTTTTTCTCTCTAGTTCCCAGGTCTACCATGGATTTTCCAGCATGTTTCACGAGTATGGTGTGGTCGATTACAATGATCATACCAAAGATTGCTACCCTTCCTTCCTGTTCTAGAATTGTCTTGATTACGAACAGTGAGTGCTGAACTGTTTTCGGGTGCACTGGTTTGGATTATTTTTGATTCACCAAGCATCCTTTGCTTCTTGCTCTCTTCACGACGTACTTCCGAGAATATGTCTCCAGTATCAGGCAGCGGCTTAATGGCGAGGAGACGACCTCGAACTTCATCCAATTCTTTGTTAAGCCCGGAGAGAAAATCGTAAATCCGTTCCTTTTCAACAATCTACCTATACAAGGCTGCATCGTCTGGACAACTCCATCTATATTCATTGAACAAATCTAGTTCCTGCCAAAAATTTGTTAAAGTATTAAAATAATCTGTAACATTCATATCACCTTGTTTCAGATTTCTTGCTTTGTCCCGCAGCTTGCACATCTTGTTTGAATTCTCCGAATCAGAATATCGTTTTTTTACGGCATCCCACATCATTTTCGTTGTAGGATAGAGTAAAATTTTTTTGTTGATCTTGTCCTCCATAGAATTGATCAGCCAAGCCATAACAATGGGGTTCTCAGCATCCCACGTTTGAAAGGTAGGGTCATCTTCTTTTGGTTTTTATTTTGAACCAGTGAGATACCCCATTTTTGCTCGCCCACTTATAACCATCTGGACAGATGTTGACTATTCAAGGAAGTTTTTGCCATTGAATTTGTGGGAAGTGATTTGAAGAGATGCTGAAGAGGGATCAGATACTGCAACGGAAGCAATTGTAGGGGTCGTCTGGACAGTCTCCGATGAGACCACCGAGTCGTCACCCCTGCTTGTTCCAGTTAATGCCGATTTATACATACTTCCCTCGACTATTCCTTCTCTGATACCATGAGGAAGAATAGGAGAAAAGTACATGACACTTGCAGTGTATTCTTATTATTTGATAAAAGAGTTTACATTTGATTTTATAGACTAGGATTAGGAAAAAATAAAATCAAATTAGATCTTATCCTAATCAAGTCTTGATTCTATAAATCAGGAAAACAAATCTATGAGATAAAAAGAAATGACAGCTAATAGTTTTTGAATACAAAATCTGAAAGATAAATGAAGAAATCTGAAAATATCCAACAATAATTAACACTTTAATTAACTTGACCCATTTAATATATATTATACCTACAGATATACCCCCGATGCAATGCCATACTAGTGAGGTGAAATTACCTTATTACCCTTCTAGTACATATTTACCTTTGAGTTGCCATTTCTCATCTAATAGATAATAATTGACTACGGTGTTTGTAACTGCCCATACAAACACAGTCAAATTCGCAAAGCGAATACTTGGCACCTAATATTCAAGTTTAGATAATTAAGATTTTCATAAAATCTAGTTTATTTAATTAAAAGATTTAATTCAAATTAAATCTCCTTGAATATTTCAAAATTTGAATTCAACTTTTGAATTTAAATTTTGAAATATTAATTTAATTATCTCATAATTAAAATATCTCCCACTGATTGGATTTTCAAAATTTGAAATTATCTCATAATTTTCAACTCATTATTTTATTCTCATTAAAATAAAATGTAAACTTTCTATTTAAATTTAAATTAGATAATATAGATATTTACTAATTAAAATCTTCACAATATTTAAATTATTTATGTCGATGATTTAATCAAATTAGATCTCTACAAGTATCTGTTGATTTAAATTTAACTTTTAAATTTCAAATCTCAAATTAATTATCACATAATTAATATTGATTATCTTAAAGATTTAATCACATTAATCTGTTAGATTATTTTCAGATTTAAATTCAATATTTGAATTTCAAATCTTAAATTAATTATTAGATAACTGATATAGATAATCTTTTGAAAATTTAGTCTTATTAAATCTTCTAGATTATCTCTTGATTTAAATTCAATATTTGAATTTCAAATCATAAATTAATTATTGAATAATTAATATAGATAATCTTTTGAAAATTTAATCTTATTAAATCTTCTAGATTATCTCTTAATTTAAATTCAACATTTGAATTTCAAATCGTCATTTAATTATCGAATAATTAATATAGTAATATTATCCAATCACATAAATTTAAATTTAGATTTATCTTATAATATCTAATTATCATTTTAATCACATCAAAAATAAATAGAAAGTTCAAAATTTAGCCAAAACTGAAATTATCTCATAATTTCTAATTAACAATTTGAATCTGATTAAAGTAGACTACTAACTTTAAATTCAAATTCAAATAGATTTGGGTAGATAAGATATTCTATCTAATTTTAATTTGAAAACTTCATAAGTTTCAAATTTAAATAGTAGAAGATTTAACTATTTAAATCTCTTAGAATATCTCTGAATTTGAATTCAAATCAAATTCAAATTCAAATTAATAACTAATTATCACATAAATAGTTTAGGAAATATCTAACCAAAATTTGAATTTGAAAAGTTTAAATATTATCACATAATATCTAATTAATAATCTCCTATTTACTTAAATTAATTATCTCATATTTAATTTAAATAATCATTATCTGATAATGATAGTTGATAGGATTTGATTTCCTTAAATTGTGAGATCTTATCCGTATTTAAATTTAAAATCAGATTTATTTAAATATGTAATTCTGATCACATTTAAATAGTTATTTAAATTTCCTTAAATCAAATGATCTTATCCTTAATTTGAATTTATTTAAATTGAGGATCTTATCCTTAATTTAAATTTATTTAAATTGATGATCTTATCCATAATTTAAATCTTTCCATAAATTATGGATCTTATCCCTAATTTAAATTAAATATTTAAATTTAAAAATTAGAGTGTATAGGGTTTTCTGATAAAATCTTATCTTATCAGATTAGTTACTAAAATTTAAGTTTCAAAAATTAGATAAGGTAACTAATTCAAATTTCCTAAATTATCTCTAATTCGAAATTCAAATAAGGAAATTTTAAAATAGAAAATTATCTAAAATGGATAATCTAACGTCAACGTAATCGGGATGTCGATAAGAATGCCGAAATGGAACGAAACAGGATCTGTCGAGAAGACGACGGCCTCGGAGCGCCATGCAGCCATGCACGGGACAAATCCCATGCGTCCACATGCTCGCGAAGCGCGTACACAACTACCATGCATGGCGGCACCTATTCGGCTGCAGAAGCGGGGCGACAATTGCATTGAGTTGCGCTTGGATCAAATCATGCGCATGTGCGGTCAAAGCACATCCTATGTGCTTTCACCAAAGCACATCGTATGTGCTTAGGTAGTGCACTTCGTGCACTATCATTTAACTAGATGGACCTTGCCTAATGCAAGGTCTAGTTAACTTATAAATGCTAATCCGTGAGCACATCATTATGTGCTTGAAACTAAAACACAACTCATGTGCTTAGGTAGTGCACGAATTAATGGCCATACGCAAGACCATTATGGTCTTGCATGTGTGGTTATATGGGGTCTTGCATTGACAAGACCTAACCTGTATATGGCTAGGGTATCTAATATCCTAGCCGCCAAACCCTATCTTCTCCTTTTTTTTAAAAAAAAATGAAAATCCAAAAAAAAAAAATTTAATTGTAAACAGTTTTTCTCAAAAAACTACAATACAATTAAAGATCAAACTACTTTCTATGTACAGTTTTATCAAGAACATAAAATATAAACACATAGAAAGTCAATAAAATGCTAGAATCATAATCAAAAATGAAAAATACATGATCATAAACTCATAGTAACATCTAATTGATTATCATTTAAACTCATTAAAATAATTATTCATAATATATAATAGAGCATACTCATAAACATGAACAAGACCAAACATAACCACAGAGATCATCATGGAAATCAAAGATCATCAAACGAAAGAGAATTAACATGAACAAGATACGCTAGATCATCGAAAACTTTTGCTCTTGATACCAATTGCTGGAAATTCTGAAAAAATTTCGAAAAACAATTTTACCGAAAACGATTTCCTCAGTTTTGTAAACAAATCAAGAATGCAACGGAATTGGTATTTAAAATTTTCCTTGAAAATTTACAAAACAGAACGTAGGATCGTTGATCTAACATAAATCAATTCATGGATCTTGGTTTAGACAAAACCTAGAAGTGTTTCACAACCATTGAGCCTTCTAGTCTATTCTCTAGAGCCTATTGAATGATCCAGTATATGGGCACCTTCTTGATTCCCAATGAGAGATAAGCGGACGATCCGGAAGATGCTCTTCCTTCTCCTTGATTGCACGTTTACACCCATGGGTATCTCTCCCTCAACGGCCATGAACGAGCTCGGAATTTCTCCTGCTGTGGCTCGGCTTTCTTACTCTCTCTTTTTCTCTGTGTCACATGTGAAGCACAGTTACTGTGCAATGGGTGGCGTGTGGTTACTGTACAGAAGCTTATGAGAACTTTTCTCTTAAGTATTAGAGTGATGTAAACCCTAATGGGCTTATTGGGCTCAACTGACCATTCAATTAGTATTAGGTTATATGTGAGCTAGACAGGAGACCTTATGGATCCAAATAGTCTAAGCTCCAATAGGCTAACTATCCACAGTCATAATTAACTCTTAATTATGACTGGGCCTTGTCCATTAATATTGGGGTACTCCACTATAGGCCCAATATTGCACTCTTAGACTAAATGTCATATATTTTCTGTGAAGCTAATTAACACTTTAATTAACTTGATCCATTTAGCATGTACTATACCTGCACATATATCCCCGATGTAATGTCGTACTAGTGAGGTGAAATTTTCGTATTATCCCTCTAGTACATATTTACCTTTGAGTTGCTATTTTTCATCTAATAGATAATAATTGACTACGGTGTTTGTAACTGCCCATACAAACACAGTCAAATTCACAAAGTGAATACCTGTCGCATATTTTTTTATTTTCCAAGTCCTTGAAAAAACTCAAAGTGACATTATATGCATGGTGTCCAAATCATGAAGGGCGTTCTCGTCAATTCACAAATCTTATCTTCCAAGATATCGGAGTTCGAACTATATAATCGGTATTAGTCTTTTAATAAGTCAAAAAGATAAAACTCATAAAAGCAAGTCCGACAATCACTAGAATTAAGGTAATCTTACAATAGTGCTAGATTAGTGAAAGATAGAATAATAAGTAATGGCACTCAACCTCAAATTGTATTTTCACTTGGTCCAGTTCAATGCACTTATAACTTTCTTATAACGCACTAGTGTTTTTATCCGAAGTCAGATACTTCGATGATCAGAGACTTCATTAATCTCGTTGAAATAGACAACACTACATTCTATGACAAAATAAAGTATTCCATCTTTATTTGCAGAATGTGAACTTTTAATTTAGATATAATGAAATAAAGAATTTAATCTTCCACATGTGAACACTTTACACGAACAATTCTTTATTACTCATTATTAGTCATGGAAATTTTTAGACGTTTGCATAATAGAAAACATAAACATCACGTGTATATAATTGGAACATAATATGGAATAATAAATAATTAACACTTAAATCTAATAAACATTGTTTAAAATGCCAAACAAAGAAATGACTTTCTAGGGCACATTCCCAACAATTAATTGATTAATGATGAATAGATTCAATTTTGTCAATATATTTTCTCTTAGTGTTAATGAGTGAGTACTATTTGAGGTACTCTGCTTGTATTGACTTTTGGGAATTCTTGGAGACTCTTGTTATAGTCTATTGTGAATTAGAGTCCTCATTGAGTTCGTTAGTATTGAGTTCAGTTTGTAACTCATTACCTGATTTGAGTTGGATCTAAGCATCATTTTGGTGGCAAAATTGATGGCACAGGTACCAGTTTACTCATGAGTCTATACTGAGAGTTGTTGGATTCTTATTATTAAATTTTCAAAAAGAATACTTAAAGTTTAAGTTTGGTTTACCAATGGCCATGGTGATGTTGGGAATATGCCCTAGAAAGCAGTTTCTTTGTTTGGCATTTTAAATAATGTTTATTAGATTTAGGTGTTATCTATTTGTTGTTAATAAATTCCATATTATGTCCCAATTATATACATGTGATGTTTATGTTTTCTATTATGCAAACGTCTAAAAGTTTCCATGACTAATAATGAGTAATAAAAAATTGTTCGTGTGAAGTGTTCACATGTGGGAGACTAAATTCTTTATTTCATTATGTCTAAATTAAAAGTTCATATTCTGCAAATAAAGATGGAATACTTTATTTTGCCATAGAATGTAGTGTTTGTCTATTTGAACGAGATTAATGAAGTCTCCAATCATCGAAGTGTCTGACTTCGGATAGAAACACTAGTGCGTTACAAGAAAGTTAGAAATGTATTGAACTGGACCAAGTGAAAATAGAACTTGAGGTTAAGTGCCGTAACTCAATATTCTATCTTTCACTAATCTAGCACTATTGCAAGATTACCTTAATCCAAGTGATTGTCGGACTTACTTTCATGAGTTTTATCTTTTTGACTTACTAAAGGACTAGTTCCAAGTATATAGTTCGAACTCCGGTATGTTGGAAAATAAGATTTGTGAATTGACGAGAACGCCCTTCATGATTTGGACACCATGCATATAATGTCACTTTGAGTTTTTTCAAGGACTTGGATAATAAAAAAACAGGCGCTAGGTATTCACTATGCGAATTTGACTGTGTTTGTATGGGCAGTTATAAACATTATAGTCAATTATTATCTATTAGATGAGAAATGACAACTCAAAGGTAAATATGTACTAGAGGAGTAATACGGTAATTTCACCTCACTAGCACGGTATTGCATTGTGGGTATATCTGTAGGTAGAGTATATGCTAAATGGATCAAGTTAACTAAGGTGTTAATTAGCTTCACATAAAGTATATGACATTTAATCTAAGAGTGCAATATTGAGCCTATAGTAGAGTGCCCTAATATTAATGGATAAGGCCCAATCATAATTAAGAGTTAATTATAATTATTGGTAGTTGGCCCATTGGAGCTTAGACTATTTAGATCCATAAAGTCCCCTGTCTAGCTCACACATAGCCCAATACTAATTGAATGGTCAGTTGAGCCCAATAAGCCCATTAGGGTTTACACCTCTTTAGATACTTAAGAGAAAAGTTCTCCTAAGCCTCTCTAAGTACTCCACATGCCACCCGTAGCACAATAACTGTGCATTCCGTGTGACAGAGAGAAAACGAGAGAGTGAGAGAGAACCGTGTTGCCGCGGGAGAAATCCCGTGATTGTTCAAGGCCGCCGAGGGAGAGATACCCATGGTCGTTGACGTGCAGTCAAAGGAGAAGGAAGATCGTCTTTCGGATTGTCTGCTCATCTCTCGTTGGGAATCAAGAAGGTGCCCACACACCGGATCATTCAATGGGCTCCGGAGAATAGACAAGAAGGCTCAATGGTTGTGAAGCGCTTCCAGGTTTTATCTAAACCAAGATCCATGAATTGATTTACGTTAGATCAAGGATCCTACATTTAGTTTTGTAAAGTTTCGAGAAAAATTTTAAAATACCTATTCCGCTGCGTTCTTGAATTGTTTACAAAACTGCGGAAATCGTTTTCAGTAAAATTTATTTTTACGAAATTACCAGCAATAGGTATCTAGAGCTCAGGTTTTCGATGATCTAGCATATTTTGTTCATGTTTTATTCTCTCAAATTTTATGATCTATGATTTCCATGATGATCTCTGGGGTTGTATTTGGTCTTATTCATATTTATGAGTATACTCTACTATGTATGATGATTGATTGATTTAATGGGTTTAAATGATAATCAATTAGATGTTGCTATGTTTATGATCATGTGATGTATTTTTTATTTTTCGTTCTAGCATGTTCTTGATTTTTCTATGAATGTTCTTTTATGTTCTTGATAAAAGTATACATAGAAAGTCGTTTGATCTTTAATTGCGATATAGTTTTTGAGAAAAACTGTTAACAATTAGGTTACGGATTTTTCGGGTTCGAAAACGGTACGAGAAAGTGCACGCTGAGAGTCATGCACGTCGCCCGTGTGTGTTGCGGCGGGGAGACTCGCTTGACGGCCGCGTGGGAGCAACCCCGCGCATTGGCCGGCGGGAACAACCCCGCAAGCTGGCCGTGCGGATGGCACCCCGTGCGCTAGCCGCGCGGGTGTTAACCCGCTCCCGTGGCTGTGTGGGTGGCACCCTGTGCGCTAGCCGCACGGGTGTTGCCCCGCCTCCGTGGCCACGTAGGCTTCGTCTCGCTCCTGTGGTCGCTTCGTCCCGCTCACGTGACCATGCAGGTACCGTCTTACATGTCGGCCACTAGATGTTTCACAAGTACGTGGACGCATGAGATTTGTCCCATGCATAGCCATGCACTTGCCGTCTGACATGTCCGCCGCATGGACGTTTCGCGAGTACATGGACACATGGGATTTGTCCCATGCATGGCCATGCACGTGCCGTCTTGCATAGTGGCCGCATGGGCACTTCACGAGCACATGGACGCATGGGATTTGTCCCTTGCGTGGCTATGTGGTGCCCGAGGCCGCGGTCTTCCTGACGGATCTCGTTCCGGCGTTCTGTTCGGCATCCCGATGTCGTTGACGTCAGATTATCCATTGTAGATAATTTTCTATTTTTAAATTTTCTTATTTGAATTTTGAATTAGAGATAATTTAGGAAATTCGAATTAGTTACCTTATCTGATTTTTGAAATTTAAATTTTGGTAACTAATATGATAGGATAAGATTCTATCAGTAAATCATGTGTTCTCTAATTTTGAAATTCAAATATTTAAATTTAAATTAAGGATAAGATCCTTAATTTATTGAAAGATTTAAATTAAAGATAAGATACTCAATTTGAATTTATTTAAATTAAAGATAAGATCCTCAATTTAAATAAATGCAAATTAAGGATAAGATCGCTTGATTTAAGGAAATTTAAATGACTATTTAAATATGGATAGGATCACATATTTAAATAGATTTGATTTCAAATTTAAAATATGGATGAGATCCCACTATTTAAGGAAATCAAATCTTGTCAGTTAATCATTATCAGATAATGATTATTTAAATTAAATATGAGATAATTAAATTAAATAAATAGGAGATTATTAATTAGATATTATATGATAATATTTAAAATTTTTTAAATTAAAATTTTAGTTAGATATTTCCTAAACTATTTATGTGATAATTAGTTGTTAATTTGAATTTAAATTTGATTTGAATTTAAATTTTGAGATATTCTAGGAGATTTAAATAGTTAAATCTTCTACTATTTAAATTTAAAACTTATGAAGATTTCAAATTAAAATTAGAAAGAATATCTTATCTATCCAAATCTATTTGAATTTAAATTCAAAGTTGGTAGATTACTTTAATGAAATTTAAATGGATAATTAGAAATTATGAGATAATTTCGGATTTGGCTAAATTTTCGAACTTTTTCTTTATTTTTAATGTGATTAAAAATGATATTTAGATATTATGAGATAAATCTAAATTTAAATTTATGTGATTGGATAATATTACTATATTAATTATTTGATAATTAATTTATGATTTGAAATTCAAATGTTGAATTTAAATCTAGAGATAATCTAGAAGATTTAATAAGATTAAATTTTCAAAAGATTATCTATATTAATTATTCAATAATTAATTTAAAGATTTTAAATTCAAATGTTGAATTTAAATCTGGAAATATTCTAATAGATTAATGTGATTAAATCTTTAGATAATTTATATTAATTATGTGATAATTAATTTGATATTTGAAATTTAAAATTTAAATTCAAATAAATAGATATTTGTAGAGATTTAATTTGATTAAATCATCTACATATCTAATTTAAATCTTGTGAAGATTTTAATTAGTAAATATCTATATTATCTAATTTAAATTTAAATAGAAAATTTACATTTATTTTAATGAGATTAAAATAATGATTTGAAAATTATGAGATAATTTCAAATTTGAAAATCCGATCAGGAGGAGATATTTTAATTATGAGATAATTGAATTTATAATTCCAAATTTAAATTCAAAAGTTGAATTCGAATTTTGAAATATTCAAGGAGATTTAATTTGGATTAAATCTTTTAATTAAATAAATTAGATTTTGTGAAAATCTTAATTATTTAAATTTGAATATTATCTCTGACAGATATTATTTAATAATATCTTTTGTGAAAAGATTGTTCATTTACTAAATAATATTAAATGGTAGAATGATTGATAATCGTTAACTTTTCTATTTTATTAAATTCTGTCAATACTTGATTATTATATGAATAATGTTACATGCATATTCTATATAGAGTATTTAATTACATGATCTTGGTAACATATCATATGGAATAGTAGAGCTACTCACATGCAAAATATGAACATGCTTACATAACTGATTTTATGTTACTAAGTAAGTTAGATAACTGGGTAAAATTATTAAATCCCTAATTATAAAATATTGAGTGGGAGAAGGTATGAAATACCTATGGTCTCCATTGTTGGTTCATTATGTACTAAGATGAGCCTCGCCTCAGAATCTTGCTGAGCTCCCGTAGGAGGGTTTTCGTCTGGGTAGTACGGGAAATGAATTTCTTAGGATAAGGTATTAGGTAGACTGTATGAGGTTGATTACCTGTAGGAGGCGGTCTTATATAGAAAGCTTAATTACTGAAACAATGGTTACACACTCAACTCGAAATATTGATATCCTTCCGTAGGAGTTCTTGTTAGTAGAGTAGAGGACTAAATTAAATGGTAGTTTAAAATATGGGATATGAGATATTTTTCTTATTTTCTAAATGAAATTATTTCAGTTTAACTTGTTAATTGCATAACTTCCCGTAGGAGGCTTGTAATTAATGGAAAGTTGAATTACTATGAATATTAGTGATAGCCCTAGGGATACTTCACTTGCATATTGTAGATTTTATTTTACGTTATGTTAGTTATTCAAAATATTTGTTGCATGATGTTTACTATTATATGGATTAATTTATTTTCATTCAAATAGATATGCCCTTAATTCCTTTACCTACTGTACTCACACTCACATAACTTGTATGGTTAGACTATGTTGTCTGGATTAATGTAACCTAGATTTAATGCTTATGGCTGGTAAGTTATTAAGTTTTGCCTCTTATATGTTCGTCCACATTCACTGGTAAGACTAGTGAAGAAAAATTAAGCATATATGTAGTAGGAGAATTCCTAGATAATTCATTGATACATGTTGACATATGATGTCCAATATGTTACTACATGAAATTCAAGGAATTTAAACCACTACAATATTATGGTAAATCTCAATGAGATACCTAATGAACATATTCACCAAGCTAAAGTAGCTAATGGTGAATATTCTAGTCCTTAGCTAAAAGAAAAATATTTCCTATATAGCACTAAAGGATGTTGAAAGAAAATTGTTAGAGATACCTATACAATACATGATTGGAAGGTAATAACAATTTATTGTTCATTAACTTATTTTAGTGGATGATTTAATGAATCTTGGATAGGATTCAAGAATTATTAACTATGTTTGTATGTCTGTTGCAAAGGGTTCTAGGAAACCAAGGGGTTTAGTGAAGACAAGTTCACTAAGAGTATGGACTACAATAGCTATAGTGTCTATACATAAAATGAGAAATATTTAAATTCATGTTTGATGAATTTATGAATGAAGATTTAAAAATTGTCAATTAATTAAGAGAAATTTGATTTTTGTTTCATATTTGCTGAAACGATATTATTCTATTTATCTTAACGATAAAGTTTCCATGTGAAAGAATAATATTCTTAATTGCACAAAATGACAATTTTTAGCCTATATTATTCTCATTGTATAATACTAATAATGATGAGATTGAACATGACAAATCTAATCATAAGAAAGTAAGTAAGTAAGTAATAAGAATAAAACATATTTGTACTTTGGTTATATTAACCTAAATATGATCCAAAGATTGGCTAAGGATAGGCATCTAAACTTGTTCGAAGCCGTACAATCACCAATCTGTGAATCCTATCTGGAAGGTAAATAACTAAAAGGTCCTTTAATGAAAAAGACCTAAGAGTACAAGAATGTGTTAAAAATAGTACTTATTATTGTCTGTGGGGCCTTGAGCAATCAAGCTCAATGAGATTTTCAATATGTCATTATGAATGATTATTCAAAATTTTGTTATATTTACCTAATGTTACTGCTAATTGAATTCTTTCGAAAAAGTTCAAAGAATTGAAGGCGAAAACCAGAAAGCAATTAGGAAAAGTAAAAAGACGCATCGATTTGATCGAAGCGTTGAATATCTCTATAGAGAATTCTTAGGAATATCTTACAGACAATGAAAACTTTTGGCTATGATTAAGTTGTTGTTCAATTGTTCATTATTACAACCCCAAAGTAAGTTATTTCTGAGGAGCTAAATGATGATATAATCAGCCTATCTATGAAAGATAAAATTGAGTAAGTACTTAAGAAGGATAAATCACTAATATATATCGGATCCTCATTGTAGTGGGAGGATTGTGAGACAATCTGGTAGAAATTTAGAAATAGGATAGTCTTATAACCTAGAATCTGATTACTTTATCTATTAAGAGGAAATAGATGATGTTGATATAGATAATTAGCAAAAAGCAATAGAATCCATATTAGAGTCTATGTACTCTAATAAAATCTGGGATCTTATAGATCCACCTGGAGGGGTAAAATCTTTTATGTGTAAAATTAGTCTATAAGAGAAAAAGAGGAATAGACGGGAAAATAAAGACTTTCAAGGCGTGTTAATTGCAAAAGGACTATATACAGAAAGAATGTCTATTCTATTGTTATGATCAAGTCTATTCATATACTCTTTTTCATAGTCGTATCTATTGATTCTGAGATATAGTAAATGGACATCAAGATAGCTTTTCTGAATGGCAATCTTGACGAATGTATCTAAAAGTTACAGCCAGAGGGGTTCATTGAAAAAGGCCAAGAAGGTAAAGTTTGTGAAATTTTAGAGATCTAATTTATAAACTTAAACATTTGTCTATAATTTATCGATTTGATCGATACATAGACGAATCTTGTATCTTTAAAAGATTCAGGGTAGCAAAGTGATTTTTTCAGTTTATACATATTGATGATATACTAATCAATGAAAATGGTATAGGATAACAATCATCAATAAGAATTTGGTTAGTACAATAGCATAATATTTGTTATGCTGTTGGAATAGTAAGTTGTTACTAATTCAATCCAGAACCTAAACATAGAGTTATAGTCAAGTATATCCTTAAGTATCTTCAGAGAAATAGGAGCTATATGCTTGTCTATTCTGGAGAAAGATCTGACTTATGTAAGATATATTAATTCAGATGCTCGATCTGAAAATATACTCCAGAGGATCAACTTTTTGTTATGTGTTAACCCTAATGGTGAGACGTTATAGTGAGTAAGATAGCCTTAGTAGAAGAACCTTGTTGATCTGTTTATCAAATCCTTAGTAATCAAAGTATTTGAGGATCACCTAGAAGGAATGGGACTGCGTAATATATCACATCTGCTTTAAAGGGCAAGTAGGAGATTGTTGGGAATATTCCTTAGAAAGCAGTTTCTTTGTTTGGCATTTTAAACAACGTTTATTGGATTTAAGTGTTATCTATTTGTTATTAATAAATCTAATATTATGACCCAATTATATACATGTGATATTTATGTTTGCTATTATGCAAACGTCTAAAAGTTTCCATGACTAATAATGAGTAATAAAGAATTGTTCGTGTGAAGTGTTCACATGTGGGAGACTAAATTCTTTATTTCATTATGTCTAAATTAAAAATTCACATTATGCAAATAAAGATGGAATACTTTATTTTGCCATAGAATGTAATGTTGTCTATTCAAACGGGATTGATGAAGTCTCCAATCATCGATGTGTCTGACTTTGGATAGAAACACTAGTGCGTTATAAGAAAGTTATAAGTGTATTGAACTGGACCAAGTGAAAATAGAATTTGAGGTTAAGTGCCGTAACTCAATATTCTATCTTTCACTAATCTAGTACCATTGTAAGATTACCTTAATCCTAGTGATTATCGGACTTGCTTTCATGAGTTTTATCTTTTTGACTTACTAAAGGACTAGTTTCGATTATATGGTTTGAACTCCAGTATCTTGGAAGATAAGATTTGTGAATTGATGAGAACGCCCTTCATGATTTAGACACCATGCATATAATATCACTTTGAGTTTTTTTAAGGACTTGGATAATAAAAAACCAGGCACCAGGTATTCACTTTGTGAATTTGACTGTGTTTGTATGGGCAGTTACAAATACTAAAGTCAATTATTATCCATTAGATGAAAAATGGCAACTCAAAGGTAAATATGTACTAGAGGAGTAATACGGTAATTTCACCTCACTAGTACGGCATTGCATTAGGGGTATATCTGCAGGTATAGTATATGCTAAATGGATGAAGTTAATTAAGGTGTTAATTAGCTTCAAAGAAAATATATGACATTTAGTCTAAGAGTACAATATTGGGCCTATAGTAGAGTGCCCCAATATTAATGGACAAGGCCCAATCATAATTAAGAGTTAATTATGATTATGGGTAGTTGGCCCATTGGAGCTTCGACTATTTGGATCCATAAGATCCCCTGTCTAGCTCACACATAGCCCAATACTAATTGAATGGTCAGTTGAGTCCAATAAGCCCATTAGGGTTTATGTCTCTTTAGATACTTAAGAGAAAGTTCTCCTAAGCCTCTCTAAGTGTTCTACACGCCACCCATAGCACAATAACTGTGCATTTCATGTGACAGAGAGAAAAAGAGGGAGTGAGAGAGAACCGTGCTGCTGTGGGATAAATCCCGTGATCGTTCACGGCCGCCGAGGGAGAGATACCCGTGGTCGTTGACGTACAGTCAAAGGAGAAGGAAGAGCATCTTCCGGATTGTCCGCTCATCTCTCGTTGGGAATCAAGAAGGTGCCTACACACCGGATCATTCAATGGGCTCCAGAGAATAGACGGGAAGGCTCAATGGTTGTAAAGCGCCTCCAGGTTTTATCTAAACCAAGATCCATGAATTGATTTATGTTAGATCATCGATCCTATATTTAGTTTTGTAAAGTTTCAAGTAAAATTTTAAAATACCTATTTCGCTGTGTTCTTAAATTATTTACAAAATTGCAGAAATCATTTTCGGTTTCGAAATTACCAGTAGTTGAAACCTCATTGTGAACTAGTGTAGTATTCCTATATGCCCTTAATATTTGTGCTGCATGTTGTCAAAACTATTTTTGATTTAAAAATAAAACGAGATTAGATGGGAGATAGGTGTCACTGCAAAGACAGCCTATTCCATTGAAATCTTGTTTCTGGGGCATTGAAGTATTGTTAATAGTTTTATTTTCATAGTGAGTATTGAGTCATTTTTCTATGACTTTCTATTGTACCAAAGATTTAGAAAGTCTTTGGAGGTGGGTGACGAGCTGGGATTATTGTTATAATCCTATGTTCGGCAAAGAGACTTGGAAAGTCTCTAGGTTTAATTTAGGTATGGGTTATTACGATATGGTATTACCCTAGGTAAAAGACTTGGAAAGTCTTTGGACCATATTTGTTATGTAAGTACTTGCATTTTATATACTTGTACTGCAGTAATTTAACTGGTGGTATTTGTTGTGCAATGTACTTCTGTGTTGATGATTTCCTGTTATGATAATTCTAGTCATATCCTTGACTAGAAATGTATTGTGTACATAGTTGTTTCTCACTTATTATGAGGAATGATAAATGACTTAGGTCATTGTACTCTTATTACTGTTTTTGACCTCTAAACTCGTTTGTGTGTGGTGTAACACAAATATAATTATTTTTCACTCGAGAACTTATTGAGTACTATCCGGTGTTGATGAGCATTTTGTTAGAGTCTTTAGACTCAATGATTGATTAGGACTAAGTTTAGCTACAGAAAAATAGAATTCTCACAGTGTGTTATTGATCTAATATGATCTAGGGACAGTATTGTATGTATCTAACATTTGATCTGTTATACTATTTTAGTACCTAACAATTAGTGTTCTGGTTACACAGGTCTTATGTTTTCAACTCATATTACTGGTTATTGTCACTACTTCTGTAATTAATTACCAATTTGGGGTTATCGTTTCCAATCTATTGTGTCGATGTATTGTACCTACCAATGAGCCATCTTGTGATTCTATACCTCTTGTGTACCTCCTTATCACATGCTTTTCTATGGCATTGACATGTTAATGAAATTCTAATACCAGATGTGAACTGTATGTTACACACTTCTAGATTTACCAAATGTTTGGTTCGGTACTTATCAATTATGTGATCAAGCATTCACTCTCCTTCTGAGCATTATTCTTTACCATTTTACTTGTACTCCGTTTCGTGCTTGAATTTCGGGATGAAATTTTTTTTAAGGAGGGAAGGATATAAAAACCCTATTTTTATAAGGGTATTTTTGTCCTTTTACTGAAAAAAACAGATATATATACATATATATATATGTATCTATCTTTCTCTCTCTCTCCCTCGACGTCTTCTTCTTCTTCATTGTGCCCGATGCACAACAATCATAGCTTCGTTTGCCGACGACCATCCTCCGGCCAGCTACAAGCGCCGCCACCACCGAGAATCATACCACTATCTCGGGACGAGCTGTCTGCCAGAATTTCGCCGCCTGTAACCGCGAGAATCGCCGTCAGTGGAGGAAAATAACTGCGGGAAGATTTGGCCGCCGACAGAGATTTCGGCCACCTCAGGTCGCGAAACCACTTGCATTGGATTTCTCTCGACAAGAGGAACACTATAGTATATATATCTCGACTAGACTTTGCTTGGATTGAATTTTGCCATTTTTGATAATTTTGAGTCATTTTGGTTTTATATTAAAATTTTTCAATCCGATCGTTAGATCGTAAAATAAACTTCATATTTATGATGTACTCGTGAAAATAAAAAGTTTGATGTATATATATATATTGACTATGTTTGATGAGGGCACAGAAAATGAAATCTAACAGCTCAGATTTGTCTGATTTTGTGTGCCACGGTATCAGGTTTCGGCCCGAACCCGAATTGTTTAAGTTGTATATCTAACCTAACTAATTTGGATGCTAGGAATTCAATGGAGATATCTGTTATTCTATTCGAGGTCCCGTTGGAAAACTAATATTTCAAAGCGGACGATCGCGGGTTCGAAAATGACCCCTGACCCTCCAAACGACTGCCAAATGACATCAAACACTCTCAATAGCGCTGTAACGCTATCTTGTCACTTGATTGTGGTAGGGATTCGATTACTTGATCTTTAAATTGGTTTAATTTTTGATTTTCACATATTTTGAATAAATATGGAATTTCGTAAAATAATTTATAAAAATGTGATTTATACATATTTTGGCTTGAATTGATATTTCAACTACCTGGGAGGCACGTCATACTGGTTGGCATGCCGAATTATCTTATTTGGAAATATTTTCTGTAGGAATTAGATTTTATTGGTTTTGACGAAAACATCTGTTGTGCTGCCGAAATTTTTATAAAATCCAATTTAAATAAGAATTTAGTTTTTAGAACTGAACTTGGTTAATTAAAAATGTTGCATACTCTATTTTAAAATTTTTGTGAAAAATGGTATATATTCTTATTTTTGTCATATTGCGCCTATGCGGCCAACAGACTTACGGTACCCCTATTGGGTGCTTGGACTTACAGTACCCTTAGGGTGCTCGAACTACATATCATACTCATAGTTACCAACTTAGGTGACTTGGACATAGTACATATGTGTAGTTATTCACTTAGGGTGGCTCGTACTATATTACACACTTACGGTCACCAGCTTTTAATGGCTCTGACATGTCATTGATTGTGTTGCTTTTTATGTGCTTGACTTGAATAGATATATACTGGATTTGATGTCATATTTTATAATGGTTTGGAATGTTTGAACCTTTAGACAATGAATTTATTTTGAGACTAAGATTTACAATGGTTTGGAATATTTGAACCTTTGGAAATGATTTCTGTTTTAAGATGGTTTTCTAAGGTTTTAGAAAATTTAAACCTTTGGATGATAATTTTTATTGCACTTTAGTAAAACCGTTTGATTATTTCGTTGACCATGCAGGACCTTGAAAGTAAGTATTTATATTGGTTAGAAACCTATAATTGAATCTCTACTAAGCATTCACGTGCTCATCCCCTACTTCCTCCCACTTTCAGTTGTTGATTTATTTTGTAGCAATTGTTCTGGTAGCTTGACAAACATGTTTGGCATATGCTTGCCGTTCCATTCCTCTTTATTGGTTGGTTCCTACTCCGTATCATCTTCCTTTTCTATGTCAAAATTATTTAGCCAATATTAGTATATTTACTAAGTAGATGTATGAGGATGATTTTATTACTAAATTGAGCACTTATAAATACAATTGATTTTATATAAATTATTTGGACTTTGGACCTAAGATTTTAAAATTGGACTCTTTCATTAAAAATCATGATTTAATAAAGGGTTTTTGGCATAATTAGTCCCTGAATTTTTCGATGATTTGCAATGTATCCCCTGAACTTTTTTTTTTGATAATTAGGACCCTGAATTTAGAATTTTTGGCAATATATCCCCTGAACTTTTATTTTTGGCAATTAGGACCCTGAATTTACAGTTTTTGGCATGATTGCCCCTGAATTTTTCGTTGATTTGTAATTTATTTTTTAATTGTTTAAACATTTGCATATAACTCAGGGGATATATTGCAAATCAACGAAAAATTCAGGGACTAATCATGTCAAAAACCCTAAATTTAGGGTCCTAATTGCCAAAAAAAAAAGTTCAGGAGATACATTGCAAATCTATGAAAAATTCAGGGGCTAATCATGTTAAAAATTCTAAATTCAGGGTCCTAATTGCTAAAAAAAAAAGTTCAGGGGATACATTGCAAACCATCTAAAAATTCAGGGACTAATCATGCCAAAAACCCTTTAATAAAAGTTTCTAAATTATTAATTAGAATTTTTTCTAAAGTTTAAATGAAGATTTTCTTGGGAAATTAAAACTAATGGAAAGTTTCATGATTCTGAAATTTGATTACTTTTGAGGACTAAAAATGAAACTTTCAAGTATTTAATTTCTTGGAATTTTTGAATATCACTGTTTATCACTATTTTCATATAAAATTACTAATAGTCGCGGCCTTGGATTTCTGGTCTTGATAGTTAGTTTCCCCATTCTAAGTATTTCACAAATACTAGTTTCTCAAACAGATTTATCAAAAATCCACATTTATCAACTAATATTAAATCTAATTCCAAAACACAGTACATACCATTTAAGTCTACCAGAAATGTACTAGCTATTACCTAATTCTGTAATGCCTAATCTCATGATATACATGAGTTCTGTATCATCTATATGATGAACGTGACTTATTCTAGTAGTCTACTTGTACATTGTAATTTCGACAGCCACATGTGACAATATGCAATGTAAATTCATGATATGATATGGATATGTACGTTTTGTGATCAAATCAATAAATCAATCACGCAGTGATTTTCTTTCATTCCAAATCACTAATTTAAACTAAACACATTTTTCGTAATCATAAATTTTAATTTAATCAAAATCAATCCAAACTATTTATAATAAACTAAATTAAAAGTTGATGATCGAGTCTCTACCTCAAATGAGTGTAATAATCCTCTATCAAAGCTCGTATGAATTTTCGTGAGTCGTTCGAATGTCTGTTGGGTGATTTAGAAACTAATTTATCTTGCTTTAGAAAATCACTTTTCCGATGGAGTCTCGAATAAGATGGCAGACATTGTCATTGAGTTCCTAGTATCTAAAATAGCTAAGTTTGATATATAATTTGACTAATTTAGGTTTCGAACCAAAACTTGACATCTGATACGTAAAACGAGACTATTTACGAGTCTCTTATCTTGAAATTCGTACCACTTCAAAACATATCGATATTTTATATAAAAATTCATCTCTCGACCTCGCTGAATCTGAATTTGAGGTTGAAACTTTGCTTTGAGGTCCCGAACCTTAAACGAGCCTTAAATCCGAAAGTTACAAAAATACCATTTTCTTGAAGTATTTAGAAAAATATTCTCTTTTTCAATTTGAGAATTTACAGGTCTCAAAATTCTGATTCAACACCAAATAATTATATTCGTTCATAATTCAAGCTCCTGTATCACCTCATATATTTTTCTTGGCCTAAATAATTATTTCACAAAAGTATTTATAAAAATACCACAATTAAATATATAAAATGGCCAAATCGGAAAGTTCTTTACCGGCAGCCAATTGATGGAAACAATTGGTCAAGTTTTGTCGGAGAGGTCGAGACGATTCCACACGTGCTGGAGATGGGCTGAGCAGACGTCGGACGACGGTTTTACAGCTGAAAAACCGTTTTGATGGCATCGTCTTCAATAGCTTCGGCTACCGGCGGCAAGATTGACGGTGCTGGCTTCATCGGCGACCTATAGTGGTTGTGGGCCAGAGAGTCGGACTGCTGGGGTAGCGATGCGGTGTTGCATGAACAGTGGCCGGAGGGAGAAATTTTTTAGGCTTCAGGTATTTGTGCGTGAGAAGGAGAGAAAATAGGAAGATTTAAAGGCAATTTCAGAACTGTGGTTTGCCTTTTGGTCTATGTTCACAGGCGAAAAGGATAAAAAATTTCACTGAGAAATCAAGGAAATTACAAAAGATTATTTAACTCAAATACCCAAAATCCATTTACACCCGAGTTTCTCTCAATGTTGCTCCCTCTTACGCAACGTTATACACACTTGGAATATTTCTGAAGGACTCACCAGCTTGATCCAACCTTGAATTTCTACCCATCTATTTATAAATGATATTAGGCATGGTCAGCAAGCTTCCTGATAAGTACTAGGGCAGTAGGGTTGCCACGAGGCAGCAAGTTTGGGCAGTACAAAGCCGCTACATGGCTAAATATTGGCCACAAATATAGAAATTTTCAGATGAAAATATGAACAATTTGTTAATTTGCAAAACTGAAGACAATCCGCATACTTGGATTAAACTGTTCAACCCATAATGTCAGCAAACCTCTGTTGGCGGTAGGGATGGCAATATAACCCATGGTTACGGGTATCCGTGGTTATCCGATCCGAATGGGGAGGAGAAAAACCGCTCAAGCGGAGAAAATGACCGGGGCGGGGAATAACCGTACCGTTAATATGCGGGTATGGTGCGGGGACGGTATTTGTATAATCCGCACCGTACCCGCCCCGATATATATATTTACATAGAAAAATTATTATACATATAAATATCTATTTAATTTTACACTATCAATATTATTATATCTTTGATAAAATAATAATTTTGGAGAGTTATATGTACTTATATATTTAAATTTTAGAGTTTAAAAATTATAAGTATATTGTTGTGTTTAATATTTTGTTGATTATGAAAAGGATTTAGTATTTTCATCTTAATTTTTTAATATTTTAATATTATTAATGGGTAATGGGTAACCGCGGTTTTCTCCGTTATCCATTGGTTAATACCCGCACCATCCCCGCATCCAAAAGAATGGTTAATGGGGCGGGTATGGTATTGTGATTGGCTTTCGGGGATAGGGATGGTAATTAAAAAACCGTCCCCGATCCGTCCCATTGCCATTCCTAGTTGGCGGTGGAGCATTAAATGCCAAGGAGGAAGAATATATATTTTTTTCTTATAAAGCTTTATGTGTAAAAGCTTTAACCCGCGTACAAGTCGCGTGCAAAAACCATGCAAAATGGTTTGGTGAGATTACAAGGTAAATGTGTGGTATATAAGGAAATCTGAAAGAAAAAGAACATGTAAAGGATTAGGACCTTATTCCTCGTTATTTTTCATCCTTGAAAGAGTGAGAAACACAAAATATAGTTAAGGGTAAAATAAAGAGATTTTATTCTTGAGAAATAGAGAAAAATACAGTTTTTTTTTTGGTGTATTCGGAGTCAGCGTGTGAGAAGTAAATAGTGAGTGTTTGTAAACACTTGTAAATTTTTTTTTTCTCCTTCTAGTGAAGATCTACAGCAGCTTCATAGATGTAGCCAAATTAATAAACTACGTAAATTTTATGTATTCTATATTTGATTTATTTTGGCATTTATTTCCGCCTTATTTGTCGTTTCTATTAGGGAGGTTATTGCGTAACAACCTCGACCTTTAAGAAAACATTCTATCAAACTTAAGAATTTGAATCCATATTTATTATAGCTTTAGAAAATCTAAATCATATAATCATTTGGTTGGTAAAAATCTAAAGTTCTTCAACCATTAAAAGACATAAAAAATCGAAGATCAATTGTTATTTCCAAAAATATTTAAGGATTGCCTACTAAAATCAAGTCATAACCCTTTTACTTTGTAGTTTTAAAATCAGGTTCTTAAGGAACTTAGAATATCTATTTATATACTAAGTTCCGAATCAAAATAAAAATTACCCTCGTATATCTACTTAGTGATAATACTAAATTTGGCTAAATTATTAAGCATAAAAATTGGAAAGGATAAAGTGGTAGCACTAACCCAAGGGAACAAATGAGACGACAAATATGCCCAAGCAACTTGACTAGCCAACAATGATATCTATCTCGATCAAACAACATCTGAAAGGAGAGACAGAGAGAAAAAAAGAGGGGGGGAGGGGGTGGGGGAGGGAGGTGAACACAAAAGCTAAATAGGAAACTAAATTACCATTTTAGAAAACCTTTTAGTTGAGAAAATACATACATAGTTAGTTGCTCCAAAATAATTCACAAAACCATAATCCAAATCCGATATCCATTATTACATAAAACAGGATATGAAAATCTTCATATATTCAAAATCATTTTGCAAACCAAATATATGTGTTTATGTGTCTATTTGAAAACCTTTAATTATCATATTTATATTAAACCATAACCAAGAGAAGCCATATAGCACATGTCACAAATCATCCAATCTCATGATTAAATCAATATGACCAACACAGGGTTAATTCACACACGTGATGGGTGAATCCTCTGGAACAGGAAGCCAAGGAAGAACATGAGGGTTCTCCAGCAGCAAAAAGGCTCATCACACGTGGGCAGAGATACACAACTAGCCGCTTTTTTTTTTTTTTTTGGGCTTTTTGGCTAAGCTCTACCTGAACCCTGCCACCCATATGCGGATCATCAAGTGGAATTGAGCCACTCCTCTGCGGTAGGTGCTGCTCTTCTGTAGTGTTGTGGAGAAGCTTTTCCTGATCCTCGTCATCCACGTGCAGATCTTTAAGCAAAATTACACGGCCACAACTTCACGTCATTGTTCCCCCACGTCCATAAATGTTGCTCTAGGGTTTTCAGAATTGCTCAATCAAAGCCATCATCTTGCAATTCATCCATAGTATTATTCTTTTCTGTTCTTCATATTGATGATATCATCCATGCTATTTTGATTCCAAATTATTTTGGATTTTAGTTTTAGAAAGCCTTCCTCAATATGTCCAAAATAACTAACATCTGTGTTGAAAAAATGGAGCTTTTCTTCTTTAGTAGAGTCTTTGGTAAGGGGAGGTAGACATGGAGCAGATAATAACTATTTTTCAGTTCCATTCTAATCAGCGAAAAAATTTTCAGGTTGCATTTTAGAAATGGTGCTGGAAAAAATAAAACATGCATAAGTAAATACCACATAATATTTTTGAATAAAATATTACATGATGCATGAATGCAATATAGATGTAGTTATCCAGAAATATTACATTTTATTCCATGATAATCTAACTCCGAATTAGAATATGCTTCCTAAGGGAAAGACCTATCCAATTCTAATTAAATTAAGATCCTCCTAATTATTAAAAATCATCAAAATATCTCATATTTAATTATTAATAACTATCATTTTATTTGGTCATTAGAACCTATTAATAAAACTCTAAAGAGGAAATATTAATAAGTCTAACTTGAGTATATGACTATTGTTTAAACTCTAGTAAATATTTTCATTAATGTTTCCAAAGGGTAATCACAAATGATAAGCTTCTAGAGTTTTATCTGAAGAAACTCAATCTAGAAAATAATTTCTATATAGTCTCCTAAGGGTGATTATATATAGAATTCTAACTAATGGATTTACAATGTAAACCGTAGGTCTTAATCCAGTAAGCCTTCTCCCACTGAATCTATTTATTTAATTGTGAGATTTATTATGATTTACCAAGTTATCTAAATCTAATTAGATACTCTAAATCATAATTAATATGTATGACATTATGATAATAACTGGGTGGCATTCCTTATTTTATATGACATGTTATCATAAATATAGATTTGCAAGGATAATCATATAATAATTACAATAAATAAATAAAGTATTAAATGATATATCTTATAGCCATAGTTGCCCTGGAATCTTAAATTACAAAATTTAGAATTAAATTGATGATTTTGATGTTCAAATCTTCTAATTTCGTAATCTCTGTAATCTTCAATATTTTTCCTACAAAATCTGTTAGTGATAAATATAAATATTCAACACATACAAATTTAGAAAAATATTATATTTCTTTATTTAAAAAACAAATCTAGATTAATTCAAAATTTGAAAACAATATATTTTCATAAAAGATATTAATTTGAATTAAATAATCTAGATATCTTTTGAATTTTAAATATCCAAAAGATTTAACATAAATAAAATATTTAATAAAATCTTTTAATTAATTCATAGATAATCACATTATCTAAAATTTTAAAATAACCAATTTCCATACAAATTAATTAACTATTAGATAATTCATATAGGAAACAAATATTTTGAAGGAAATAATTGTACCCAAAATTTCAAAATGGCCAATTTTCTATTCAAATTAACTTACTTTTAGATAATTAAAAATAAGAAAAAATAATTTAAAATCCAATAACTATCCAAAAAATATTTAAATAATAAAATAAAAAAATTAATTTAAAATAAAGAAAGGAGGACGAGGGTGCCAAGGGGCGCCCCCATGGCGAGTGGCCACAGGCGGCAGCCAATGCCGCCCTCGTGGTTAGCGCTGGCGCGTCCCGACATGCCGAGGCGAGGCTGCGCCACCCTAGGCGCGACCCCCTTTTTTTTATTTGTAAAATAAATAAATTTAAATAAAAAATAATAAACAGAAAATAAAAATTTACAAAAAAGAAAAATAAGAAACTAGAGTCTCTATCTTTATCTTCTTCCTCTATTGTTGGCCTTCCAAGCTTTTCCACCATTGTTGTTCTTCCAAGAAAATTGCTACAATTTTCTATTATAGGAAACACACAAATCCTAGAAAAATTATCAAAGAAGAAAACATGGTAATGATTGACCATCCTCCTTGTTACATTTCCAACAAAAAGATTACACTATAAATTTTTATAACCATAGCTAAGGTTTATAAAACCAACAAATCTATAAACCATTCATAAAATAAAAATTGATATCCGTTTATCATCATAAGATAAAAATTAATTAACCATTCATAGAACTCTAGAGTACCAAACCCATCTAATATAAACTTGCAAATAATAACTGAATGATCAAGAATAAGCCAAAGAGAAGAATTTGCAGTAAATAGACCATAACAAATACTATGACTCTGATACCAATTGTTGGTTATTAAAAAACATGATAAAATCAAAGATGAGCGGATGCATGAAAAATAAATTTCTTTTTCTTGATTATAGTTTTTCATAAAATCTTTTAGGATCTTTGTTATGATCTAAATACATGCAAGAGATTGTGTACTTCAACCAATGAGTATTTTTTCTTATGTACCAAGCTTATAACTACAGAGGTAAGTAGGCACCTCAATCTTGATCAAGAACTCCAATAGCCTCCAAAGGTGGCTCCAAAAATTTCTCTCTCACTTTTCTCTCAGGTTTTTTGTGTAGCTACCAAATTAATGTGTTAGTCAAAACTGAATCAATACACAATAAGGGGGGAAGAATCTTATATAGACTTCTCCCTTAAGGGGAAATTTCGGCCAGCCCTAAGGACCTTAGGCCGGTAGAACTTTGCTCCCTTAAGGGGAAATTTCGGCCACCTTACTCTCTAGTCCTTTTCTCCATTTTGTTTAATTGCCTAGAAAATTATTTGAGCACAATTGATCTCATGTAGCCTAAGATGTTAGTATAGGTTAGGGACCCAAATGGACTTATTTAATTCAAGCTCCAATAGACAGGGCCTAGTATAATTAACTCTTAATACAAGTGGGCTTGTACTATTAATTATGGACTTATTCCACTAAAAGTCCAAACTGCACTCTTGAATTAAATAAATATCACAAAATATATTATAATCAAAATTATGTCTATTAGATGATTAGCATATGCATGTGTATCCCCACATAAATCTGATAATTAGAGTTAGGTAAAATTACCATTTTGTCCCCCTAGTTACATTTTTCAATTCCTTGATACAAGACTATATCTAATGAATTACCAGACTTACAGAAAATCTTCAATTAATAAAATATCTAATTTTCTTAATTACTTAGCTAAGATTTAAATCATCTAAGCTCCTATAGCTCCTCAAGACAATTCATTTCTCTATATAATAGAATTGTGGATTTTATATCTATAAGCATATGTTCCCAATACCCATAATAATGCATTACCAAAATATTAGGGTCTAGAACATCAATTTCTTTATCCGTACCTTTTAACTTGTCAAATAATATAAATTATGAACATGAGTTTATCACCAATTTCAGGATTAAGAAAGACATACGTTAATCATCTAGTTTGTGAGAATATGTTCTTGTCAATGATACTTATTACAAGAACATATTTCACATCATCTATGTTCAATATTTACACACAAGACGTTTTGCACATCTTCGCATTGATATAGATTAGGACACACTATAAATACATAAAGCCTTGCAACACAATCAAAGAGAAGTGTCCAGCTTCTCTTATAAGTTGTGAACAAACTTATTTGATATTTCTTTAATAAATAAATCATGGAACATTTATGATATTTACTATTGTACCAATAATCAAAATATTATCACAAATATTATACATGAATTATAACTTTATTAAATATCTATAAATAATAATCACTTTTTGGGCATAATCCTAACATTTTCCCACTTGCACAAAAAGTAATTTGTTACATCTTTTGCATCCGTAAACTAATAAGGTGACCTTCAAAGATCTTGCTAGGCAGTACTTTAGTCAATGGATCAGCTAGGTTATCTTTCGATGCAATCTTGCACACATTCACTTCTCCTCGATCAATTATATATCTCGAATGAGATGATACTACCACTTAATGTGCTTCGCTCTTTTGCGGCTTCTAGGTTCCTTAGAGTTAGCAACTGCTCGATTGTTGTTATAGTATAGAGTCAATGATTGACTAACAACATAAACCACTTGTAAATCCATTAAAAATTTCCGGAGTTAAACAGCTTCCTTTGTAACCACCCAAGCAGCTACATATTTAGCTTCTATAGTAGAATCAACAATACAAATTTACTTCACACTCCTCCAAATAATAGCTCCTCCACCAAAAGTAAAGACAGAACCAGAAGTTGACTTTCTGAAGTCAGGTTCTGATTGAAAATTTGAATCTGTGTACCCAATGGGAGTAAGGTCTTCTCCAGAATATGTAAATAACTTTATTAAAATATTTTTATAATAAATAAATAATGGAACCTTTATGACATTTACTATTGTACCAATAATCAAAATATTATCACAAATACTATGCATGAAATATAATTTTATTAAATATTTATATTCAATAAATATCCATAAATAATAAATACTTTTTGAGTATAATCCTAAGAGATAATATACTAATTTAAAAATACTAGCCTGAAAAAATCATAGTAATGGCAAATATTTATTAGAATAAGTACCAAATTATGATTATATATAAAATAAAAAATATGTAATAGGTTATAGATGATCCTCCGCAAGTGCTAGATGTAGATCATGCTACTATCTTTTAGTAATTATGAATCCCCATGATCGTTCAATGGTGTTAAATTTGAAGTGATTATGAAACCTCTTATAGATGAAAGAAACCTTTTTACACACTGGACACCCTCTGTGAGTAAAGTCAGATTTTGACGTATGAGGTTTAATACTAAGATAATATTATGATTATACAAATAATTTAATCAACATAATGAAAAGTATAGCAGAAACATAACGGTTTTGTTCTTCTCTGCTAATCTGTTCTTTTCCTTTGATTCTACCAATGGCAGGATCAAAATTGTCCAAAATATACTTAAGAAGAATTCATAAGAAGCGGTAACTTATAAGTCTATCATAGAGCTCGAGCAGCTCAAAACCAAGATGTATATTAGATCATAGAAAACATTACCAAAAAGTGGCAGATTCACATGCAGGATGAACGAATCCTTCGGAACTCGCGTATCCTCTTGCAAAACAAAATAGGAGGATGCTTAGGATATTCCAAGAAGGCTCGTGTTCCTTGGATGCAGAAAACCCCATCACCCTTGTGCATACCTTCATTACTAAGTGCTGATGCTCTACAGAGGTTTTGACAATTCTTCGCCTGATTCTTGCCACCTCTATATAGATACTTGGGTGGAATCTGCAGCCTCGTGTCGCTCCTCTTGGGGTTCTGACGAAGCACTACATGAACTACGTCACCTGTGTGTAAATCCTTAGGAAAAATCATGCAACAACAGCCTCATAGTGCCCTTCTCCACAACCATAAATAGAACTCCTATAATAAAATTAGAACCAAATTATAGTTATATAAAACTTAAGCATGTAGTAGATTATGTAAGATTCTCTTTTCTATTATATGTAGATGCTTACTTATTTTAGTTAGTATGAATCATTATGATCATCCGTTAGTGTTAGATGATAGAAGTGATTAAACTCTATTTAAGTGAAATGTAACCTCCTTACAAACAAGATATCCTCTATGAGAATAAGGAAATTCCGACTTATGAAATTCAATACCAAGATAATATTTAGACAACGCATATAATCATCACAATGAAAACTAGATTTGATTTACTCAGTGTAAATAAAACGTAACATCCTTACAAACAGGACACCCTCTATGTGAACAACGAAATTCCAACTTACGAAATTTTGTACCAAGATATAAATTTGGACAACACATATAATTTAATCATCACAATGAAAACTATATGTGACTTACTAAGCATAAACAAAATGTTCATATTCTTCTTCCCTGATTCCCTCAAAATTGTCCAAGTTACATTTAAGAAGAGTCCACGAGAAATAGTTGCCTACAAGACCATCATTGTTCTCAGGCTGCCCAACACTAAGATATGTTAGATAAAAACCAGCATCACCAACGGGCCGCAGATTCACAGGCCATATGGGTCAATCCTCCACAATCAGCAGGTCGTACGACATAATAGGTAGATGTTCATGAAGAACAAAAGGATATTCCAGCAACAAGAAACTCAATTACCTATGGATAGAACTTCGCAACCAGGCGCAACTTCTCTCTGGAGTTTCTGGGGAAGCTCTGCATGAATCTTGCCACCTACATGTAGATCCTTAGGTAGAATTAAAGGGCCTTGCACCGCTTATCTATGGCCTGTTAGATTATATTTAGTTTTATTTATTATTTATCTTTAGTGAGGGTATTTTGGTCTTTTTATTATCTGTTTGTTAGTCTATATAAACTCTTTTTTTCTGATATATTTTCATAGTGCTATGCAATAAGATACCCTAGTTTATTTGTTCTTCTCCAATTCAATTCTTAAAGTTATTATGGTATCAAGAGATAGGTCTTTATGGAATTTGTAGAGAGTTCAATCTCATTCACAGCTTTCGCGGATGCATAAAATTGTTTTATGGTGTCCGTATAATCGCTTTCGCATCGTCTTTTTGTTTTTGGCTTCTTTTGAATTCATCCATTAAATCTGGTTTGATTTCTTCTCTATATTTATTCTATTTTTTTCGTTTTCGTTTTCTGCTTGGAATTTCTTTTGCTAGGTTTCCACAATGGCTGGTGCTAAAGATGATTCGCTTCAGTCTATTAGTGTGCAATTAGATGGAAAGAATTATTCGTATTGGAGTTATGTGATAAAAATTTTCTTGGAAGGCAAAAAGATGTGGGGTTATGTTGTTGGTACCTTGGTTAAGCCTACGGATAGGTCGAATCCGAAATTTGTAGAATTATTGGATATTTGGATGTAGATAATTCGAAGATTATTACATAGATCAATAATTCTATCGTACACTCTATAGGCACTCAGTTGGTGAAATATGATACTGCTAAAGAGGTTTAGGACCATCTCGCAAGACTATACATACAGTCTAACTTTGCCAAACAATATCAACTCGAGTCTGATATTCGATCTCTTCAACAAAAGAATATGAGTATTCAAGAGTTTTATTCTGCTATGACAGATCTATGGGACCAACTAGCTCTCACAGAATCAATTGAATTACGATCATTTGCTCCTTATATTGCCTGAAGAGAATAATAACGATTGATTCAATTTCTGATGGTCCTTCGTGATGATTTTGAGGGGCTTCATGGTACAATTTTACATCGCAATTTGCTTCCTTCTGTTGATTCAGTAGTTAGTGAATTATTAGCTGAGGAGATACAACTAAAGTCTCACGCAGAAAAAGGGGTTGTTCAAACACCCAATCTTTCTGTCTTTGCAACACCTCAACGGCCACCTTTCTCTAATCAGAATAAAATGCACGCAAGGACTGCTCCTGATGAATGTAGTTTCTGTAAACAAAAGGGTCATTGGAAGGCGCAGTGTCCTAAGTTATTAAATAAAGCCAAGCAATAGTCCCAGCAGCAATAACCACCTTTGTTACCATAGCCTCCTCCTCCATCATGGAGGCCTGAAGGATAATCACCACAATGGACCTACTGACCACCTGTGCCAAATACTATGCCGCAATGGACCTATCGACCACCTCCGCCTAATACTGCTGCAACTGCTCAATCACTAGTTCCAATGATGCTTGAGCAATTTCAGAAATTTCATGCAACTCAACCATATGTTATGTCTGCCTCTTCTCATGTAGGTTTATCGTCATCTAGTTCTGCAGGTATGGCTACCTCAATATGGGTCTTAGATTCTGGTGCTTCTCATCATATGTCACCTAACTTATCGTCATTTGTTTCTTTGTCTCATAAGTCGTCTGTGTCTATTGTGACTGCTGATGGTACTCTTATGCCATTAGCAGGCGTTGGTTCAGTTGTTACACCTTGCATTTGTCTCCCTAATGTCTACCATATTCCTAATCTTACCTTGAGTCTTGTTTTTTCGTTAGTCAATTGTGTGAATCTGGCTATTTAGTCTTCTTTTCATCGACTGCTTGTTATGTACAGGACCCGCATTCTCAGAAGCTGATTAGGATCAGCCATAGATAAGGGCGACTCTATATTTTGGATCAGCTTAAAGTACCCAATGATGCAGCTATTAGAGTTGACTTGTCATCATTTCGTTTAAATCCTTCTTATTCTAGTTTTTATTTGTGGCATTCTCGTCTTTGTCATGTTTCAGCATCTCGTTTAAAATTTTTAGTTTCTACAGGAGCATTAGGAAATTTGAACATTCATGATATTTCAGATTATTGTGGTTGCAAATTAGCAAAATTTTCTGCT
This sequence comes from Trema orientale, assembly GCA_002914845.1. NCBI lineage: Eukaryota > Viridiplantae > Streptophyta > Magnoliopsida > Rosales > Cannabaceae > Trema > Trema orientale. The sequence continues at coordinate 37,819 of JXTC01000379.1, read as the reverse complement.
TTGCCTTTTAATAAAAATGTTTGATCTTGTTCATTCTAATAGGTGGGGACCTTATCCTGTGTTTACAAAGGGAGGGTCACGATACTATATTTTTTTTATTGATGATTACACTCATTACTGTTGGGTATATCTTATGAAACGCTGATCTGATTTCTTTGCTATTTTTAATATATTTCGCGCTTTAGTTAAAACTCAACATTCTTCTGTTATCAAATGTTTTCGATGTGATCTGGGGGGAGAGTACACTTCTAATATCTTTTCTGACCTACTAGCTTCTGATAGAACTATTCACTAAACATCTTGTATAGACACTCCTGAACAACATAGTGTTGCTGAGAGAAAATATAGATACTTAGTTGAGACTGCTCGTTCCTTTTTGTTGTCTACCTATGTTCCTAGTAAATTTTGGGGAGAAGCAATCCTTACTACTGCTCATTTAATTAATAGGATTCCGACTTTGCTCAATTCAGGTTTCTCACCTTTTGAAAAATTATTTGGTTATGCTCCTGATTACTCTTCATTGCGTGTCTTTGGCTCTACATGTTTTGTCCTTCGACCTCATGTTGAGCGTACTAAGCTCTCTTCTCAGTCAGCAATTTGTGTCTTCTTAGGCTATGGTACAGGTCAAAAGGGATATCGTTGTTTTGATCTAGTCACACAAAAATTATATGTTTCTCTTCATGTTATGTTTCTTGAAGATATTCCTTTCTTTTCCATTCCTGCTAGTCCTCATACTATGAAAAAATCTGATCTTATTCACATTGATCCATTCACTGATGATACAAATGTTCCAACTGTTGCTTCACATTTGCATTCTTCTCTATTAGATCATGATGATACTGATTCTCCTTTTGCTGATACCTCTGCTCCTCTCTCTTCCTCTATAGTTGCCCAACTACCTTCTATGACTGTGGATCCCCCTCACTACCCTAAACGTCGTCATAAGTCAACTCAACTACCAGATTTTGTTTATTCTTGTTATTGTAGTACATTTATTTCATTTTTAGCCTCTATTCATTATCTCTCTGAGCCTTTGTCCTATAGTGAGGCAGTCTGTGATCCTGATTGGCGGCAGGCTATGGCTGAGGAACTTACAGCATTGCATCAGACACATACTTGGGACTTGGTACCTTTACCACCTGGTAAACGAGCCATTGGTTCTCATTGGGTCTATAAGACCAAAATCAAGTCAGATGGATCTATTGAATGGTACAAAGCCCGATTAGTTGTTAAAAGATATTCTTAGGAATATGGTATGGACTATAAGGAGACTTTTGCCCCTGTTGCAAAAATAACTACAGTTCGCACCCTTATTGCAGTTGCCTCTGTTTGTCAGTGGAATATCACTCAAGTGGATGTGAAAAATGCCTTCTTAAATGGTGATCTTTAAGAAGAAGTCTATGTGGTTCCCCCTCCTGATGTTTCTCATAATCCTGGTGAAGTTTGCAAGCTTAGAAAAGCACTTTATGGTCTCAAACAGGCACCTCGAGCATGGTTTGAAAAGTTCTCTACTGCGATTACTTCCCTTGGCTTCTCTCCTAGTTATCATGATTCAGCTTTATTTGTCAAGTGTACTTCAGCTGGTCGTATTTTACTTTTTTTATATGTTGATGACATGATTATTACTGGTGATGATGTCAATGGGATTGCAGCCTTGAAGTCAGAGTTAGCTCGTTGTTTTGCAATGAGAGATTTGGGTTCCTTGCGTTACTTTCTGGGTATTGAAGTTGCTTCTTCTTCGAAAGGTTATCTTCTTTCTCAGTCTAAGTACATAGCTGACATATTTGAGCATACTCATGTTACTGATAATAAGACTGTTGATACTCCCCTTGAATTAAATGCTCGGTATTTTTTCTCTGATGGTTCTCCTCTACCAGATCCGAGTTTATATCGTACTATTGTTGGCAGCTTAGTTTACCTCACTATCACGCGTCCAGATATTGCATATGCTATTCATATAGTTAGTCAATTTGTTACTTCTCCTACTACGGTTCATTGGGCAGCTGTTCTTCGCATTTTGAGGTATCTTCGCAATACTCAGTTTCAATGTCTTTTGCTTCCATCTACTTCTTCCTTGGAACTACGTGCGTATTCTGATGCTGATTGGGCGAGTGATCTTGCTGATCATAAGTCTACAATAGGATTTTAAGTTTTTTTGGGTGATTCTCTTATTTCTTGAAAGAGCAAAAAATAAGATATTGTATCTAGATCTTCCACAGAAGCGGAGTATCGTGCTATGGCCTCTACCACTTGTGAGATAGTTTAGTTGTGTTGGTTGCTTACTGATATGGGTGTTTCTCTGTCTCGTCCTATGCCATTATATTGTGACAATAAGAGTGCTATTCAGATTACACATAATTCAGTCTTCCATGCACGGACTAAACACATCGAGATTGATTGTCATCTTGTTCGTCGTCACTATCAGATTGGCACACTCATTTTGCCTTTTGTCTCTTCTACTATGCAGATTGCTGACTTGTTTATAAATGCACATACGACCTCACGTTTTCGAATCTTGTTCAACAAACTCTCGATGCTTTTTGCAGCTGCATCGTGAGTTTGAGGGGCGATGTTAGATTATACTTTTTTTTTTATTATTTATCTTTAGTGAGGGTATTTTAGTCTTTTTATTATCTGTTTGTTAGTCTATATAAACTCTTTTTTTCTGATGTATTTTCATAGTGCTATGCAATAAGAAACCCTAGTTTGTTTATTCTTCTCTAATTCAATTCTTAAAGTTATCATGACCTACATGTTGTTCCTCTCGGGGGTTGTGGCAAAACTCCACTTGAACCCTATAATTTACTTGCAGATCCGTGAGCAAAATTCCGCAACCACGACCAAGCCCTGCTGTTTTCTATGGCCATAGTAATCCATATTGGGATTTTAGGGAGCTATTTTTCTATTTGCCTACAAATCATATGATATTAATTGGAGCCATTATAAATCATTAAAATAAAGAAGGAAGTTAAATCATAGGATATTAATTCCATAAAGTTATCGATCTCTAGCAAACTTACTATCAGTTTACAATTATTAATTTTATAAAACCATAAGTTGTGGCACAAGATATATATATACCAGAATAAGCACCAAATTATAATTATATATAAAATAAAACATATACTAGGCTATTGGTCACATGATCATCTGATAATGCTAGATATAGAAGCTATCATCTTTTAGTGATTGTGAAGCCCTATGATCCTCCGATAGTGTTAGACACTAAAAGTGATTTATGAAACCACTTATAAATTAAAGTAACCTTATTGCGAACTTGACAACCTATAAGGTTTAACACCAAGATGTTATTATGAAAGCGAAAAATAATTTAATCAACCCAATGAAAAGTATTTTTGACTTACTAAGTAGAAACAGAACGTGAACTTTCTTCTCCAACATGTTTTTATCCTATGGTCTTACCAATGATAGGATCAGTATTGTCCAAGCTATATTTTAGAAGAGTCCATGAGAAATGCTCACTTATAAGACCATCGTGGTCCTTGGGCAGCTAAACACTAAGACATATTAAATCATACCCAAGAAAACCAAGAGGAGGTCGATTAACATGCGGGATGAGCGGATCCTCCTGCAAAACAGAACAGGAGGATGCTCAGGCAGAATGGGAGGATGCTCCAACAATGCTTTTGTTCTCTGGTAGTAGGGAAAGCTCCTATTTGGGTGTTTAGGCAAAGCTCAGCCTGACCTCTGACTCCCTCATACAAATTCTTGTGTGGAATCATAGGACCTTGCACTCCACTGTTAAGATTATGCCCAAAAAATATTTATTATTTATAGATATTTATTGAATATTTTAGATATTTAATAAAGGATATTTCATGCATAGTATTTATGATAATGTTTTGATTATTGATATAATAGTAAATATCAAAAAGGTTCCATGATTTATTTATTAAAGAAATATTTTAATAAAATTGATTATTAAAGTTAAGACGTATTTTCTCTACTTAAATCGAATAAGACTGTTCACAACTAATAAGAGAAGCTGGACACTTCTTTTGGATTGTGTTGCAAGACTTTATGTATTTATAGTCTGTCTTAATCTATATTAGTGTGACCATGTACAAAAAGTCTTCATGTGTAAATATTGAATATAGACCATGTGAAATATGTTCTTATAATAAGTGTCGTTAACAAGAGCATATTCTCACAAACTTGATAATTAACGCATATCTTTCTTAGTATTGAAATAAATGATGAACTCGTATTTATAACTTGTATTATCTAAGATGTTAAAAGGTACGGGTGGAGAAATTAACGATCTACACCCTGACATTTTGGTAATGTATTATTATGGGCATTATGAACATATGCTTATAAATATAGAATACATAACTCTATTTTATAGAGAAGTGAATACTGCCTTGAGAAGCTATAGGAGCTTGGATGATTTAAACCTTAGCCAAATAATTAATAAAATTAGATATTTTATTAGTTGAAGACTTTATGTAAATCTGGTCATCTATTAGATATAGTTTTGTATCAAGGAATTGAAAGACATAATTAAAAAGGCAAAACAAGAAATTTACCTAGCTCCAATTATTAGTATTCATGTGAAGATACACATACAAATGTTAATTATCTAATGGACATAATTTTAATTATAAAATAACTTGTGATATTTATTTAATTCAATAGTGCAGTTTGGACTTTTAGTGGAATAAGTCCATAACTAATAGTACAAGCCCACGTGTATTAAGAGTTAATTATAACTAGGCCTTTGTCTATTGGAGCTTGAATTAAATAGATCTCCAACCTACTTAACATCTTGAGCTGCATGAGATTAGCTAAATTGGGCTCAAACAATTTTCTGAGCAATTACACGAAAAGAAAAACATGCTGAAAAAGGCAGTGGGCCTAAGAGCCCACTGTCTTGCCCTTAGGGTATATGGAATCTCAGCCACCCATAGGGCTGGCTGAATTTGCTCCTAGGGAGGAGCCTTTAAAAGGCTTCCCCCCTCCTTTGTCAGTAATTCAGTTTTTAACTGAAACATTAGTTTGCCTGCTAGACAGAAAACTGAGAGAAAAGTGAGAGAGAGAAATTCTTAGAGTCACTATTGGAGGCTATTGGAGTTCTTGGATTCTCACTCAGAGATCGATCAAGATCGAGGTACTACACACCTCTGCAGTTACAAGTTTGGTATATAAGAAAGAAGACTCATTAATTAAGGTACACAATCTCTTGTATATATTTAGACCATAACAAAGATCTAAAAAGATTTTACGAAAAACTATAATCCGAAAAAAAATTTTGTTTTCTATGCTTCTACTCATCTTTGATTTTGTCATAGTTTTCATAAATTAGAACTAACACCGACTTCTTTGGGGGTTTCGGTGAAGCTCCACTTGGATCTTGTTGCACACTTGATAAACTATTACTTATAGGAACTTCATGGTCCTATAGCATCGCAAAACCAAGACATGATAAAATATCCAGCATAACCAATGACAGCAGATTCAAAATCGAAATGGTCTAGCGGTAGGAGACCCCGCCATCGTCGTGCGAATCCCCAGCTGGAAACAAGTGGCCTTGTGGATTTCAAGTGCAATCGTGCGGTGATAGCCTTCTATATTAGATTTTTGGGGAGCTTTTATTCTATTCCCCAATAAATCAAAGGGTACTGGTTAGAATTGTTACAATATTATAAATGGAAATGATAGTTGAGTTATGTGATACTAATTTTTTTTTTTTTCAAAAAAAATCCACCAATTTCTACCGAAATTTCCATCAATTTATAATTATCATCCATAATAAGCATTAAGTAGTGACAAAATATCTATCATAATTAGAATCAAATTACAATTATTAAAAAAAATAAAAGTTATATTGGGATATACATGATGCTTTGGTAGTGTTATACGTAGATGCTATCTTATTTTAATGATTGTGAATTCCCATGCTCCTATGAATTATTGGATGCAATAAGTGAACATGAGTCGCCTTATAAGTGGAAGTAAAATTCGTATCAACATGACATCCTATAAAATTAATGGCCAAGTTTAGCCTATAAGTCTGCCGATAGATCAACATATTAAATATATATATATATATCTATTTATGTTGAACTCAATAAGATTTGAACTTGCACTTCTAGGATTGAGATAGCCTCACCTAACTGTTACACCACACATAATTATTTGAAAAAACAACTCTTGGAAGATACCGAAGAACTCAAAAAAATTTGGAACAACAACAACTTATTTAGACATATGCCAAGTAATGTATGAGTATTTGTTAAATAACCTTTACAAAACTTTTTTAAACACAAAAATCATTACAGGCATGATCCTAGACAGAAATTAGGAACTGGCTGATGCCATTACAACCTTTTTAAACCTTTACAAAGCCGGACTAATACCATTTTTCTGTCACAACCAATTCCTGAGTCACTGGCAGATTGGGAACTGCATAAATTGAAATGTCAGAAATTGTCTTACTAATATTATTGGACAAAGTCTCATTTTCAACATCTTTGTAAAACAATAACTATTTTTAGAAAACAACATCCTTAAAGAAGTTTGGTAAATCATCCATAAGTTATTTTTTATAACTTGAATCCACTTAATGTGCATAAGTGTTAAAATCCAAGTACTTAAAAGTTTAAAAAAATGTCTATTTACAATTTCCAAAATGTCATCATATACATAGTCTTTAATCATTAATAAAATTTACTCATTCACACACTGGAAAATATTAAAAAATATGACCAAATAATTATAATGAAAAATAGGAAAACACAAATAAACAAGGTGATATGAGCCCAGAAGAATAGTCAAGACTGTAAAGAAGCAAGTCAACTGGTCAATTGAATATCTATCGCGGAAACCAAACTTAAGGGAAGGAAAACTAAGGGATGAGCACGTGAATGCCCAGTAGAAAATTTATTACAAATTTTTAATACACATAAAGATATTTATTAGAGTCCTGCATAATTAGTAATTTAAAAAAATATTTCAAAACACTTTATAACCCAACATTTTCAAAATGTTTTATTCATCACCAATCTAAGAACAATTCCTTAAACAAATCTTCAAAAAGAGCTTAGTTGAACAAAATTCAAAAAATTAAGCTTGAAGAGAGACAATCAAGATTCAGGATCGTATCTAGACAGGTTAACTTTTATCCTTCTAGTTTTGTACTAGATTTATTGAATTGTACATAAAATTCTCTTTGAAATGGCTCATAAATTCTTCAAAAGAATCTTCAAAGATACTTTCAAAAAAAAATTTCAAACAAAATTTGAATTTGACATGAATATATTTTATCCAAGTATTTGAAAATAAAAAATTAAGATTTTATCCAACCAAAACACCCTCAAAAAGTCAATTTTTTTTAAGTGAAAAATATATATTTTTTTTAAAAAGGAGGGATTTAAAATCGACCAATTATAGACTAAGGAAACAAAAGATTGGTTTCTGGTCCGAAAATGGTCAACCATTAGTGGTTGATCAAACCTGTCTAGCCATTTGGCCGTTGGTGCTACACCTCACTGTCAGACTCCAATAGCTAATAAGAATAGTCGACCACTCTCAAGGGTCGGTCGACCACTCTGAATGCAGAGAGTACAATAATGGCTAGAAAAAGCTAGTTTTGGCAGATTTTTTATAAATAGAGCTAAACTGAATATGGCATTTAATACTTTTGCACGAACTTAGATTGATATTCAACCAACTTCCAAGTGCAATTACTCGTTTTTACAAATCTTTAACTTTCAAATCTACTTAAGCCATTTTTAGAGTATTTATTGTGCATTGTTTTCAAATCACCTAAGCACAACTTATTTCAATTCTTTTGAGATGTGATTCATTTAGTGAGTTATCACTTTTTTATCCAAAAATCATTATTGTTAGGTAAAACTGGAACCGGAGTCATAAATAACCCAGTTTAGGTAAGATTAGCATCATATTCTTAACAATCCGAGTTAAGTATTATAGGAGCCGAAATCTTTTTTATTGTAAAAGATTTGTCAAGCCTATAGTGTTGATCTCATTAGTGGAAAGCACAAAGCAAGTTGCCCAAGCAAAAGACGTAGGCAAACTGTCAAATTTGTCGAACCTCGTAAAAATTATGTTTGCAGTCTTTTTGACTATTGCTCTTTATTTATTTTCATATATATTGAGATTGTAATTGGTTAATTGCTATTTTTTTTTTTACTTTCTTTATAACTGAAATTGAAAATTTATATATTCTAGTTATTTAACACAAAATGTTCGTAGAAAACGTTAAAACCCAACTCACCCCCCATCTTAGGTTGCCTATCCTTGGGATAAAATTAGTATTATAACTTGGTGCTCAATTTATTTTTAAAATTTAATCGTTTTTGAGATGATAAACCTGAACAATTTTTAAAATTTTCAACATGGGGGTATGTCACCCACTAAACCATCATTTTTCAATAGAAATGATTTTAACTATTAGAAACACTGCATGGAAGCGTATCTTAGGTCTCTAGATTTTAATTTGAGGTATATAATTACTAGAGGTCCATTTAGAGCCACTAAAATGGTTGATAAAGAAATTGATGAATTTGATGATAAAGATAAGGCTATTTTCACCAAGAATGGAAAAGCTAGAAACATATTGATGTGTCGTCTAGATAGAAACATATACAGTAATGTTAAAAAGGATAAAGATGCTCATGAATTATAGAACATGCTTGAAGTTTCATATAAAGAAAATAACTCCATAAAAGAAACTAAGATCAATATTTTCACACACAATTATGAATTATTCAAGATGCTTAAGGATGAGTCTGTTTCTCAAATATTTACAAGATTTACTACTATCATTCTCTCTCTTAACGCACTTGGAAAAACTTTTCCTAATGTTAAGTTAGTGAATAAGGTACTTAAAAGCCTTTCTCAAGCTTATAGAGCAAAGTGGTGACTATCTAAGAAGCAGGGAACCTCAACAATCTTTTTCTTCAAAAGCTTATGGGTTCACTCATGAACCATGAGATCTTGATGAAAGAAACAAATGAAGATGAAGGAGACGATAAGAAAACAAAGGTGATTGCTCTCAAGTCTCCCACACAGGATGATAATGAGGATGAAGATGAGCTTGCTGATAGTGAGATTGAGGATATTGCTCTATTCACTAGAAAGTACAAAAAGTACATGAACCTCAAAAAGTAGAATTCCAAGAAAAATACCAAGGGCAATGACTCAGAGGAGAAGAATAGAAAGGATAATCAAATCACTTGCTTTGAGTACAAAAAGTCTGATCATATGAAGAATGAATGTCCCTTGAGAAAGAAGAATTTAAAAAAAAAAAAAGGTAATAAAGACCACTTGTAATAGTAACGAAGAACATTCCGATGAGTAAGTACAAGAAGAAATGGCCAACATATGTTTCATGGCTGTAGATGATGAGGTAACATCTTCTTATCCTAATGATGATTCATTTGATCCTAATAACCAAAAGTTGAAATTTGAATTTTTATTGTAGGTACCAAACAAGAAAAACAATAACTTCAAGAACTTGTGGCTCTTGGATAGCGGTTGTTCCAAGTATATGATCAATGACTTCTCCTAATTCCCCACCTTTACAAAGAAAGAATGAGGACATGTTAGTTTTGGAGACAATGAAAAAGGAAAAATTCTTGGTATATGTGACATTGATAACAATTCTCTATATATTATTGAAAATATTTTGCTAGTTGATAATCTTCAACATAATTTGCATAGTATTAGTCAATTGTGAGATAAAGATTATCGTGTTATTTTTGAGTCTTCTAGATGCTCAATTGAAAAAACTTTGACAAAAGATCAGGTCATGTGATATCTTGAATTCCCAAATAACACCCAGCTCCTCACATAATTAAAGAGCCAATAATAACATGATTGCATAATATTTTCTTTTATATAATAATGTCATTTATATACGTATAATTTTGAGTAGTCGTTATACCTATTATTTCTATAACTATTGCTCTTTTAGTAATTTTGCAGTGAAATGCTCGAACCTTGCTCTCTGGTACAAATTTGACATACAGTAAGTCAATAATAATATGATTGCATAATTTTTTTTATGAGTTTTATCTTTGAGTACTTGACTTAATAATTACTATGATTATCTTTAAATAATTATTACAGTGAAATACTCTGGACGTTCTCATTGGTACAAGGCTGACGTGTATTTAAGTCGATTTTTCTGAACATAACTACTTGATAAATTATTTGATTAGAAAATATGTGATGACATAACCTGTTTATATTAATTCTATAAGAACTAGAAAATTTTTATATTTTATTAAGTTTTTTTTTAGTCATATTATTGATCGTGTACATTTGAGAATTCTCTAGTGCATGATTAATTTGTTTCTCTTCATTTCTATTTTATCCTTATTTATATGTGTAGTCATTTTTTTTTTATTTTATCACAATTGAAAATTATAAGTGGATATATATACTTTTATAAACTAAATTTGTTATGTCGGTAAAGTCCATGAATAGTATAAATTATTTCCTTGATTTTATTCTTACCATCGCCAGCCGTTTTCTTCCTTCTTCACCCCTTCATCTTCTAGTTTATCATATAAGTATTTATACATAATCATACATATCAACCAGATCTCTACCAAATTGTTTTCGTGCAAAAAGACATAGTTAAATTGGTCTTTGGTTTCAATCATTACTAAGGTAATCTTCCTTTATTAATATTGCTTTCGAATACACTTTTGTCTTTCGTGAATTGTGTATATCTAACTCTTGGTTTTCGATTATAAGAGTATATATGTATGTACTATGAATATGAGTGTCAAGTTATATGTGTGTATGGAAACTTCTTTTTGCTATTAATTATTCGAGATGGTTCAAGCAATCTAAATTTAGTGGACTAAGCAGTAGTGATGTTAATTGATTGTTTTACTTATAAAAAGTAAAATTGAGCCACAAAACTATATTATTATTATAAGCACTATTGATTTTAACCGACAACTTGATAATGGTTCTTTTCTAATTATTGTCTTAAATGATTCTTAGCATTGAACTCACGTTAGTGTCGTATTTTTTTTTTATATGATTTGTTCTCTTTGCTATATATATATATATGGTGTGGAGACAAAATTAAACAAATCAAATCCTTGAACTTGCTTTCATATCATTTGCGTGGGATACTGTGAGGTATATTCAAAGAAATTATCATTCTCTTATTATATATATACTTATTGGTGGTATTTACTTGAATTAAGTTGTGTTGTACGTATACTAAGCAGAAAGGAAATCATAAATTTTTTATTTGAGCATTACTAGTTAATATTTTTTATACTGAATTGAAAATTTTCTACTTGGTGCTTAGCTTTAGAAGTTTGTGCATAAACTTTTCGTGTCTTACATTGATGACTAGTTAATGAGTTTTATTTTAAATTTAAAACTATTTCTAACTGCTTTCAAGGATTCTGTTCAAGTGTGTATTAATAAGTTGAGAGTAAATTACATATTATGTCATTAGATTATTTTAATTGTATCACTACAATGGTTGATAATTAATTACCCTTGTTTCATTTTTCTATTTGAAGTTTTCGTAAGACTTAGACTTAGAATATCTGTGTGATAATTTTTGTAAAGATACATGTATATACATATTTAGCAAAAGTTAGAGTTGAACCGAGAAATGAATGTTTGGGATCTAGTATTGTAAACTGATTTCACATGACTATTAGTGGAATATTGTAATCCTTCGTGACTATTTGTGCAAAGCATGAAAATCAAATTATTCTTAGTTTAAATATTTTGTTCCATAATTTACTATTCTATCATTAGCATGTGGTTTGTATTCCCATATTTTGAAACATAATAATAATAATAATAGGAGCACGTCAACTGTAGCAAGAGCAAAGTGCATTTCACAGAAAAAGAAAACACAAAGAAGCTCAAGATCGAGGTAAGTAACGTCACACCTACAATATAAGAAATTCTTTGTTCTGTGAATTTGTGAAATTTGTAGATATAGAATCTATGAATATGTGTACATACATATTTTGTCATTCAACTTTACATGAGACATGAACACGTGGTGTATTTATATTATTTGATGAGTATTGATGAATAGGGTACGGCGGACCAGCATCCAAATATATGATATGGTTCCTTCGGGAACACTCTGGTCCTTTTGAGGACATTATGGTTCCTACGGGATCACTTTGACGGTGGTATGGGGTGGACCTCTGCTGTAAACAGAGGGAATTCTCTGGGGCTCGAGACCTCTATATAGCTCATGGTATGTTATATGTTTTCTGAGTGGCTCAGTATGCAATTCATGGTCTTGTCAGGCAATATAATATACATAGGGATCCAATCATATGATCATATGTTCTCTGTCATGTGCACTCTGCATTTGTATATGTCACTTACTGAGTTTTATACTCACAAATATTCTTATACTGCAGAGGGTACTGATGCTACATGAGTTAGAGGAGGAGCACCGACGTTCTGACCGCGGCTTGTGTATATGAGCATTTTGACTCTGTGGTTTCCTGACTGAGAATTTTGTATCTATTTTGAGTGTGTGCACATTATGTATATTTTTCTGAGAGGTCCACTTTGTGAGTGTGTATATACATATACATTAGACTATATATAATTATGAGTGGAGTTTCTTTTTTCTTCCAGAAAGTTTAAATTTTTTTTAAATTTTTACTTTAAAGAATATTGTTGATGGATTACATAGCTTAATATTTGAAAAAGAAAAGATTTGTGAGGCATGCCAATTTGGAAAATAAGTTAAAAGTTCTTTTAAATTTGTGAAAGTTATTTACATTTCTAGGACATTACAACTATTTTATATAGATCTTTTTGGACCATCAAGAACCTAAGTCTTAGTGGTAAATATTATGTTTTTGTTATAGTTGATGATTTTTCTAGATATACATAGATTTTACTTTAAGATACTAAAGATGAAACTTTGAAATTATTTTCGACCTTTTGTAAAAAAGTGCAAAATAAAAAGAGCTACACTATCACATCTATTAGAAGTGATTATAGTAGTGAGTTTGAAAATGATGCACTAGAATTTTTTTGATCGCAACTTTTTGACTCCAAGAACTCCTTAACAAAATAGTATTGTTGAAAGAAAGAATAGGACAATTCAAGAAATAGCCAAGACTATGTTAAATAAAATTTTTTTACCAAAATATTGTTAGCCCAAGATTAGCTAACCCAAGAGGGGGGTAAATTGGGTTTGAAAAACTTTCGCAAATGTTTCTTGATAAGCAAGTAAATTATGCAAGTAAAAGCAGTAACAAGTAAAAATAGCTAAATAGCATGCATAAGCTCAAGATAAATTAAAGAGATAGGGATACAGAAATGCAAATACTATTTTTACAAAGTTCAACAAATACGACGGTTTGTCTATGCCTCTGGCTCTTGGCAATCCGCTTTGAGCTTTCGACTTTCAGATCAAGAGAATGGGCTTGACCGACCCTTTTACACAATGAGTGATTTCTCCTTAGGCACACTCACACCTTTACAATAGCTTCGAATCTGGCTTTATCACGCGTAACTCAGATTGTTTAGAGTCCGGTGCCAATCTCACCTAAACCAGGTTGTTTATAAATCCGGTGTTAACCTCACCTCACAAATATAATTTTGGTTTTTGTTTGCTGATATACTCAATTAGAATCTCTCTTAAGAAGATGATAGATACAAGATAAGCCTAGAGAGAATAAATGAGAACACAAGATATAATGTAGTTTGACTCAAGTAATTTTTATTAAAAAGTGGATTTGAAAGTTTGAGTCACAAAAGATGATTTGAACAACTGGAAAGTATGATTAAAGTAATGTAAGAATGTTCAGAAGTTATTTCAAGTGTTAGAAAAGCTTCTATTTAAAGACTTGAATGAAAACTAGCCGTTTTAGACAGTTTGACAAACAATCTGTCATTTTCGGCAAACTGAAAATCCAGAATTCGGTCTGCCAAAAATACCAGAGAGCTTGTTTCCATTTTATTTCAGGTCTTTTTCGATTCTTTTCAAAATTGTGATTTCTAAAATTTATTTTTAAGAAATATGGATACTATAGAAATTTATAAATCAATTTAAAAGCTTGTATAAAATAAATTTCTTATTTTAATTTGAATTAAATAGGTTTGACTGTATTGGCTTGAAAATTTCTAATTTTATGAAAAATTTGAGCCATTAAGATTATATTATGTGTAGACAAGTATTCAAGTATAAGAACTAAGTAAATAACCTTTTGCTAGTCTAAGTCTTATGTTCTTGAACTTTGTCTTCAAGCTCTTTTCCATAATCCATCTTGAATGTCTTGAGATCTTTTCAATTTAGCTTGCTACACTCAAGTAGATTATTAGTTCTTAATCATATGTTTGTTAACTTCAAAATATGATAATAGGATTGATGATACAAAGCATGAGTCAACAATCTTCCTCTTTTTTATGATAACAAACATTTGATTTAAAAATGAGTAAGGAATAAGAATTAAATATAGATAAGTATCCTTACCAAACTCTTGGATGCTCCCCCTCAAAATATAATAAGAAGAATTAAATATCCATTTAATTTCAAAAAGGGTGCATAATTTGAAGAAAATTGCTAATTGATAACAATTGTATTAATCAAAAATATGAAGACTAAGTTGATACCAATTATAAATCAAAACACATTCTTTTCCCCCTTTTGATATCATCAAAAAGAAATCTACAAGAGAAAAGAGAAAAGCAAATATGAAAAAAATAACCATAAAATATCCATTCAAAAAAAATTCAGACATAGGAGTGCAAACAACCATATCAAAATATGAAGTAACTAGAGAAACACAAGTTTAGAAAAAGAAACAATCTATGGAGGAGGAAAACGCCCAAAGAAGGATTGCATCATCCTTATCATCTCGTCTTGTTGGTTTTGAATGGTTTGGAATTGACGTTCTTGATGTTGACGGACGGAGTTGACATGACATCTGCTGATTAAATTTGGAAGTGCTCTAGCTCGGTATTATATAGGTGTTGGACGTTAAGTTGTATAATGTTGATGCATTCAGAGAGGCCGTTGAATGCTTCATTGAAGTCAAATCCATATGCAGGAGCCTCTTCAGCATGAGTTCTTTTAGGAGCACCTTCAGCAGCTCTAGGACTACTACCACCAGCTTCTTGTTGAGCTCCCGTTCCTTGATCATGTCTTTGTTTGTTTTTAGCGACCCATTTGTTGTTGAGGAAACTGAATCCCATGAGACTAAATGTCTTGTTGTTGATTTTAACATTAATGGTCCATGGTTTACGCTCGGCCTCATCAAATGCTGGGATGTTGAAGTGTCGGAAGATACAAGTGAGGAGGAAGCCATAAGGAAGAGAGGGTCTCCTATTCTCTATGGCATTGATCATCTCATGGATAATGAAGTAAGGTAGGTTTAACTTTCTCCCAACTAGAATGGAATCAATAAAACCAAGATCATAGAAGGTAGGTGCATCCCTATGACCACCTCTAGAAATCATGTTCTGAGACACAAACTGAAACAGAATCCTAGCCTCTAGAGTAAGATCAATGACACAAGGCTTAGGCTGTAAACTATCAGGGGAACAGACTCGGAGTAAGGCTTGTTAAGGGGTCAAAGTCCTCAATTATAGGCCAAGAATTGGTTATAGGAAACTTGTAACCATCCAAAGGTAAACACAGAATATCAGCTAGGAGTTGTTCAGTGACCTCAAAATCTATTCCCTTGATGGAACCATATAAAGCATGTTGTCTCTTAGAGATATTGGCACTGGCATAAAATTCCCTAACCAGTCTAGGATACCCTATCTCCCTAATGGAGCAAAATTCAGTCCATCCCATATTCTCCATATAATCAGGAAAATTTACATAGGCTAGGTCTCTAAAATTGAATGTTCTGTCCTAATCAATACTTTTCTTACAGAAAATTTCCTTGTATCTAGACATAAGAGCAGGTGATTCTAAGAGTGGAATATTAAACCTTGCTTTTGTGCATTGTTCAGACTCCTCTGCTCGAATTTCCTTGCTTTTACGTTTTGGGTTTTCCCTTCTTAGAGCCATCGGAGAGAGAGATAACAAGACAAGACACAAATATAAGAGAATTTCGAATTCTAGGGCTTAAGAAGATGAACAATCTGATTTTGATGCTAAAGAGTATGAAAATCAAAGAATAAGAGTGAAAAAGCGATGAAATTGACTCTGGTTGAAAGAAAATTGAGTAATCTAGAGTGAAATTTGAATGGGAATGATAAGAGAGAGTTTTAGGGTAGGAAAGAGAGAGTTTTCGGTGGAGAGAGTAAGAGAAAGTGAGAAGAAAAACATCAAAAAGCCTCAAATACTCGTAGGTCTGTGAGTTTTCAGTAGACCTAAAATTTATTTTTGGTCTGCCAAAAATGGCAGCAAGAAAGTGCTTTCCAGAGCAACTTTTTGGTAGACTAAAAATATTTTCGGTCTACCGATTCCTCTGTTTTCGTAGGTTTTCAATGAAAAGTAGTTCAAAAACGATTGAAACGATTAAACCAACAATGAAAATATTGAGAAATCAATAATTTAATGAACATACACAACAAATCAAACAACTTTTAAACATAGAAAGAATCAATGAAGCTTATATGATCAATCATACTAAGTTCTCTACGAATCATATAAAAACGATCCTCGCTAAGAGGTTTAGTGAAAATATCAGCTAGTTATTTTTTCGTGCATACAAATTCAAGTACAATATCACTTTTTTGCATATGATCACTAAGAAAATGATATCTAATATTAATAAGCTTAGCACGTGAATGCAAAATTAGATTTTTGGACAAATTAATAGCACTAGTATTATAATTTATACCAAAATCCATTACTGTTTGTTTCATCCATAGAACTTGAGCACAGCAACTACCAGTAGAGATATATTCGGCTTCAATAGTAGAAAGAGTAACAGAATTTTGTTTCTTACTAAACCAAGATATAAGTGAATAACCAAGAAAATGACAAGTGCCACTTATGCTCTTGCGGTCAGTTTGATAACCGGCAAAGTCCGCATCCGAAAAACTAGTAATGTTAAAGTGTATGCCTTTGGGATACTACAATCCTAAGTTTATAGTGCCATACAAATATTTCAAAATATGTTTTACTACACTAAGATGTGATTCCTTAGGATTAGATTGAAATCTAGCATATAGATAAATACTAAATATTATATCCAGTCTACTAGCTATTAAGTAAAGTAATGATCCAATCATATCTCAGTATTTAGTGATATCCACTGCCTTACCATTTTTGTCTTTGTCAACCTTGATTGAAGAGCTTATAGGTGTTCTCATTGACCTGGAGTTCTCCATATCGAACTTCTTCAACATATCTTTGATGTACTTGGATTGATTGATGAAAATGTCTTTTTTGCTTTGTTTAATGTGGAGTCCAAGGAAGAAATTTAGTTTTCCCATCATGCTCATTTCAAACTCATTGTGCATACAATTTGAAAATTCATTGTCGCTTTCCTTTTCTTCCTTAAGATCTTGTTATAGTTAGATGTCCTTCTCTTCATTTGTTTTCTCATTTACACTTAGCTCATTCAAGCTTGGTTCCAAACCTATAACATCATCATCATCTAATTTTCTCTCCTTAGGGAAAGCATTAGACTCATTAAAGATAACATACATAGACTTTTCTACTACTAATGTTCTTTTATTGAAAACTCTATAAGCCTTACTAGTAGTAGAAAGACCAAGAAAAATACCAACATCAGATTTTGAATCATATTAACTCAAATTATCTTTAATATTCAAAATAAAACATTTGCAACCAAAAACTTTAAAGTAGCCAATGTTGGGTTTTCTACCTTTCCAAAGCTCATAAGGTATCTTGTTCAAAATTGGCCTTATCGAAACTCTATTCACAATATGACAAGCAGTACTTACCGCCTCGGCCCAAAAATACTTTGGTAAATCATTTTTATTTAGCATACTTTTTGCCATTTCTTGTAGGGTTCTATTTTTTCTTTCTATAACTCCATTTTGTTGTGGAGTTCAAGGAGCTGAAAAATTATGATCAAAACTATTTTTGTAGCAAAAAGCTTCCATTTCATCATTTTCAAACTCACCACCATGATCACTTCTAATAGATGTGATGGTATAGCCTTTTTCATTTTGTACTTTCTTATAAAAAATACTAAGAACATTTAAAACGTTGTTTTTATGAGTAATAAATAGAACCCAAGTTAATCTTGAAAAATCATCAACTATTACAAAAGCATAGTGTTTTCCACCAAGACTAGATACTCTTAATGGTCCAAATAAATCCATGTGAAGTAGTTGCAAGGGTCTAGAAGTAGTGATAGTATTTTTGGATTTAAAAGAACTTTCACTTGTTTTCCAAACTGAGACGCATCACAAACATTGTCTTTTTCGAAAAGTAAACTAGATAAACCACTAACAAGGTTTTTCTTTGAAAGTTTAAAAATAGTATTCATGCTAGCATATCCAAGTCTTCTATGCCAAAGCCAAGAATCTTCTTTTAAAACTGAAAAATATTTATCTTGACTAAAATATTTTTTAATATCAATAGTATAAACATTATCTTTTCTTTTTCCTTCAAAAATAATTTCTTTTGAACAAGTACCCTCAATCAAGCATTTGGAAGGCTCAGAAATGACTCAATAACCTTTATTACAAAGTTGACTTATACTAAGTAAATTGTGTTTAAACCTATCAACAAGTAAAACATTTTTCTATAATGGGTGAGGAAGTAGAACCTATGTTACTTATACACAAGATTTGCCTTTGGCATTGTCTCCAAATATAACACGTCCTCCACTTCTTTTTGTGAATTATGAAAGCAAGGAGTAGTCTTCGGTCATGTGTTTGGCGTAACAACAATCTAAGAACCAAAAATTCTTTTTCTTTTGTACCTACAAGTAAGAATCAAACATTGATTTTTGGTACCCACACTAATTTGGATCCTTGAGTGTTAGTTGTAGAATCTTTTGATACCCAGGCTAGTTTTCCACCAAAATATGCACTCTTATTCACAAAGCATGAAAAATTAGATGTTTATCGTGATTGCAATAAGTGCAAGTGTGCTTTGTACTAGCTTTCACAAAATAGTTTTTGAGGTATTTTTGTTTTATAGATGATTTATACCCAATACCTCCTTTGTCAAAAACACATTTTTGTCCACCAAGTATCATGTCAAAATTTTTCATTCCATTTATAAATTTGTGGACAATTTCGGTCAAGTCTGAAATCTTGTCATTTAAGGAAGTGTGTTCTTTTGACAAAACATCACAATTACTACAAAGTAATTTTACTTCCTTTTCTTTTCTAAACTCTTCAACTATTTTTGACAAGCTAAGAACTTCCTTTTTAAGAGCATTGTTCTTGAAAATGAGTTTTTCATAGTTTTTATATAAATTATTGAAATCACTTAATAAATATTCATAAGATAAATCACAATCATTATCATTTTTACTAAAATCACTACTAGTATCACTATCATCATTAAGTTTATTATTAGGTTTAAGAGAGCTTACCTTATTTTCTATTGCCATGAAGCACATGTTGGTAATTTCTTCTTGTTCTTCTCCTTCGGATTCTTCTTCTTCACTATCATCCCAAGTGGCCTTCATTGCCTTCTTCTTCATTTTTCTTCTCAAGGGATATTCGTTCTTCATGTGTCTCGGTTTTTTGCATTCAAAGCAAGTGATGGGATCATCCTTCATTTTCTTCTCTCGGAAGTCATTGCTTTTGGTATTTTTATTGAAATTCTTCTTTTTGAAATTTAAGTACTTCTTATACCGTTTAGTATATAGGGCAATGTTTTCTAGCTCACTATCCACAAAATCATTTTCTTCCTCATTGCTTTCTCGTAAGGTAGCTTTAAGTGCAATTCCTTTCTTTTTCTTCTCCTCTCCTTCGTCTTCATTAGTTTCCTTTATAAGGATTTCATGGGTCACGAGGAAACCTATAAATTCTTTAAGAGGAAGTTTGCTAAGGTCTTTTGCTTCTTGAATAGCTACCACCTTGCTTCTATAGGCTCAAGGAAAACTTCGAAGGATTTTGCTCACCAACTCACCATTTGGAAAAAAAATTTCTAGAGCACCAAGAGAGTTAATAATAGTTGTGAATCTAGTAAACATTTGAGAAATAGATTCATCTTTTTCTATTTTGAGAAATATTAATCCTAGTTTCTTTTATGGAGCTGGTTCCTTGATAAGAGACTTCTAATATGTTCCAAAGTTCATGAGCATCTCTAGCCTTCTCAACATTATTATAAATATTCCTATCTAAACTACACATAAGAATATTTCTAGCAAGTGATTTTGTCTTTTTCATCATATTCTTCTATGTCTTTTTCCACTTCTCTACCATCAATAATTTTTGTTATTTTCAGTGAACCTTTAGTGACAATGTACCATAAATCAAAATCAATAGACCTAAGGTAAGTGTCTATATGGTTTCTCTAATAGTTAAAATTGTTTCCAATGAAAAATGGTGGTTTAGAAGGTGACAACCCCTCATATTGAAAAGAAAAGTTGTTTAGGCTAGCCATCTCAAAAATAGTTAAGTTTTAAAAATTTTAGCACCAAGATCTGATACCAATTGTTAGCCCAAGATTAGCTAACCTAAGAGGGGGATGAATTGAGTTTGAAAAACTTTTACAAACTTTTCTTGATAAGCAAGTAAATTATGCAAGTAAAAGCAGTAACAAGTAAAAATAGCTAAATAGCATGCATAAGCTCAAGATTAATTAAAAAGATAGGGATAGAGAAATGCAAACACTACTTTTATAAGGTTCAACAAATACGACGGTTTGTCTACGTCCCCGGCTCTTGGCTTTCAGCTTTGAGCTTTCTACTATCAGATCAAGAGAATGGGCTTGACCAACCCTTTTACACAATAAGTAATTTCTCCTTAGGCACACTCACACCTTTACAATAGCTTTGAATCCGACTCTATCACGCCTAACTCGGATTGTTTAGACTGCGGTGTCAATCTCACCTAAACCAGGTTGTTTATAAATCCGGTGTCAACCTCACCATACAAATACAATTTGTTTTTTTTTGTTGATATACTCAACTAGAATCTCTCTTAAGAAGATGATAGATACAAGGTAAGCCTAGAGAGAATAAATGAGAACATAAGATATAATATAGTTTGGCTCAAGTGATTTTTGTGAAAAAGTGGATTTGAAAGTTTGAATCACAAAAGATGATTTGAACAACTGGAAAGTATGATTAAAGCAATGTAAGAATGTTCAAAAATTGTTTCAAGTGTTAGAAAAGCTTCTATTTAAAGACTTGAATGAAAACTAGCTGTTTTAGATAGTTTGACAGACAATCTATTATTTTCGGTCTCCGAAAATCCATTTTCAGTCGACCGAAAATACTAGCCGTTGAAAGTGCAGTTCTAACGGTCGAATTTGAAAATGTGTTAAAAAATAGACAAGGAATCGGTAGACTGAAAGCCAGGATTCGGTCTACCGAAAATACCAGAGAGCTTGTTTCTATTTTATTTCTGGTCTTTTTCGATTCTTTATAAAATTGTGACTTCTAAAATTGATTTTTAGTAAATATAGATACTATATAAATTCATAAATCAATTTAAGATCTTGTGTAAAATAAATTTCTTATTTTAATTCGAGTTAAACAGGTTTGACTATATTGGTTTGAAAATTTCTAATTTTATGAAAAATTTGAGTCATTAAGATCATATTATGTGTAGACAAGTATTCAAGTACAAGAACTAAGTAAATAACCTTTGCTAGTCTAAGTCTTGTATTCTTGAACTTTGTTTTTAAGCTCATTTTCATAATCCATCTTGAATGTCTTGAGATCCTTTCAATTTATCTTGCTACACACTCAAGTAGATTATTAGTTCTTAATCATATGTTTATTAACTTCAAAATATGAGAATATGATTGATGATACAAAGTATGAGTCAACAAATATTTGTAGGCTAAAGTCATCAATACCTCTTGTTATGTTATAAATTGGGTATTGATAAGACTGATTTTAAAAATTGCCATATAAGCTTCGGAAAGTTTGAAAAACTAATATTGGATATTTAGAATTTTTCGGCTCGTTTGGAACGCAGTACTAAATTGGGTTGGACTTGACTAATAATTAGAATTAGACCGGACTAAACTAGATTAGACTATTAAGTACTATACTGTATTTGATGTAATATAGAACTAGAGCATAAATACATAATAAAAATTTATTAGTATAGTTTTCATAATTGTTTTATGAAATACGAAGATATATATTTCATAAAATGGAGAGAGAAAATTAAAAATAATTAAATAAAAAAATTTATTTTATTTTAATAATTATTATATGTTTAAATTTTTTTTAAATGGGATATGCATTTTTTTAAGAAAAGACAAAAGATAAAAACATTTTATCCAAAAAAAATTCGCAAAAAAAAAAAGCCATGGTCCTTGTTGGGACTAAATAAACCCAACTTCTAGATGAGACTATTTAGTCCCAAAAGAGAGGTACTATTTTGGAGGCTAGACTCTTTTGTTTAGTCCACCAAAATAACATGGGACTGGACAAAAGAGTCTCCCCTTCCAAACGAGGCCTTTGGTTATAAATGTTTTATATTAAATACCAAGGACAACTTGGGAAGTTTTAATTCAAAATCTGATATTAGAATTTTTCTTGGATATTCTACTACTAGTAAAGCATATAGAGTTTTTAATAAAAGAACTTTACTAGTTAAGGAATCTACGCACATTGTATTTGATAAAATTAATAACTCTTCTAAGGAGAAAAGTATAGATAATGATGATGATGTACGTGTGGAACAAAGCATGAAGGATTTGAAACTAAATGATAAATCAAAGGAGGAAGAACAAGTCCAACAACCACACAAAGATGAAAAAGATTCTTTTGAAGATTCAAACAAATTGATGGTAACTCTCCAACCCTTCCGAAAGAATGGATTTATAAAAATATTCATCCTAAAGACCAAATTCTATGTGACTTCTCACAAAGAGTCACAACTAGAGTGTTACTAGAAATATTTGTAATGGCTTAGCATTCCTCTCTCAAATTGAACCTAAAAATTCTAAAGATACTGAAAATTATGAATTTTGGATTTTAGCAATGCAAGATGAGCTAAATCAATTTGAAAGAAGTAATATATAGGAATTATTTCAAAGACCTAGTGATCATTCAGTCATTAGAGCTAAATGGGTCTATAGAAATTGTCCAAAATAAGGCTAGATTAGTGGCCCAAAATTTCAATCAAGAAGAAGGTATCGATTACGAATTTAAACTTTCATACCCCTAGCAAGATCAGGGTCCATTAGGATGCTCTTAGCATTTGCATATCATAAGAATTTTATCCTATACTAAATACATGTTAAGAGTGCATTCTTAAAGGGATACATTTTGGAAGAAGTATATGTAGCCCGACCCCTCAGTGTTCAAAATCATAAGTATTTAGATCATATTTACAAATTGAAAAAGGATTTATATAGTTCAAAACAAGCTCTTAGAGTTTAGTATAATAGATTGAGAAAATTCTTAATTTTAAATGATTTTTATATAGGAAAAGAGGATACTACTTCTTTTATTAAAAATAAAGAGATTGACATGATTATTGTGAAATCTATGTCGATGATAATATTTTTGGTGCTACTAATGTCACTCTTTATGAAGAATTTTCTAAGTGTATGTGTAGTGAATTTGAAATAAGTATGATGGAGGAATTGAATTTCTTCATTAGGTTCCAAATCAAGCAATCCAAAGATGGCATCTTTCATTAATCAATCCATGTACATCAAGGAATTTCTCAGAAAATTTGAGCTTGAACATTCAAAGCCTATGATGACACCAATGAGCTCATCCATCAAGCTAGGCAAAGATGAATGTGGTAAAATAGTGGATATCACTGGATATCGAGGTATCATCAAATCCTTACCTTACCTTTCCGTAAGTAGATTGGATATTATGTTTAGTGTTTATCTTTATGCTAGATTTCAATCTAATCCTAAGGAATCATATCTTAGTGCAGTTAAATATATTTCGAAATATTTACATGGCACTATGAATATAGGATTATGTATCCAAAAGGCATATATTTTGATATCATAAGCTATTCGGATGCGGATTTTGCCAGATGTAAAACCGACCGAAAGAACATAAGTAGCATTGGTTAGTTTTTGGGCTATTCACTAATTTTTTGGTTTAACAAGAAATAAAATTCGGTTGCTTTATCTACCATCGAAGCATAATATACTTTTATAGCTTGTTATTATGCTCAACTTCTTTGGATGAAACAAACACTTTTAGATTTTAGAATAAATTATGATAATGTTGCGATATATCGTGAACTAACTTGTGACACTAGCTCCTCATATAAGTTAAAAAAGCCAATAACAACATGATGCATAGTATTTACATATATTATTGTTATCTGTTATCATTTGGTGCTTATTTTAGAATATTCTTGTCATATGTGCATACTATTTTTAGTTTTGACGTTAAATTATTGAGGTTATTAACCCTTACTTTCTAAGAAATTTTGTTGTGAAATGCTCTTCGGTACGAGTTTTGACATATATTAAGTCAATTATTAAAACGTTATACACTTATATTTTTGCTACTCACTAATGTTATTTTATTTCTTTTAGTACCTTGTTAGTGTGATTTTGATTATTAATTTTTGGTTAAATAAATTTATTAGTCATATTTTTCATAAAATTTTTATTCTTGCTATGTATGCCTATTTATTGTTATTGACTTAGATCTTTGTTTATTACTCTTATTGCCACGTAAAGTTAAATAATTATAGTTAAAGTAAAAAATATTTATATGTATATAACTATAGGTTTTATAATTAAGTCGGCAAACCTTATTTCTATATATGAGCTACAGATTGTTGATTGAAATTACTTTTTTAAGTCTACCGACTCTCCCACTTTTCCTTCGTATACTGTTCTTTTCCTTGAAAATATTACAGAGACTTGTCCTGCCATTGTTATTTCTGTGAGAAAAAAGTGAGTCTTCATTTACTTAGTCTTGTTCATGTTTTGGATATGGTCATAATTGAACCTTTAGATCTTTTACTTCCGATACTTGTCTATTAATAAAATATCAAGTACACTTAAGATAGATGAGTTGATTACTGGTTGTTGTCGTAACTATTGTCTTCATTATATGTATATATGCTTTTGAGTTATGTTAACTTTTTGTAATTAGTTTATTATAAAAATTAGAATTTAGTGGGACACTTATTTGTAAACTTTGTCACTGTAGAGTTGTATATCTGTATTAAAATTGTATGTTGATTTATATGTTGCTGTGATAATAATACATGGGACTATGTTACTGTTTCGTAGGCACACGATGCTGCTTACCTGATTCATTTTTATTTCATTTTTTTTAAAATGGAAACCTTACATACTGTTAATGTTTATTAACGTGTCTATAATCTCATAGTTTTATGTCAATACTTATCAAGACATATTGACCACACAAACTTTGGAATTCTATTTTAGTATTAGAATTCTCTAATTTAAATAGGTACAATAAGTAGATATATGTTTACTAATTTTCTTAGGTCTTGATTTTATATTATGTCAAGAAAAGTCAGTATTTGTTATACTTCAAATATTTGTTGTTTCCTTAGATATTATGCTTGGGTAGATTTGCTAATTCTTTTGTGGCTACTATTTATATTATGATTATATGAAACTCTTGGTCGAATATATTCTTCATAGACTGATTTTCTCCGTAGTTTTAATTAGCATATTTGATTTATATTACGTGATCGTATTTTGTATTCTCTTATTTAGAATCATTTTAAAAATAGCTATTTTTAAGTAAAGTTTAAAACACAAATTTTTGTAGCATCATATGCATAATAATGTCATTTAAAAAATAATAAGGACATGTCAATTATACTTAGAGCAAAAAGTATTTCACAGATAAAATGTAAAAAAACTTAAAAATAAGGTAAGTAATGTCACACCTGAAATGTAAGAAATTATTTGTTTATGTGAATCTGTGAAATCTTTCGATTATATATATATATATATATATATATATATGCTATTCCGTTCCACATGAAACATGAACATATGGTGTTTTTATATTCTCTGACGAGTATTGGTAAATAGAGTGTAGCAGGCCAGTACCCAAATATGATATCTGGTTCCTGGGGGCAATCTAATTCCTTCGGGAGCACTCAGATTCCTTCAGGAATACTCTGATAGTGGTATAAGGAGGATCTCTGCAATACATAATGGAGTTTAAGATATATTTAGGACTCGATCGAGACCTCCACATGGCAGCTCATAATCTGTTATTTGTTATCAGAGTGGCTCAGTATGTAATTCATGTTCAGGTAATACAGTATATACAGGGATCTCAATCATACAATTATATGCTCTCTGATATATGTACTCTGCATCTGTATACGCTATTTATTGAGTTTTATAGACAATACTACCAATACTTGAGTTCGGAAGAGGAGTGCTGACTTTCTGAGCTCAGCGAGTGTATATAAGTATTGTGAACTGTGGTTTTCTGACTGAGAGTTTGCACCTGTTTTTAAGCGTGTGTGTATATATTATGTATGAATATATAGGAGGCCCATTATATATGTGTGTATATATTATACGTTACGCTATACTATATATAGTTATGAGTAGAGTTTTCCTTTTATTTCTAGAAAGTTAAAAAAAAGTTTTAATTACCCACTATTTTATTATTTCTAAGTTTAGTAGAATCTCCCAATCTTACAAAACAATTTTATATATTTTCTATACATACATGTGTGAAATTAGAGATGTTACAAATGTGCATATTGAATGTGATAATACTAGTGCTATCAATTTATTCAAAAATCTTGCATTTAAGAACTAAGCATACTGATATAAGATACTATTTTCTTTGTGATCATATGGAAAAAGGAGATATTACTCCAGAGACTTTCCTGGAATGAAGTACAGAGAACCTGTTCAAGAGGATTTTCACGAGGGGGGAAAGAGAAGAGGGAAGGAAAGGGTCTGGGCTTTTGGGTGTTTGATCTATTTATAGCAGGTTTAAAGGGCTTCCAGGCTTACAGTATGACCCTTAGCTCGAAGTTCTTCTCATATATGCCTTCAAAATTTTGCAAAGTAACCCATATTCCTCAATTTTTCTAACACTTTAGCCCATATTCAAACTTTTAACTTATTCCTAGCATTTTTAATTAAATTCTCTTGAAATTACTCTTATACCCCTAAGTGGAACCAGGGTTTCATAAAACCGCTCCTCTCCGAGTGTTCCAGTGAAGCTCTGTTTGAACCTTACCACCCACGTGCAAATCCTCAAAAGGAATCACACGGCCTTGTGCTGCTTTTCAATGGCCAGGTGCCGCTTTTCTCGAGGGTTTTGGTGAAGCTCTGCCTGAACCCGTAGCTGCTCTCCCACAGCTATAGTTTTCTGTATTGGATTTTTAGGGAGCAATTTATTCATTTTCAATAAATCAAGTGATATAATTAGAACCATTACCATCAATTTATAGTAATATGTCTACCAAATTACCATCAATTTATAGTTATCAATCCCAAAAATCATAACTAGTGGCAAAATATCTAATAGAATAAGTGCCAAATTACAATTTTATATATATAAACTTCGATTGGTTTATAGATGATCCTCCATGGTGTAGATGTACCTTTTTTTATTGATTATAAATCTTCTTGTTACTCCTATGGTGTTAGATTTAGACTCTGCAGAAAACCTAACAACCTGTGAACACCCCCAAAAAAAAAAAAAAAAAAAAAAAATCGCCTAATGGCAATCCAAAAAACCTGAAAACGTTTAAACCGAAGTAACTCATGCTGAAATTAACCCACCCATTGAATTCTTGGCAAGGCTAGGGGGAAGGTTCTAATCGGTCCAATATAACATCACCTGCCCAATATTAATGACTTAATATGGCTGTAATTTATTTTTAAATGTATTATACAATATATAAAATTCTAAAATTTTAAAATTATTTAAAAATAAAACCCTAAACCGAATACAATTCACTTCAACCGCTCTCTCAGTCTCACATTTGTGGCTTCTCTTATCCCAAACACTCTCTCAACTCTCAAACCCTTCTCTTAGCCTCCCACTTACCAGTCACCAACATTTACCACCCTTACTTCCTTCTTATTTCTCTCTCACTCTTGACACTCTGCCCTCTATGTCTCTCTTAGCCAACCATCCACCCTTATTCTGTAAAAAGCCAAATTTTTAAAGGTATTTTAGTGATTTTAGCCTAAAAAATTTAATTAAATAAAATATAATATTTTATATAAGTGGTGGGACTTATTTTATTTTTAAACACACTCTCCTCATTTTTTTCTCTCCCATACCCGACATCCTCTCTCTCTCTACGTGTTTCTTTTCTTTTTTCTCTTTCTTTCTTCTTCAATTGAAGCCCAAAGACTTGAAGCTTTGCGGACAAGTCTCGCTGTTGCACCGGATCTCCCTACTGCTGATGTGCCTACCCTTGTGAACCTCAAGCTGCCAACGAACGTCCGCAGCCCAGTCCCACTGACCACCGCGCCACGACGACGATGCTAGAAGTCAGCAAAGACATGCCTACCGCGTGTATTCTAGTAATTTTAGCCTAAAAAATTTAACTAAATAAAATATAATATTTTATATAAGTGGTGGGACCTATTTTTGTTTTTAAATGCATTCTTCTCCTTTTTTTTCTCTCCCACACCCGACATCCTCTCTCTCTATGTGTTTCCTTTCTTTTTCTTTTTATTTCTTCTTCAATTGAAGCCCAAAGACTCGAAGCTTTGCCGACAAGTTTCGCCATCGTACCGGATCTCCCCATTGCTGATATGCCTACCTGTGTGAACCTCAAGTTGCCGACGAACGTCCGCAGCCCAGTCCCACCGACCACCGCACCACGATGACGATGCTAGAAGTCAGCAAAGACGACGCCTACCGCGTGTGTTTTCTGTCAAAAAGTCCACCACTGGTCGTCGTTTCAGCTTATCTCTGGCACATGCAGCCTCCACTCGATGTCGTCGATCGACTCCAGCCAATTGTTATCGTCGATTTAAGCTGAGTCGACTTGGTGAGAAATCCGTCATTTTTGAAGTTATAATTATAGCGTTTACATGAAGTAATTATTTTAGCCATAAAAGTTATATGAGGTAATAGAGGAGATTGCATTATGAATAAATACGGCGGTGTTTTGTTGAATTGAAATACGGAAACAGGAGAATTTTCGAATTGAGAAATGTGATATATTTCTAATTCGAGCCTAAAAGTGCTATTTTTGCAAACCAGTACTATATTGGACCGAAAGTCTGTTACTATTGAGACTGGGTCTCGTTCCGAATTAAGGAAAAGTGATATTTTCCAAAATATTTCTAAAAATATGGTATTTTTATAAATAATAAGCAAAGCTGTTGTTTGTGCAAATATTTTCGAAAAGTCATATTTTTGCAACTTTCGGAATTAAGGCCCAATTAAGGCTTGGGACCTCGAAGTGAAGTTTCAACTTCAAATTCGGATTTAGTGAGATCGACAGATAAACTTTGATATATAACATTGATATGTTTCAAAATGGCACAAATTTCGAGACACAAAACTTGTGAATAGTCTCGTTTTGTATGCCACCGTTCGAGTTTCGGCCCAAACTCAAATTAATCTAGCTAAATATTTAACCTAGCTAATTTGGATACTAGGAACGTATTGGTGAAGTCTGTTTTACCATTTGAGGCTCCATTGGAAAAGTCTCCCGTCAAAGTGAGTGAGGGGGATTTGTGGAAACACCTTTGGTGCATCAAAATAATCAACGGGAAATTTTACAAGCGCTTGGAGCTTGGCATAGTTATGATCTCGAGGTAGGGGATTTAATTACTGTGTTTTCCATAATTTTTATAAAACGTGATTATGATATTATGATATCTGATGGACTGCTCTAAATGATTTTATGAATAATTTTGCGCATGATTAATATTTGATTTGTATAAAAATACATGTGTTACATTATTAAAATCTAAAAAAGAATAGAGCAGCCTTTGATTAAAAATTAGAGCATGCCTAGAATGTTACTGTGTTGTTGTTTGTACCCCCCTACATATTGCATATACTATATGATCACACATGAGGTCCATCTTAGGCATCGCGGTGTTCAGTAGACGGCCAGCACCTCTATACTCAGTGAGAGCCTGTAAACCCACACGGGGTCTTCTGATTACCCTTACTACGTAGGCGTAGGCATTCAGTTGCCCCTTCGATCAGCAGGCATAGACACATGAGTATCCCTCCGATTTTTTGGGATAGGTATCAGGCAGAGATTACTTAGTATACGTAGTACGAGTTACTCTAGTACATAGATGAGAGAATGTGAGCTTATGGGATGGGTTGATTTGTGATATATGCACTATGAATTGTTTGTATTGTTTTCTTTATGGTATTGATTATGGCTTTTGATAATGATTTTCAATTTACGGTCATTTTGATTTTTAGATATTTTCTGAACTATTTTTATAATAACTAACCATGCAGGGTTTTTAGAATTAAATGATTTTCCAAAAAGGTAATTGGGTATCCTACTGGGTATATCATGCTCACCTCCCTATTTTTCCTCCTCAAGTGGTGTTCAGTGTGACTTGGGTAACTCAGGAGCAAAGTGACTTGGAAGAAAGCTTAGTCACTAGTTAGAAGCTGGTAACTATTTAGAGACTCCCAATTTAAGCATTTTAAATTTGAATTAATTTTATGGTCCATGTTATGGATTTGGTCTGTATAATTATTATGCCTAAATTGTGAGGAAAATAATAATGCTTAGATTTGTTTTATAAAGTTTTATTAAGAGTCCATGTCTAATTGTGATCACAAAACTATGGGAATCTACTTTTAAAACTATCTTTATAAATTTTTTTAATTCTACTTGTGAAATTCTCTTTCTACTATTGGCCTAGGATTTGGGTCGTGACATATTCTTACTCATTGTTGTTGTTTCCTCTACCCATCAGCTCTTTTCAATTTCAGTTGCAAAATTAACCAATTTTAATAT
This sequence comes from Trema orientale, assembly GCA_002914845.1. Classification (NCBI taxonomy): domain Eukaryota; kingdom Viridiplantae; phylum Streptophyta; class Magnoliopsida; order Rosales; family Cannabaceae; genus Trema; species Trema orientale. Next base: position 6,829 of record JXTC01000379.1, on the reverse strand, counting down.
TAGTTAAGTGTATAATAGTATATAATATTATTCTTAAGCTACTAAATTGCATCATTATGCTTAGATGTATTAAATTAATGTTAGATTTTGTTAACTAATACAAAACTAATCAATTTAAGTCTTAGTAGAACATGTGAGGATATGTAATATTTTTATACTAAATATTATAAGCATATGCTTTGTCATATTAAGTTTAGTGGTATTAAAAAAAAAGTTAAATTTTGTTAATTATTAAGAATTGATCTAAATTTATTCTAACATACTTTGTAATAGTTTATACTAAATACTATAAGCATATGCTTTGTCATATTAAATTTACTAGTATTAAAAAAATGTTAAATTTTGTTAATTATTAAGAATTGATCTAAATTTATTCTAACTTAAGCATGTGACATTAAGAAATGATGTTCTATTAAGTTCTATAGTCCACTATTTTATCTGCCAACTGGGGCTAGCTCAGTTAGTCCAAAGTTTGAGGGATATGTGTGTGAGTTTGGGGGGGTCAGGGGTTCAAACCTTGGTAGAGTGTGTGTGTGTTATTTTCTTTTAAATTTGTAGTAAGTGGTGGTCATTAGTTAATCCCCACTTATTTAAAAAAAAATAGTCCATTATTTTATCTAATTATACTTAGTGGTATTAATTTAACTTAAAATTTCATTAATTAGTAAAAAAAATAACCAATGATAGTCTTTAAGCATGTAATAACATATAATAATGTACTATTAAGGCTCCATTAGGGATTGTTTCTAGATTTTATTTTTTTTGCTTTTAAAAGCTGTTAGGGAAAAAAAAAAAAAAAAGGAGGGGGGTGGGAGATTTTAAAAGTTGTTGTAACCACTATTTTAAGTAAAATTTGAGAAGCATGATAAGAATGCCTAAAATGCAAACATTAAAATAACAAATTGCCTAAAATAACAGTACAGCTGTCATAATACAAATTGCCTAAAATAACATCTTATAACACACACAATCTACAGTTTATTAAATACTAGATATTACTTTTAAACAACACAACAGTTTTGTAAGTTAAATTTACCGAATATCTAGACCTTATTTCTCATAGATATTTCTTGTTCACTGCACAACTACATCAGGACTACAGCACAATACAATACTACCAAATTGACCTTGTACACTTAGTATTAAATTGATGTGAGTTTTCATTAATTGATGAAAAATTGAACAATTATTGTCACGAACCAAACCCCGGGCCAGTAGCAGAATGGGAATTTCACAAGTGGAAATTCATAATTTGTTTTAAAAAATTTTAGAAACTTCAATTTTTCGGAAATACGACAGCTAATTGAAAAACGACAGCTTCTGTAAAAGTTTATAAAAATAGTTCAAATTGTAAATTCCCACAGTTTGTGATCACCACTAGACATAGACTGTTAATAATAGTAATAAAATATACATATGCATCACCATTGTCATCACAAGTAGGCATAATGGATTCTACAGGCTAAATCCAAAGTATGAGCCTTAAATGTTATTACAATCCAAAGTAAGTTATCAAGTATTTACCAACTACTAAACTAGAACAAATCTTGCAGTCTTAGTCACTCCGCTCCGGAGTTGCCCAAATCACACTGTACACCACCTGAGAGGGGAAAGATAAGGGGGTGAGCATTCACATGCTCAGTAGGAATTTAATTACCTTTTTAGTATGAATGCAACTTTTGAAATCTGCATGGTTAGTACCTTTCCAAAATCCAGTTATAAAACAAGTTTACAAATATTCAAGTACAATCACATATTCAAAATCAAAACCAAAACCAAAGTCACCATGTTCATAGTCATGTTGTACATATCATAAATCAACCAAGTATAAGTATATCTATGAGCTCCTATCCTCTCATCACGGTCCTGTAATACCTCTTGAACAGAGGTACCCAGTATCCTGACACTACCCGGAGGTGTGTCAGCAAAACCTGCGCAGGAGCCTAGGTCTCTCACCTAGCGCTGCAGCAACTCGCCAGCGATCTAAATACCATGATGCTAAAATGGAACTCAAATGTGTGATCTTATGGTAGGTACAATATATCATAGAGTGTGTAATAACCATGCATCAAGTATATCAAGAAATCATTCTTTAAAACTCATTTGGTATTATTCTGAGATTTACAGAAAATTGGGCAGCATAACGGCTGTATTTTCCTAAAACCAAAATTTTTAAACCTGCTTAAAAATCATACAAACCAATCCCAGAATAATCCAATACATTTCAATAGTTCAAAAGTCCACCAGATATCCAATCAAATCCATAAAATCTATGAAAATCGACAATTTCAAGAAATAGGTCATAATGCACATTTTAAATCAAAATAAGTATAAAACTTAGTAATTGAACCCCTACCTCACCGGAATAGCGATACTACGCTATTGAGTCCTCGAGGTATCATTGACGATTGCCCGGAGGGTCGGGAACCAATTCCGAGCCCTCGATCGTCCTCTTGCGAAAAGTCAACTTCTCACTGGAGTCTTAATTCTTCAAATAGACTTCTTTACTAAATTCCTAGCACCCAAAATAGGTAGGTTAGACATATAACTTGCCAAATTCGGGTCCGGATCCACACCAGACCGGTAGCATGCAAATCGAGACAAAATCTCGACCGTTCGATCGCGATTTTTGTGCCGATCACCAAACAACACAATATATATATATCAAACTTCTCTATTTTCCGAGTACATTCCAAATATGAGGTCGAAAACACAATCTAACGGCCAGATTGACAAATTTAAATATAAAACTAAAATAGCTCAAAATTGACAAAACTGGCAAAATTCAATCCGGACAATATTGAGTCAAGATATATATACCATGTCGAAGATCGTGAGGAGACGAGTTAAACGGGACCGGTTTCACGGTGAAAGGACGCCAGAATCAGCACCGGTGACGAAAAAACCAAAAATGCTCAAACTACTTCCGTGGAGGTTTTTCGGTAAACCACCGATCGGCAGTAGCTACAGGTGGCCGGCGGAGGGGCGTGGCGGCTTTGCGAAGACTCGCCGGCGGTCCTTGCCGGCGGACGGAGCTCCAGGCAGTGGCGGCGTGCTTCGGGGGTTGCTCGGCCGAGAGACAAAATAGAGAGAGAGAGAGTCGAAGTGAGAGAGAGAGGGAGAGAGAGTCAGAAACGTATATACATATATTATTATCTGATTTTGATTTTTTTTTTTTTACCTGGTCAAAAGACCATTTTACCCTTAAAATATACAGGTTTTTACATTCTCCCCTCCTTAAAGGAATTTCGTCCCGAAATTCAGGGTACAAGGCAAAATTCAAAGTACAACCTCAAGCTGGAAGTTAAACAAATGAGGATGCTTTTCGTACATCTCAGTCTCGAGTTCCCAAGTAGCTTCTTCTTCCTTATGATTTTCCTAAAGAACCTTGACAAGCGGAATCTCTCTGTTACGAAGCACCTTGAGCTCTCTCCCCAGTATTCGAACTGGTTGCTCCTCATAAGTCACATTCTCTTGGATAGGCACTTCCAAGTACTAGATAACATGGGATGGGTCAGGTATGTACTTCCTGAGCATTGAGACGTGAAATACATTGTGTACTCGACCCAATTGTGATGGTAGATCCAGATGATAAGCAACAGGCCCAATTCTATCAGTAATCTCGAATGGCCCAATGTAGCTTGGAGCTAGTTTCCCTTTAACTCCAAATCTCGTGACTCCACGCATTGGCGAGACTTTCAAGAATACCCTGTCACCAACGTCAAATTCTACCTCACGTCTTGTGGGGTCTGCATAGCTTTTCTGGTGACTCTGAACAATCTTAAGTCTCTCTCTGATCTTGTTAATCTTCTCAGTAGTCTCTTGTACCAGTTTTGGCCCAAGAGTAACACACTCCTCTGTATCAGCCCAACACAAGGGTGATCTGCATGGTCTTCCATATAGTACCTCATATGGAGCCATGCCAAGACTGGTTTTGTAGCTGTTATTGTAAGCAAACTCCACCAATGACAGGTGATCATCCCAGCTTCCAATAAAGTCCAGTATACATGAGTGAAGCATGTCCTCTAGAATCTGTATAGTTCTCTCAGATTGGCCATCTGTCTGAGGATGATGAGCTGTACTGAGATTTAGTTTTGTTCCCAAAGCTCTTTGTAAAGCTCTCCAGAACTTTGATGTAAACCTTGGATATCTGTCAGAAACTATGCTTGACGGTACCCCATGTAAGCGAATAATGTTGTCCACATAAAGACGACTCAGTTGTGTGAGTGAAGAGTCAATCCTGATCGGTATAAAGTGGGCAATCTTTGTCATCCGATCAATTATCACCCAAATAGTGTCATTCTTTCTTTGAGTTCTTGGTAAACCTGTTACAAAATCCATGGTGATTTTATCCCATTTCCACTCCGGAATAGGTAAAGACTGAAGTAGTCCAGCTGGCCTCTGGTGTTCTGCCTTAACTTGCTGACAAGTCAAACACTTAACCACAAAAGTAACTACATCTCGTTTCATGCCTTTCCACCAGTACTGCCTCTTTAGATCATGGTACATCTTAGTACTACTAGGATGTACTGCAAATTTGGACTTATGAGCCTCAGTCAGAATAGTCTCTCTAAGATGAGGGTCATTAGCTATAGCTAGTCTTCCATTGAAAAGCACAAATCCTTCTCTATTGGTACTCCAACCATTTAATTGCTCACCATTCTGAAGTTGATTCCAGATCGTTCTCAGTTCTTAATCTTTCCACTGACTTTGTTGTGCTATCTGGAGGAGTGATGGCGTTGCCACAATGTTGCTGATATAAGCAGTTTTCCCACTTTCATTATACTCCAAGTTATAGTCACCAATGGTAACTGAATTTTTCCAATCTTCTAGGATCAAGGAAGCAAGCATGTTACGAGACTTTCTGCTCAAGACATCAGCTAAAACGTTGGCTTTTCTAGGATGGTACTGAAGTTCGAAGTCATAGTCCTCCATATACTCAATCCATCTTCTTTGTCTCAAGTTTAAGTCTCGTTGAGTAAACAGATACTTTAGACTCTTATGATCAGAATAAATCTCAAACTTTACACCATACAGATAGCATCTCTAAATCTTAAGAGCAAAAATTACAGCTGCTAACTCCAAGTCATGAGTGGGATAGTTCTTCTCATGTGGCTTTAACTGGCGGGAAGCATAAGCCACTACCTTGCCATTTTGCATTAAGACACATCCCAATCCTGAACCAGAAGCATCGGTATACACGACATAGGGTTCATTACTATTGGGAACAGTAAGAACAGGTGCAGTTGTCAATCTCCTCTTCAATTCCATGAAAGCTGCTTCGCAATCGTCATTGCATACAAACTTGACATTCTTTCTCGTTAACTTTGTCAGAGGCATCGTAATTCTCGAGAAATTCTGAACAAAACAGCGATAATAACCCGCTAGACCAAGAAAATTTCTTATCTCGGTTACACTTTTCGGTCTCTCCCATTCTAAAACAGATTCTATCTTGAAAGAGTCAACCAAAATTCCTTCATGAGATATAACATGCCCCAAGAATTTCACTTTCGTCATCCAGAAGTCACACTTGGATCTCTTGGCATAAAGTTGATGGTCTCTTAAGGTGCTTAGCACAATTCTCAAGTGCTTAGCATGTTCTTCTCGAGTTTTAGAATAGATCAAGATGTCATCGATAAAGACAACTATAAACCGATCTAAATAAGGCCTAAATATTCTGTTCATAAGGTCCATGAACGCTGCTAGAGTATTAGTCAGACCAAACGGCATAACTAAGAACTCAAAGTGTCTATAAAGAGTCCTGAATGCAGTTTTCGGTATGTCCTCCTCTTGAATATTTAACTGATGATAACTAGATCTAAGATCAATTTTGGAAAAGAACCTAGATCCACCAAGTTGATCAAACAATTCATCGATCCTTGGTAAGGGATATTTGTTTTTCACTGTTAGCTGATTTAGTTTTCTGTAATCCACACAGAGCCGAAACATTCCATCAGCTTTCTTGGCAAATAGAACAGGAGCACCCCATGGAGAGGTACTACTCCGAATGAATCCCTTTGATAAAAGATCATCCAGCTAACTTCTCAACTCAGTCATTTCTGTTGGAGCTATGCGATAGGCTGGAATAGAAACTGGCTGAGCTCCGGGAATCAAATCAATGCAGAATTCGATCTCCCTATCATGTGGTAGCCCCGGTAAATCCTCGGGAAAAACATCTGGAAATTCGCTAACCACTGATATCCAAGGGTACTGATCGGCAGTTCCCATCTCACCATCGATGGCAATAAATTCTCATAGCACTCTAGTTTCTTCCTTTCACCTATGCATGCTTTTAGAATAGGACTTAGTTTCAAAGGATTCGAATGAGCCTGTAGACAATCACTACAACAAAGGTGTAATAGAACGACGACTCTAAAGCGGCGACAATTTGTCGCCGCTATAGATTTAATCTATAACGGCGACAATATAATTTTTCGCCGTATTAGGGTATTTGGACTAAAGCGGCGACAAATGTCGCCGCTTTAGCTTATGGCGCCAAAATTTGCCTCCAAAAATTCTAAAGCGGTGACATTTGTCGCCGCTTTAGAAGTAGTGGCGCCACTTAGGGGGAAGCGAAAAAATATCTGCTTTAAAGCGACGACAATAGTCGCCGCTTTAGATCAACATATTATAAATAAATTAAAATAGTTGAGAAATTAGATTTAAAGCGGGGACATTTGTCCCCGCTTTACGTTTTTGTTTAAAGCGGCGACAATTGTCGCCGCTTTAGATATTTCACCAAAATTTAGGCGGTCAAACTGACCGCCATAAATTCTTTGAGGTTTAAATGAAACGGTGCGTTTCATTTAAAGCGGCGACAAATAATGTA
>JXTC01000378.1:249741-315205 GCA_002914845.1 Trema orientale | reverse complement strand
CATTTTTTTCAATTGTTTTATTTAATGTGAAGATTTATAACTAGTTAAGAATTTGTTATCTCAATTTATGTTCCTTTTAATTCTCAAATAGTATATGATAGATGCTTTGATATTTTAGGGTTTCACTCTACAAATTTAAGATATTTTTGGTCTGTTTTGATCTTATTTTGGTTTAAATATTGTAGCATGTTGGAGGTCCTTTATTTACTGTATCTGTTTTTATTTTTTATTTTTTTATCCTTTGATGATGGCACGTCCTTAAACACCAAATTAATTCCTTTCACTCTAATAATATTTTTTTATTTAATATAATAGTAAGCAAGAGTCCATCCCACGAAAAATTAAGTCCAATCGATAAGCTAGTAACTCTATTTTATATTTCTATGGGGCTTTAGAATTTTAAACTAAATTTAATAAAATGGGAAAATAAAGAATAATAAAGTGTGAATAATTAAAAAAAAAGTTATAAAAAGACTCGATCAAAGGATTATTCTCCACCATTACAAAATTAATTTATGGTCAGATAACAATATTATCACCAATTCTCTATTGAAATTACCAACCGTAGATAGCCTATAAGCACGTCGTATCCCAATCTTTTTTTAGTTCGTCATTAGATAAAATAAACTCTTTACCTAGAATAAGCTCTCTAATCTTTTATTTTAATAGAATCATTAACTAAGACGAGAGAGATATGTTGATCTAGGCAATACACACATAAGCTCATTTTATCTAACCTAAGTTATATTCTCCTTGCAATCGTATCCAAAAGTTTCCCACAAGCTAAGACTACAATTGCTATTAATGGAAATATTAATTAGACAATTATGGATCCAATAATCTATGCTAGCATTAGAAAATAATCAACCCAAACTTAGTTATACACTAGAATCAAATAAGAAAATATCCATAAAGTATTAAAAGCAGCAGTCTCAAGTGAAAAATCAGAAAATAATATATAATTTTATTTTAAACATGAAAAGAAGAAAATATTGAAGAAAGTTTTGATGCCGATACTACAGAGTCTCTGTTTCATCCTTTTTCTCCTCAAAAACTCCAAAGAATTAGCCAAAAGCCCCTCTTTTTATCCTAAAATGATCTATTTATACTCTTTCAATATTAAGGGCATTTTAGGAAGATTTCACAGAGTTTCAGATGACTTCGTACTCAAAAACCGCAAAACAAGGGATTTAAGCACTACGGCCTCAGCTTTTGGGCATTGTAGCACCCACATTTTAATAGCAGATTGTCGACTTAGCATTGCAATGCTGAGATCCCAACACTGGTGCTGGGTCTCTACTTCTTTCTCCTTGCAAGCTAGCTCTAGATCATCGATCTGAATTCTTACTTTAGTTTTGTTATCACTGTTTGATTCCGATTTCACTTCTCTTCATTTTTTTTCCTTTAAAACACCTAAAAAACATAAAAATACAAATTAAAATTTCAAAATAACAAGAAACTTAACAAAGATATATTGAGAAATTTATAGAATAATATATCAAATTAAACACTTATCAGAGGGAACCTCTGTTTTTTTTCTTTTCATTTGACTTTTTTTTTTTTTAATTTTGCTTGTTTATTCCCTTACACATATTAGTGCTCATACATATCAATAGTATTTTCCTTAAAACCAAAGGAGGTGATAACTTGATTAAAGTTCTGGTGCCACTATCAGAATGCCTGCTTTAGACAATAAATGGACTTCTTAAGCTTGTATATAAGGTGTTTCGAGTCCTTTGACTCAAAATTCTTTTATTGCACCATATATATTATTTCTTCAATGTCACCATTGAGAAACATTATCTTTACAACCATTTGTTCTAGCTTAATATCATGATGAATCTTTCATCGAAACCGATGAAAAAGTCTCTTTGTAATCTATGTCTTCCTTCTGAGTGAAACCCTTGGCGATAATGCGAGCCTTATATCTCTCAACATTGCTTTTCAAATCTCATTTGGTCTTAAATACCTATTTGCAACCAATCGGTTTTGCCCCTTTAGGCAACCCAACAAGATCCCAAACACTATTGTCTTCCATAGACTTTATCTCATCTCTCATGACTTTGATCCATTTCTCAAAGTTCGAGCATAGCTTAACTTGACTAAAATACATTGAATCATCTTTCAATCCCATATTAAACTCATGCTCCTGGAGATAGACAACATAGTCATCAAAAATTACCTTTCTCCTTTCTCTGGTAGATATCTTTATTGGCACTTCTATTTAAGGTTGTTGAGGTGTATATGTTAGAATAATGTCCTAGAAAGCAGTTTATTATTTTGACATTATAAACAATATTTATCAGATTATTTGTTATCAATAAGTTTCATGTCATAAATTTTTTATTTTTTTATGTCCTATTAATATACATGTGATGTCTATATTAATCTTATGCAAATATCTAAAAGATTCTAAGATATATAATAAGTAATAAAGAATTATTCATATGATGAGTTCATATGTGGGAGACATTATATTCTTTATTTCATTATGTCTAAATTAAATTATCCGAATTCTGCATATTAAAGGTGGAATACTTTACTGTGCCATAGAATATAGTATTGTCTATTTGATTAATGAAGTCTCTAATTATCGAAGTGAGTCTTCAGATAGAAATATTAGCATATTATAAGAAAGTTAAAACAGTATCAAATAGGATCGAGTAAATTAGATTAAGTACCGTAACTCAAATTTCTAATTTTTCTAATCTAGCACTATTATAGAAAAACTTAGTCCTAGTGATTAACGAACTTACTTTCATGTGTTTTGGTGTTTCGAGTTACTAAATGACTAGTTCAGATTTATGGTTCAAACTTCGGTATTCTGAAAGATAAGGTATATGAAATGTATAGAACATTCTTCATGATAGATACCATGCATATAATGTTACTTTGAGGTTTTTTAAGTACTTAGATAATATAAACCAGGTACCTGGTATTCACTATGTGAATTTGACTTGGTATAAGCAAATATAAACACCGTTGTCAACTATTATTTATTAGATAAAAAATGGCAACTTAAAGGTAAATATTTACTAGAGGGGTAATATGATAATTTTACCCTGCTAGTACGATATTACATTGGGAGTCCATCTACAAGTATAGTATATGCTAAATAGATCGAGCTAATTAGTTATTAATAAGCTTCAAAGAAAATAAATAACATTTAGTCTAAGAGTTCAATATTAGACCTATAATGGTGTGCCCCAATATTAATAGACAAGTCACAATCATAATTATGAGTTAATTATGATTATACGTATATAGTTCATTGGAGTTCGAGCTTAATGAATCCATCTAGTTCTCTATCTAGTTCAAATTAAAGCCTAATAGTTATTTGATGATTAATTGAGCCCAATAAGCCCAATAGGATTTACTAATCTCTCTATAGTTAAGAAAAAAGTTATCTAGCTATCAGTTTAATGAACTACAGGTAAAATACCCCTGACAAGAGAGTGTTATATGCATAGCAGAGAGAGAGAGGGTAAAGACAAATTGGCCAAGCCCTAGGGTTCACCATCCTTGTTGTTTTGGCTATCCCAGAGAAATCAGTTCGAGGAGATTATCTTCTTGTTCATCTGTAGATCTCTTTGTTTGGAATCAAGAAAGTGACCACCCACTAGATCAATCAAATAATTTTCGAGAATAGACGAGAAGACGAGAAGGTTGTGGAATGAATCTGAGTATTGTTCTTGTCTAGATCTAGAGTTAATTTATGTTAAATCACGATTCGAAATGTTTCATAAAAAGATAAATTCTGAACGATTAATTCCATTACGCTTCTAGATTTTACAAAACTATGGTGTTCTTGAAAATGATTTTACGAAAATATTTTCTGGAAATTTATTCTAATGAATAATAACAATTGCTACCAGAGCCTAGGGTTTATCGATGATCTAGCATATTTTACTCTAATTTATTCTCTTGCTGATTAATGTTTATGATTTTCAGAAAGTTTAATTATGTTTGATCTTGTTTATATTATGAGTATACTCTAGTTTGTATAATGGTCAATAGATTCAATGAGTTTGAATGATTATTTGATTATATGTTGCTATGTGGATGATCATGTTTGTTTTTAATTTTCATTTTTTGGTATGTTCTTGATTTCTATGTGTTCGTATTTTATGTTCTTGATAAAACTATGCATAGAAATGTTTTGATCTTTAATCAGACTTTAAGTTTTTGTGAAAAACTATTTTTCGATTAAAAAAAAATAGATTGACAGAGTGACTCACAGCTAAGAGCCGTACACACCGTTTGTGTGAGCTCTATAGGTGTGACCCGTGTGCAGGCACATCCCCGTGCATGGCTGTACGGATGAGGCCCCTAGCCGTTCGGACCTGATCCGTGCATGGCCTACAGGCGGCCTCCCTATGCTAGCCGCATCGGTTCACCTTACGCGTGCTGCGCAGGCACATCCCTACTAGCCGCATGGATGTGATCTGCCCATGGACTGATGGGCGGCCTCTTGTGTTGGCTGTGTGGGTGGCTTCCTGTGCCTTGACCACTTGGGGTACCACCTCGTGCGCTTCTCGTGCGAGAGCTATGCGAGCCCGTTAGCGTCCGAGAGTTGTCCGAAGCATTGCCACGTAACATCCTGAGGCTGCCGTTCTCGTACCGGGCCTCCCGTTCCATCCATCGACTTGTCCCCACATATTTCGAATTTTCTGCCATAATTTTAATTATTTTCATTTAAGAATAAATTTAATTTATCCATAGTTTTATGAAAACTGATAAATTAAAATTTAAATTCAAATTTTAAACCCTTAATAAATTTGAAGTTTTTGAAATTTGAATTGGTAGGATATTTTAATCTGAATTGCGGATATGATTGATATCTATAAGATTTTAATTATTAGTTGAATAATTAGTGAAATTTAAAAATGAAAATTTTTAAAACTAAATATTATGAGTTAATATCTTCTAGTTTTTAAATACAAATGTTGAATAGATATTTTGAAAAACTGTGTTTTAGGGTGTGATAAAACTTTTATAATTAGTCACTAACTAGAATATTAAGTCAAAAATAATGTGATACTTGTGCAATATGGGGTCAATTAAGAAAATTTAACATGTCAATTTTTTATTAGAGAATTGCCAAATCTATGCCATGTCAATAAGAAGTGAAAGACCATTTAAAGACCCTATTTGTGTTGAGATATCAACACCCAATTAGAAGCATTTTCGGCCACTTGTTAATACCGAATTGGAACAATTAAGCAGATATTGTTGGAGCAGCCAATAAAAAGGTGCCATGTGTCAAGATCAAGATAACTTGTGCCGCCTACAAATTTGGACACGCATCAATTTTACCAGCTATGATGACTATGTGTCAAGATTTTAAATATTACCATTGTCTAGGTGACACCTCAAAGTGAAAGGTGTCCAAAGATTATGCTTCAAGGCCATGCAATATGTGGCAAAGTTTATCTTCTTATGCTTATAAATAGGCTTAAGAGCTTTGTACTTGAAGGACATTAAATGCAAGAGAATTCTATTCTCCTTCTACTTCTTAATTATTTCTCTTACCTTTTTCTTTATTGACCAACTCAAGGTTCCTTTTTCACTTTATACGAATACCACATATCTCTTTCAGTTTTCCCACACATCCCATCAACATTCTCTCTCTCTCTCTCTCTCTCTCTCTCTTTTTGACCGAGATCATCATCTTTCACTCTCTATCACTTCAATCTGATTAGCTTTATCATTAATTACTCTCACAATAATCAAGGGCATACTATTATTTTTGTCTATTATTATTAGCAAATAAATTCTGTGCACACACATGCACGTGTATACATATATATATATTGTATCTATATAGTTAATATTAATAGGTACATATATTAGACACATGTACACGTATATTATTTTCTATTGTTCTAAATATTTGCAAGGTGCTGACTATATATATATATTGTACTAATATTTAAATTCTTCACTATTAAATATCCGCAGATCCGTGATTCTGAATTGTTTAGCAATTTGAGTTGTAGCGCATACGACCCTTGTTTGTAACCGTCCACGTTAAATTTAGCATTTTTATTTTTTTTTATCTTTGACAAAATGGCTGGAATTACCTCTGCCAAAGATATAATTTTCTAACCATTTATTTTCATTATTGCTTATTTATATTTTTGACTGAATGGACGAAATCACCTGTATCATAAAATTAACTATCTCTTTATTTGTTTCTGTTCATATGGACGGTATCATCTGCGTCAGAAACACTGGCTATCTAACACATGCTAATGGTCATTGAAACCACCCACACTTGTTTACTTGTAGATTGAGCTGTTAAAGACGCGAATAATTTTCTGACACGTGGAATTGTATTGCTATAATTTTCCACATCATTTTCTCTATTTCTACCACTATCTTGCTTATAATTAATTAAGTGTTCTTACACTTAATTAATTTCTCCCTAATCTAATCACAAAAAAAGCCCCGAAACGTTAAAGGCGACTCCGCTGGGGAGTAGCCAAGTGAAACTAGATTTCTTCAGTATTTCTAAAATCTCAGAAATTATCTCGGAACTATGCCCATTCTTTGTCTAAAAAGAAAAAAAAAGTCATTGTCAGAATGACTGAGGAACAGAATTTATCAAGTAATGAAATCTCAAGTCAGCAAGAGGAGACACTTACTTAGATAAAAAGCATATTAGAAAATTTGGTTAAGTCTTAGGAGCTGATGATGTAGAAATTAGCTGAGATAGAAAAGAAAGATAAACAGGGGACTATTACTCCTATCCCTTTTTGTCAAAACAACAATTCACTGGTGTCAGATAATCAAAATCCTACCATGCCAACAATACAGGAAGATCTTGCCATTGTTACAACTCCAGCTGGTACGAGTAATGAAAATTCACATAGTTTCATTACCAAAGATCAGCTACAATATGTGCTCAAAACAGAGGCAGAAAAAGCTAGTAAAATTATGGCAACAGTGGATTTTTAGCCTCCTTTTCCTGCACATATTTTGTCCAAGCTATATCCGAAGGACTACACTAATCCTTGTTTCAAGAAATTTGATAGAAAGAAAGGCAATGCTAAGGAGCACGTCATTAGTTTCCTAGATGATCTCAAAATCTACGCCAGCAACCATGAATTGAGGCTAAGGGAATTTTCAAAATCTCTCACAGATTGGGTATATTCATGGTTTGCCAATCTACCAGTAGGTAGTATCTCTACATGGGGTGAATTGGTCACAACATTCTGTACCAAATTCTTCATAGCAGAGCACAAGTTAGATCTGTCTGATCTTTCTGGTATAACACAAAAAGAAAGTGAATTGCTCACAACTTATGTGAATAGATTCAAGAAAAAAGGCTTTAGGCTACAAAGAAATTATCTCAGAGAACGAATTGATTCGAATGTGTGTCAAAGGCATTAGAGTTGAATACAAAGTTCATATTCAGAATCATGTCATTCTAAATTTTATCGAACTAATGTTCAGAGTAAGCAACACTGAAGAAACAATAATGGAATTATATAAATCTTCTGGAAGGTCTAATGCTGAGAGTTAGGGCAAGCTATCTTTTTTCAAGTGAAAAGGAGAGGTCACTTTGGTTGAAAAAGTGCATCAAGACAAAAGAAATCGACCAACCCCTCCCAAGATGCCTCTAACACAAAATCAAATCATTACACTCGTACCAGTGTGGATAGAAGATGGGGTATTACGGCCTTCACCGGTCCAAACTCGGCCTACACCAGAGGAAACAAGGAATCTCAAGTTATGTTTGTTTCACAAAAAAATAGCTCATGCTACATCTGACTGTTATATAGTACGGAAAACTTACCATTAAAAAGCTCAAAGAGGCGAAATTTTATTGGGTCAACAACGACAAAGAGCTTAGAATAACCCATTCCCTAATCATGGAAGAGGTTAAATAAATGTCTACAGCTCTATTAAGACAACTGGTGGAGAAAGCTGGTAAATAACTATCAAGAAATCCAAAAATCACCATGGAAAAATCCTCAAAGTCTCAAGTTCTATAATGAGGCAATATGAACCATCTTCAATAATTTACTGGGTTTTAGGCCTAGGTAAGTTTTTGATATCAAACATAATAACTTTACAAATATTCCCTTCATTTGGGGGTTGCTATTTATAAAATATTCTAGTTACAATAAATGGTTAGTTTCTATTTTTTTCTGTACCTCTATCATATGGTAAACACAATTCATAAGCTTTAGTACCAGAATATTTAATTGAGGTTGTATAAAACTATAATCATTATCTGACAACTTATATGATCATGCAAAACACTAGGGCAATCGACAAAGTGATCCAACTAAAGCAAGATTATGCGAGATGCTAAGGCTATTGATAATGTGACTTAGCTAGAGCAGGATAATGCGATATGCCATCAAGGCTAATCGACAATATGACCTAGCCAAAAGCAGGATCACGCGAAATGCCAAAAGCTATCGACAAGATGACCTGACTGAAAAAAGGATCACATGAAATTCCAAAGCTATCGACAAAATGACCTGACTAAAACAGAATCATGTGAGATGCTGAATATCTCAAGGCTATCGACAAAATGATCTGTTTCAAAATAATAACAGTGATATTATACTCATATTTTATCTTTATATAAACACTTCTGACTTAAAAAAAAAAAGCAGATGTGGATTGTGTCCAATTAATTATTATGGGAACTCCCTCATCAGATATTATATCTTACTATATAGCCAATTTATTAATTGTTATCTATACCAATAAATATTGGGAACTAATTGAAACTCTTATCAGTTTCTATTTTTCTTATTTTTATCCTTAATAATTCTTTATATTTTCTCTTATATATGTGAGAGTTTATTCTTTATATTGGATTAATCTCTCTATTTTGTGAGGAAAGGAAATTTCTTCTTCATAATTTATTTACATGAGATACTCACAACAATTTGGAAGCAGTGAACTTTCTATAGAAGAGCTATTTTTAATAGCATCACAAGCCTCTGCAAAGAACTTTCGTTGGCAAGAAAGTTGAAAATAATAACTGAAGCTTTACATCTCAATAATACTCAAGCTCATTTCCAAAGTGTTGCTCATATGCAACGTACTCTCTTTCCTTCCTGGAGATTTTTTTCACTAGGTTTTGCTCTACTAATGTTTTAACAAGGCGTTGTTTAGGTTGGGTCAATCCAATAGAAATATTTTAATATGTTTATCTGGGACCCAACTAGAGCTAGCTATTTGCTACTTCCAGCTTGCCTATAGATAGTATCGGTCGTCTCTTTTGGATTTGAAGAATAATAGATTATCTTAGAGGTGGGTGCCAACGTAGTTGGGATGCATATGTATGGTAATAGTGCTTCATCTTCTCTCAAGAAGTTCTCTGTCCATAAATGCGGTACTTCCAAGACAAGTTCGAAGCCTATATTGCGAAAAATTTGGATTAGTGAGCTCTAGCAAATGGTCACATTCACTATGGCTCGGGGGAGTTAATGTTTTATGATGTGACACAATTGTTATAATTAGTCACTAACTAAAATATTAAGTCACAAATAATGTGATACTTGTGCAATATGGGTTTAATTAAGAAAATTTAATATGTCAATTTTTTATTAGAGAACTGCCAAATTTATGCCATGTCAATAAGAAGTTAAAGACCATTTAAAGACCCTATTTGAGTTGAGATATCAACACCCAATTAGAAACATTTTCGGCCACTTGTTAACTCCGAATTGGAACAATTAAGTAGAAATTATTGGAGCAGCCAATAAAAAAGTGCCATGTGTCAAGATCAAGATAACTTGTGTGGCCTACGAATTTGGACACATATCAATTTTACCAGCTATGGTGACTATGTGTCAAGATCTAAAATATTACCATTGTCTAGGTGACACCTCAAAGTGAAAGGTGTCAAAAGACTATGCTTCAAGGCCATGCAATATGTGGCAAACTTTATCTTCCTGTGCCTATAAATAGGCTTAAGAGCTTTGTAGTTGAAGGACATTAATTGCAAGAGAATTCTATTCTCCTTCTACTTCCTGACTATTTCTCTTACTTTTTTCTTTATCGACCAACTCAAGGTTCCTTTTTCACTTCATGCGAATACCACATATCTCTTTTAGTTTTCCCAAACATCCCATCAACCTTCTCTCTTTCTCTCTTTTTGACCAAGATCATCATCTTTCACTCTCTCTTACTTCAATCTCATTAGCTTTATCATTAATTACTCTCACAATAATCAAGGGCATACTATTCCTTTTGTCTGTTATTATTAGCAAATAAATTATGTGCACACACATGCACGTGTATACACACATATATATATATATATTGTATCTATATATTTAATATTAATAGGTACATAAATTAGACACATATATATGTATAATTATACATATGTATATAACATTATTATTATTATTATTATTATCGTTATTATTATTATTATTATCACTTCTACTTCTTATATACAGATTTTGGGAATATTGAGCTACTAGCCCCATTATTTTCTATTGTTCTAAATATTTGCAAGGTGCTGACTATATATATATATATTATGCTAACATTTAAATTTTATACTATTAAATACCCATAGATCCATGATTCTGAGTTGTTTAGCAAACTGAGTTATAGCATACACGACTCTTGTTTGCAACTGTCCACGTTAAATTTAGTATTTTTATTTTCTTTTATCTTTGATAAAATGGCTAGAATCACCTCTCTTAAAGATATAATTTTCAAACCATTTATTTTCATTATTGCTTATTTATATTTCTGACTGAATGGCTGGAATCACCTATGTCAAAAAATTATCCATCTTTTTGTTTGTTTCTGACCATATGGACGGTATCACCTACGTCAGAAACACTGGCTATCTAATATATAGTGATGGTCATTGAAACCACCCACACTTGTTTACTTGCAGGGAGCTGTTAAAGACGCGAATAATTTTCTGACACGTAGAATTGTATTGTTACAAGTTTCCATATCATTTTCTCCATTTCTACCACTATCTTGCTTATCATTAATTAAGTGTTCTTGTACTTAATTAATTTCTCCCTAATGCAATCACAAAAAAAGCACCCGGGAATAAACTGATTATATGATAGTTAGTAGGGGTACACATCAGGTCGGGTTTTAGGTATTCGGGCATTCGAGTTCGGGTATTCAGTTTCGAGTATATAAAACTAAACAATCGAAACTGAACCGACAGGGATCGGGAATTCAGGTTTCTAGTAGGTCAGGTAAGTCAGGTATCCGGGTGACTCGGGTCGAGTTTTATGAAAGTATAAAACTTTGTTTCCCTTTTTTTTTATCACATAATAAACAATTTTGATTTTTTTTTCTTATTTTATGTATAATTAGCTATTTGCACAATGCATACAATCTCATAAACATTGAAATATAAAAGAAAAAAAAGTAAAGAGAAATAATTAATAAATAACCAATTTTAAGGTTTTTTTTTCAATAATAGTGGTAGGTTCGGGTACCGAACCCCTCAAAATGTGTATCGGTACCGAACCAAAAATCTTTTGGTTCGGTCGGGTTTTATCCGAAAATTCTGTACACTTATTTGAACCCTAATAGTTACCCGGAATCTCGGGTCGGGTCGAATTTTTGCATTTGTGTAGCCCTAATAGTTAGTTATCTATTTTCAAGTTTAAATTTGTTTGAATTCGAATTAGAGATATTATAGGATATTTTATCTTTAAAATCTTCTATCTTTTAAATTTCGAATTTTGTGAAGACTTGAAACTTAAATATAAAATAGAATATCTTTTTAAATTTTTAAATTTGAATTTATGGTCGGTAGATATTTAATGAAATTAGATACTGATTTGAATTTCGAATTCAAATTTGATAGATAAGATAATGGGATATATTTAAGGAAGTTAAATTCAAATTAAGATTTTAAAAATTGAAATTCAAATTTGAGATATTTAAGGAGATTTAATTAGTTAGATCTTTTATCTAAACTGATTAGATTTTATGAAAATCTTTTTGCCTTTTAAATATTATCTTCCATATTTAATTATTCAATATTATCTTATCAGTTAGAATTATTTAAATGTTAAATAATTTTAAAATTACTATAAATTCATAAATCATTAATAATTAATTAATTATATGCTTATTACATTGGTATTATTAGGATAATATTTCATACATGCCTAATAATTAAATTTTGTTACATGATCTTTAGTAACGTATCGTATAGAAAATTAGAGCTACTCTCATGCGAATATGATCATGCTTACATAATTATTTTTAGGTTACTAAGCTGGTTAGATAACTGGGTAAAATATATAAATCTCTAATTATAAAATATTGAGTGGGAGAAGGTATGTGATACCTATGGTTTCCATTGTTGGTTCATTATGTATTAGGATGAGCCTCGTCTCAGAATCTTGCTGAGCTCCCATAGGAGAGTTTTTGTCCTGGTAATACTGGAACTTAGCTTCTTAGGATAAGGTACTAGATAGACTATATGAGACTGATCGCCCATAAGAGACTGTCTTGTGTAGAAAGCTTAGTTATCGAAATAATGGTTAAACACTCAACTCAAATAGAAAGCTTATTAGTCGATTAGAGGACCAAAGAGAATGGTAGTTAGAAATACGAAATAAGAGTTATCTGTCTGTTTCTTAATTGAAATTATTTCAGTTTGACTTGTTAATTGCATGACCCACCATAGAAGGCTTGTAATTAGTGGTAGTTCAAATTACCATGAATATAAGTATAGTCTTAGGGATACTTCACTTGCATATTATATATTCAATACATTATGTTAATTATTCGAAACATGCTATATGATGTTTGCTTATGCATGAAATGTTTATTTGTTTTTTCAGTAGATATGGTACTTAATCCTTTATCCATTTTACTCATACAAAATAAGTTAGATGGTGAAAACTATGTAGACTGGAAATATAGTCTAGACATAGTACTTACTACTGATAAACATAAGTTGGTTCTCACCACTCTATGTCCTACTGAACCAACTGTAGAATCCATTAATGATGAAAGAAACTTATATGATAAGTAGAAGTAATCTGATGAGATGGCTAAGTGCTATATACTTGCCTCAATGAGCAATATATTATAACAACAAATATCATGGGATCGATACTGCTGTTGACATGATGATGAGTATTGACGAAATGTTTACCAGTCTCAGTCGTCAAGCTAGAAATGAGGCTATATCTACATTCACAAATCTTTGTCAAAAGAAGTGTACTCTAATTTGGGAACATATAATGAAAGTCATCGTATACTTTATTGAACTGGAAATCCTTAGAGCTAAAATTGATTGTGACACCTAAATTGCTATAGTTTTGAACACATTATTAGACACCTTCAATCAATTTAAGATTGATCATGAGATTCGTCGGAAAGATTATACTCTTACTGGCCTAATGAAAGATTTGCAAATTATTGAGAATATTCTTAAGAAGAATAAGTCGGAGTCAGCTAAGGCTAATGTAGCTCAAACTAGTTCTTCCAAAACTAAGTCGAACGGCAAAGTAAAAAGAAAGAAAAAGACTCCTACTTCTTTGGCTCAAAAGAAAAAGAAGACCAAGAAGGATACCAAACCAAAGAAAAAATATTTCCATTGTGCTAAAGATGGACATTGGAAGAGAAATCGTAAGATCTACATATCCCTTAAGAAGGAGAAGGACAACGGCAAGGACAAACAAGGTAGTGACAATTTGTTGTTCACTAAGGCTTGTCATATGGTTGATTTTATCGATTCTTGGATCATAGATTTGGAAGCCACTGACCATGTTTGTAATACTTTGCAGGGATTCAAGGAAACTAGGAAGTTCGCTAGTGAAGTGTTCATATTGCGGTTGGGAGATGGCTTAATAGTTGACGCTCGTACAATGGGAGATACTATTTTGAATTTCGATGATTTTAGATTTTTAGAAATAAAGAATTGTTATTATATTCTAGTGTTCAAATGAAATTTGACTTTTGTATCCTATTTAATGAGACAAGGTTATTCTGTTCTTTTTGACAATAAATTTTTTATTAGAAAGAATAAAAGTCTTATTTGCACTAGTACTCATAGGAATAATTTTTTCTTTATTCAACCTAGAGGCATCTCATTGAACAATCTCGAAAATGATTCTGAACATGTAGAACCTGAATATAAGAAAGTGAAAGTGAGTACTAATGAAGAAACTTATCTCTTGTATTTAAAACTCAGTTATATTAACCTAAATAGAATTCAAAGGTTAGTTAATGATGGACCTCCAAGTTTGTTAGAAATCAAATCATTACCAATTTGTAAAACTTATCTGGAAGGTAAAATGACTAAAAGACTATTTACTAGAAAAGGTCTTAGAGTTTAAGAATGTCTTGAATTAGTATGTCTGCGGGCCCATAAATATTCAAATTCAAGGAGGCTTTGAATATTTCATTAAGTTTATGGATAATTATTTTAGATTTGGTTATATTTACCTAGTGCAATGCAAATTGGATTCTTTCGAAAAGTTCAGAGAATTCAAAGCAAAAACTAAAAAGTAGTTAGGACAAAATATAAAAGTCCTTCGATCTAATCGAGGTGGTGAATACCTTTCTGAGGAATTCTTTGAATTTCTCATAGATAATAGAATCCTATCCCAACTCATAGCTCCCGGTATGCTCAACTAAATAATGCTGCATAAAGAAGAAATATGACACATTTTGATGTAGTTAGATCGATGCTCAGTTATTCACAATTACTCGCATCTTTTTGGGGATATGTTTTAGAAATTCCTATATATCTACCTAATAAAGTTCCTTCTAAGTCAGTACTTAAGACAACATTGAACTATAGAAACGACATAGACCTAGTTTGTATCATATCTATATTTAGGGCTATCTAGTATACGTGCTGAAAGGAAAAACGACTAAGTTGGAATCACAACCTGAATTGTGTCTATTTATAGGTTACCCACAAGGAACAAGAGGGTATTATTTCTATAGTATTGAAGAAAAGAAAGTTTTTGTGAGTACCAATGCTACTTTCTTAGAAAAAAACTACATGAAAGATTTCAAGCTCAAAAAGTAAGTTTGTTCTTAAAGAATTAACTGATGTCATTATCAGCTAATCTATAGAAGATAAGATAGAGAAAACACTTAGAAAAAATAAATCACTTGAAACTTAACATACATCAGATTCTCGTAGTGGGAGAATTGTAAGACAACCTAAAATATACTTGGGACTAGAAGAGTCTCGTGACGAAGAATCTGATCCCTACACCTACAATGAGTCAATGTATGATGTTGATAAAAATCTCTAGCAAAGAGCAATAGAATCTGAAATAGAGTCCATGTACTCTAATAAAGTTTGGAAACTTGTAGATCCACCTGAATGGATAGTGGGTCTATTAAAGAAAGAGAGTAATAGACAGAAAAGTGGAGACTTTCAAGGTGAGGCTAGTTGCAAAGGGTTATACACAGAAGGAAGGTATAGACTATGAAGAAACCTTCTCTCCTGTAGCTATGATCAAATCTATTCATATAGAATTATCCATTGATGCATCTCTTGATTATGAGATATTACAAATGGACATCCAAGACTGTATTCCTGAATGGCAATCTTTAATGAACGTATCTATATGATACAATCAGAGAGATTCATTCAAAGGGGTCAAGAAAGAAAATTTTGTGAACTAAAGTGATCTATTTGTGGACTCAAGTAAGTGTCTAGATCTTAGCACATAAGATCTGATGAAGCAATTAAGTCTTATGGTTTTAAGCGAAACATAGATGTACCTTGTGTCTATAAAAGAATTCAAGACAATAAAGTGATTTTTCTAGTACTGTATGTTGATGATATTCTTATAATTGGGAATGATATTACATCATTATCATCAGTGAAAGTCTAGTTAGCGCAACTGTTTAATATGAAAGACTTAGGTGAAGTTTGCTATGTTCTAGGAATACAGATTCTACGAGACATAAAGAATAAATACATAGCTTTATCACAAGATACAAAGATAAAATACTGGTTAGGTTTGCAATGCAAAATTCCAAAAAAAGCTTAACACGCTTTCGCAAAGGAATTACTCGGTCCAATGAAAATTCTCCTAAGACAAAAGAAAAGAAAGAAAAGATAAGAAATATTCCTTATGCTTCGGCAGCAAAAAGTCTCATGTAGTCTATTAGAGTTTGGGCTTTATGGATCCATCTAATCCCCTGTCTAGCTCAAATTAAAGCCCAATAGTTATTTGATGATTAATAGAGCCCAATAAACCCAATAAGCCCAATAGGGTTTACTAATTTCTCTATAGTTAAGGAAAAAATTTTCTAATTGTTAGTTTAATGAACTATACATAAAACACCACTGAGAAGAGAGTA
Organism: Trema orientale; assembly: GCA_002914845.1. Lineage (NCBI taxonomy): Eukaryota > Viridiplantae > Streptophyta > Magnoliopsida > Rosales > Cannabaceae > Trema > Trema orientale. The sequence continues at coordinate 298,894 of JXTC01000378.1, read as the reverse complement.
TTAAACATAAAACAGAGAGAGAGAAGACAGAGAAAATTCAATTAAGCCTTAGGGTTCACCATCCTCGGTGTTTCGGCCATCCCAGATAAATCAGTTTGAGAAGATTATCTTCTTGTTTGTCTGTAAATCTTTTTGTTAGGAACTAAGAAGGTGATCACTCACTGGATCAATCAAACAGTATTGGAGAATAGACGAAAATATGAGAAGGTTGTGGAGCAAATCCGAGTAGTGTTCTTATGTAGATCTAGAGTTATTTTATGTTAGATCATGATCCGAAATGTGTTGTAAAAAAAAAATTAAACGACTAATTACGTTGTGTTTTTAGATTTTACAAAACTATGGTATTCTTAAAAATAATTTTACGAAAATATTTTCTAGAAATTTATTCCAATGAATACCAGCAGCATCTACAACCATTGGTGATGGTGCTTTACTTAAGTGGATGTTCTTTCCAATTGTGTTGTAGGCAGTATAAGAGTGTCCGAATTCACTACAACATCCTAATTTGACACTTGAATTGTTTCAGAAATGGTTACCTGATCACTACTAGTCGCTGCTGTTGTAATTGTGGTAGGAATGCTTACACTTTTCTCCTCAAAGACTATCTCCCTTACTTTCGTGCTCTCACTATCCTCATGGCATTGCTGATGAGTAATTTTAAATCAAGTATCATTCGGCTCAAATAATTATAAGATATTAAGTATTTTTGTTGATTTGATGTGTTTTCACTTTGTTTTTGCAGTTGTTGTGAATAAATAAGAATCAAGATGAATTAGTGCCAAATAAAAACGTCGAAACAGCATTCTCGAGAATAAAAGTTGTCCTACTGATTTCCAGAACTGAGGGCGCTATAGCGCTTGAATAGTAGCTCTGTAGCGCTACCTGGAAATCAAATTTCCTGAGCCTAGAGTACTGCGGGCCTACCCTGGATCCTGAAGTGCATTTTTAGTGAGTTTTTAGGGTCAATCTTGATCCTTGACGCCATATGATCGAATGGTTGATATTTTACCCGGCCTAGGTCACCTTAGACCCCTTAAATACCTCCTTAAGCCTACATTTTCAAGTGTGAAGAGTTAGAGAGCAAAAACAACAAAGAGAGCTCAAAATTTCTAGAGAAGAAGGAGTTTGGAGCTAAAATTATTGGATAGGATGCTTGGGATAGTGGCTTAAAGAGATTAAAGGCTAAAGTTCTACATCCATAAAAGAGTTTTTCTCATCCTCTTTCTCATTCTAATCTCATTTAAGCTTTTGTATTGTGCTTAATTTATGAATATATCTATAATTATGAAATCTTTGTTGAGATTAGTAATAGATTCTCCTATGTTGAATTAATTGTTATATGCTTGGGTAATGATGTAGCTTTTATTTTGTTTCTATGTCTTGATTTATAATATGTTCTTTGATATTATTCTTGAATTTATTTATGCTATTCCATGCTTAATATTTCTCAACTAATTAGCTACTAGCTGGATGATTTGGTTTCTAGAATTCAACACTTGAGAAAGGGAATTTTAGAAACAACCATAGGATAGTATAACTTAGAACATGTAGAGTTTGAGAGAACCCATAATTCCTTTAAAGCTATGATTAAAGAACCATTGAACATAATGAATTCTTAATTTCTAGGTTCAAAATAGAGATATTAGAACCGGGATTTAGAAATGATTTCACTCGACACTCGAGAGAGGGAGAAGAAATATCTTAATATTTTTGGCATATAAACTAGGAATAATTTATTAGAATGTAATTGGTGATCAAAAAATATAGGTGATAGTTAGGTGAATTCAATGTTCTAGTGATTTGTGCATAGAATTCTCTATATTTTATTATTCTATTTATATTTATAATTGTATTTATTTAAGTTGTAGTTTCATTAGTTTAGTTACCTAGATAAAGTTAGGTTGCAATAATTATGGTACTTAATGGTAATTTAATATCCAATTCCTCGTGGGATCAAAATTCTCTTATCAATTTATTACTTGATTACGACCCGTGCACTTACTGTTATTTTACGTATATGCAATTAGTGTAATACGTTTTTGGCATCGTTGTCGGGGAATTGGCAGTTTAGATTGTTGTTAACATCGGGAGTAAGTTACTTGCTTTTAATTTTAGCGTTTATTTTCATTTTTAATTTTTATTCTTAAACGTTTGTTTTGTGAGTGCTTAGAGATGTTAGATTAACAAGTCCTCTTATGGTTTGCTCAACGAGACTCGGAGCTATTTTATTGTACATGGTGGAGATATAAGGAGTTGCTCACACTATGCCCAAATCATGGTTTCTCCCGGGAGCATCAAATACAAAACTTCCTCAACAACCTACGGCCTGAAACAAAAATGTAGGTAGAAAGAGAAATTTGTACCACTTCTATCTACTAACTATCCACAAATAAAGTTTATTAGTTGTTGGAAGATATAGTTGACTTTGACTATTGGAATTGGAGTTATCCACCACGCCACCTCGGTTTGGGAGATACCTCTAACATTTCGGTGCCATGATGTGATACTCAATATCACTAAGCCGAGCCTTCTCCCAACCTTTAATGTCATTTTGCATAATTTTTAGAAGAGACAAGACTTTGCAATGAGGAGTTTGAGAGAAAGGAGATAGTTATTAACTTACAAATTGAGTATCTATATAACTCCCTTAAAGCCATGAGAAGAACGATGGCTATGATACATGCACAAGTTACAAATATTAATGAAAGCCACCATGAGGTACCAAGCGCAAGCAGGAGGATCTTGGTTTGTTTAATGATGATGACTCAAGTGAGGAGGAGAATCGAGAGTGGATCAAGGAGGAATCACAAGACAATACTTATGAATCTTCACCTTTTGAGATCTAAATCATCATGCTACCACCATTCATCAAAGATCACATCTATGACGATTCTATGTCGCCAACATCTCCTCCACCACTGCTAGCACTATTCATTCAAGCCCACCTAACATATGTACCAGTGCCAAATCAAGTTGAGCGTACGAGCCAACCGCTTCCATATATCGCCAAACTTAAGAGTGTTCAAAAACAAGACTCATCTATTATGTTGTATGACACATACTATGGGCGGAAGCTGCTATTTGATGATCTTTACCAATTTGTACATGAATAAGCCTAAAGATGCAAATTATGGAGAGTAGTCTCGCACCACCCAAGTTAGAGCCGCTTTATCTGAAGCACCACCTTTGCCAACTTTAATAGGAGACAAAAAGGTCTCACTTCTCCAGTACATATTCTTTTACCTTGTGCTTACATTGAATATTTAAATTTTGAGAACATTGCCAATTTTAAGTTTGGGGGTGAAAACACTTATTAATCAATTATTTGTTAGGTATGGCTTTACTTGTACATTGGTAGTTGTGACTTTTCTTCCTATGAGTTAGTTTTTTTGGCAAATCTTTTATTCACTTTTGTTTTTTTTTTTTTTTTTGCTTGTTTGAATAAGCTATAAGTTTTGTTGAGATGAGATAACTCGGTATTGATGATGACTAAATGCTCTTTAGGTCTTTTGAAATGCAATTCATTGAAATATTTGTGTGCTTAATTCTCATTGGTTAAAGTTCATTCTTGATTCTACACGTTTGAGTACGATAATCATGATCACTTGACTCTTTGAGCTATGGGAGAAAACTTGTGTGTATTAGATAGGCATTAACATCTCATGAACTCTAGAACCCGAGAGAAGCTTGAGACGAAATTTTATATTAGGTGTCATTGAAGAAATGATTTAGGCTATCTTTGGATCATTTATACCTTTCAAGCTAACCTTGATACATTATCATCCTAGTATACCCACTTTGAGCCTATTTGTATATTTCATTTTCTATCACATCTCAGCCAAACCAAAATAACAACCACCAACATTTATTCTTTAAGCATGTTTATTATTTTAAAGAGTTAATTTGTGTTATGTTCATGTTAGAAGAAAAGATAGTATTATGAAGCAAAAAAATAAATAAATAAAACAAAATAAAAATAAAACAAAAAAGAGAATAATTTGGTGAAAAATTTGTGTCTTTACCTTCTATTTTATTTTTTAACATTGATGACAAAGTTGATTTTGAGTTTGGGGGAGAGGTTTTTTATTTTCATCCTTTTGTTTTATTTCATTTCTTTCATTTCAAAGAAGTATTTGGCGAGTGTTGATAGAAGAGAAATTTAGATAAGAAGAAGTGTGGGAATGCTATTTGATGTGCTAAGGAATAACTCTATAAAGGTCCTAGATTAATGTGCTTAAAATTGATTTGGACCTCAAATTTTTCCAAAATTATCTTACCTTTGCCTAAGCCGATGTTATAAGCTTAATGAAAGACCTTTTGATCTTTAATGATATACTAATATATATTAGTAGAGAGCAACATGAAAAATGGGCATATGGTAGTTCTAAATTGCATCACATAGAGATCTTTTATTACCTACTGAAATACATAAGTTTATTTTAAGTTTACTTTATTAAGTGAAATTGATTTTGTATACACTTACACCTTAAGAGTCTTGAGTGGAGTTAAATTGATGCTTGAAGTTGAAAATCTAGATAATCTTAATGTTTGTATTTTATTTGAGCTTGAAACATTTTATGGCCACTTACAGGGTTTTTGATTTGATAAGAAACTCACACTTTGTTGTTTATATCTATAGTACTTAATTTGTATCTTACTTTTCTTTTTCTTGTTTTGTTTTACTTAAGGACAAGCAATTATTTGAGTTTAGGAGTATTTGATGATCTATTAATTCACTCATAAATCAAGTATCATTAAGCTCAAATAATTGTAAGATCTCAATTATTTTTGTTAGTTTGATGCGTTTTTGCTTTATTTTTATAGTTGTTATAAATAACTGAGAATCAAGATGAATTGGTACCAATTGCCTTACAGACCTTACCAGGGAGTGCCGTGGCACTACCCTGTGTCCTGAAACATGTTTTTAGCGAGTTTTTAGGGTCAATCTCAGCCCTTGATGCCATCTAATCGAATGGTTAATATTCCACCTGTCCTAAGTCACTTTGGAGCCCCTTAAATATATCCTTAAGTCTCTATTTTAAGTGTGGAGAGTTGGAGAGAAAACACAACAAAGAGAATTCAAAATTTCTAGAGAGGAAGGAGCTTGAAGAGATTGGCTTGAAGAGATTGAAGGCTTGAAGTTCTACCTCTACAAAAGAGTTTTTCTCATCCTCTTTTTCATCCTAACCTCACTTGAATTTTTGTATTGTACTTGATTTATAAATATGTTTGGAATTATGAAATTCTTGTTGAGATTAGTAATGGATTCTCCTATATTGAATTGATTATTACATTCTTGGGCAATATTGTAGCTTATACTTTGTTACAAGTTTGAGAGAACCTATAATTCCTTTAAAGTCATGATTAAAGAACCATTGAACATAATGAATTTTTAATTTTTAGGTTTAGAATAGAGATATTAGAACCGAGATTTAGGAATGATTTCACTCAGCACTCGAGAGAGGGAGTAGAAATATCTTTGAGTTTTTGGCTTATAAACTAGGAATAATTGATTAGAATATAATTGGTGATCAAAATATATAGTTGATAGGTAGGTGAATTTAATCCCCTAGTATATTTGTGCATAGAAATCTCCATATTTTATTATTGTATTTACATTATATTTTTTATTTATTTACGTTATAATTTCATTTAGTTTGGTTGCCTAGATAAAGTTAAGTCACAATAATTCTGGTACTTAGAGGTAATTTAACATCTAATTCCTCATGAGATCGACAAGTCTCTTATCACTTTCTTACTTGATTACGACCCGTACACTTACGGTTATTTTACGCATATACAATTAGCATAACAATTGCCCATTTTGAAAAGGGACCTATTTGAGGGATCATAAAACTTGAATCTCCTTGATCTTTCTGTGTAACCAACAAAATAGCAGCTAACGGTTCTTGACTCCAGTTTCCTTTCGTTAGGTTTGTAAGGCTTAGTCTCAGTTAGATAACTCCAGACATGCAAGTGCTCAATACTAGGTTTCTTATTTGTCCATATCTCATATGGGGTTTTTGCCATTACTTGGTACTCGGTTAAGGATGTAAATTGTAGTTTTTAAAGCATCTCCCAAAGTGATTCTGGCAAAGAAGAATGACTAACTATGCTTCTCAACATATCCTTTAGGGTTTGGTTTCGTCTTTCAGCTACACTACTTTGGCTTGGAGACCCTGGCATGGTGCATTGAGGTATGATTCAAACTTTAGTAAGGTATTTGGCAAATAGCCTTGGACGTTGTTCTCCTGACCCATTATATCTGCCATAATATTCACCACTATGATCAGATTTCATGACATTGATTTCTCGCCTAGTTAGTTCTCAACTTTGGCTTTGAATATATTTTGAATACATTCAAGATTGTAACTTTTCATGAATTAGATACAAATATATCCATAACGTGTATAATCTTTTATAAAAGTAATAAAGTATTATTATCCATTCCAAGAAGCTGTAGGGAATAGACCCTAAAATATCTACACGAATTAATTCTAAGTCATCACTACACCTATTTGTATCCATCTTCCTTTTATTAGCTAGTTTCCCTTTAATGCACTGTATGTAGACCTCAAGGTCTGACATGTCGACGGAATGAAGAATCTCTTGTGACATTAATCGTTCTACATGTTATTGGAATATATGTCCTAAACATTTGTACCACAACATATAAGAATTATCATTTGTTAATTTTTGTTTTGTATCAATAATATAAACATGCAAGTTTTCATTGTTATTAGATGTTTGGATGTCTAATTTATAAAGCTTGTCAATTAAAGAATTCTAGTACCAATTACATTTGAATTTTGGAAAAGTTTAATAGTTTCATTACCAAACGAACAAAAGTAACCAAATTTGTTCAAACATAAAACTAAAACCAAATTCCATCTAATGGACGGTACTACGAACATATTTTCTAATATCAAAGTACAACTAGTTCTTAAAACAAGTATAAAGTCTCCAATGGCTTCCACTTCAGCCTTCTTGCCATTTTCCTTGAAGATGTATCTTTTACCATCAGTTAGCAGTTGGCTACTCAGACAACCCTGCATTGTGACACTAATGTGACAAGTTGCATCAGTATCTATCTACCAAGTGTTATTAGGCACAAATGCTAAATTAACTTCTAAACTAACAAAGTTAAGAAGCATACCTTTCTTGACATGCCATTTGGCGTACTTGGGACAATCCTCCTTCACATGGTCAGCATTCATGCAAAAGAAACATAAAAAATTAGCATCATATTTCTTTTGCCTCTTATGCGCTGAAGTCTCATTCCCTTTCCTTTAAGGTTCCTTTTTCTCTTCTTGGATGCATTGTCATAAGAGACTTTTGCCAAGTGAGCACTTTCTACCTTTCCTTATTTTAGCCTCTCTTCTTCTTACACATATTGAGCTATGAGCTCATTCAAGGTCAATTTTTCCTTTTGTGTGTTGTAAATGATCTTGAAAGTATCGAATTGTGTAGGAAGATAAATCAAGACCAATGCACAAATATGTTATACCTGAGTGTCTTAGGCCTTATAATAAGATTTGACATCTCTATAATATAAGTTCTTATATTTCCTTTGCCCTTTTGTACTGCATAGAAATGAGCTTACTAAGAATAGTGCTCATTTCGTCCTTTTTATTTCTAGTGAAACGGTCTATAATTTAGGTAAAGAAATTCTTGGAATTTTCCTCCTCAGGTATTGCAACCCTGATGGTGTTCGGAATGGTGTTTGAATGCTCCCACTTTTCAGAAATAGTCCTATGATCAGGAGTAATTTCATCAGTTAGAGTGGGAAGACGTTCTACCCTCACTGCATGGTCTAAATCCATACAGTCGAGCACTATCATAATGTGCTCCTTCCACTTCTTAAAGTTGGTACTATTATACCAGAATATTGTTCACATCAACAGATATTAAAGATGCATTAACCCAATATACAATAAATATAAGACTCATAATTAATAACATAATAACACTCTATACATACATGATATAATCATAAATAAATCACATATATATGTAAGTGGGCCATCATAAGATGCCTAATACAACATTGTTATCTAGTCTTTAGACAAAAACAACAACTTGTAAATAGTATTCTCAATCATAGTAAATAAGTATTGCCAACAAAACCAGCCAAACAATGTCTTTCTTTGGACTGATTAATTATACGCATGAAAATCCTTAAATTATCGCATATTTATTACTATTTTTACCTATATCTAGCAAAGAAAACAATATTTCTTTGGGTCGATTATTTTTTCCCATAGATATAGCATTTTCACATATTCCTAAATAGTCAAATCTAGCTAACAAAGGCTACTTTGGTAATATATTAGTTTAATTCAATCTATGTTAGAATATTAAACATGAAAATTGAAGAAAACTGGCAAAACAATACAATTTGGCCTTTACTGGGCCGGCGTTACAGCTCTAGCTTTCTGCCTTTAGATGGCAGTATAGCTCTGACTCTCTAGAACTCGACCCTTATTTTTTTTTTATAATTAATACTGTGGCATGGCAAGGCTACTTGATGGCACCCTAGTGCCGGTTCCTAGAAATCTTGCACCGGTGCCGAGGTGTTAGGCTAAAAAATTATAATATTTTGGTTGTTTTCTAGATTTCAGCAAATCGATCCCAGAACTTCAAAGGCATAATTTTGTTTCTTAATCCACTACTTTATAAATAACTTAGAGAAATGACAAACATATAATCAAATCCAATCATAAACAAAAATTTTATGGAATCATGGCAATTTTCACAACAAAATTCTAACTATATAAACTTTCATGGTAGATATTTATCAATCACTATATTTCAACATATATTGACCTAATGATCTAACATGTTTTGCTCTAATAGCACTTGATGGAATAAAAAAAATTAAAAAAGATAAATATGTAGTTGTTCATAATGGAAGCATTCAAATCATGAATATTATATAGATTACAAACCATATAATATTGCATGATATACATCTAAATCAATAAGCATACACATTGAAACAAGAAGAATAGATAAAGAAAGCGTACTGGAATCCGTGGTTCAGCAGCCCTTGGGTTAATTTGCCTTCTAAGATTTTAGAGCAGTATTTTGTAGGCTTTAGTTCTCTCTAGATGGGAAGGAGAGGAACATTGACAGTTTTCTCGTACTCTATATCTTAGGAACCATGACCCTATATTAAATATGTCTAATCAAAATCAAAACTAATAAATTGTTCAATAGAAGAAAATCCTAACCAATCTATACATAATCATAGTCCAAATGACTTGTCCACAATACAATATAAATAGAATAAATAGAAAATAAAATTAAATACCAAAATCAGCAAATACTAATTAAGCTACCTAGATAATAAACTCTGCTTAGATCCTAAGTTTGATCTAAATTATTACCGCAAGTAATACCTACCGGAGAAAATGGGGTGAGTAAAACTTACCCAGTGGATAATTTTCTTCATTCTTTTTTTCAAAGAAAATGGTAATAGTTTATAAAATCTATGCATAGTTACTTTTGTACAAACTTCAAATAAAAAAATATTTTAAAGAAATCTTTCTTTATAACATATTTTATCCATCAATACCCAATGCCCCAAAAGAAAGATTGTTTCATCTAAAGAAAACACAGATTAGATAATAAGCACCATATTATGTAATCAACTCATACACACACACATATACACATACATATATATACATATATATGGACACCAATCCAATAGGTATTTTTTTTTTAAACCTATGCATAGGTATCTATTTGGCCAATAAAAATTTATCATGCATATTTTTTTATTATAAAAAGTAGGAGAGAGAAATAGCATTAATGATGCACATCTTTTCATGCACCTCATTATAGCCGTTAGTAAAAAAAATACCTACACATAGGTAAAAAAAAAATACTTACTGGATTGGCAACCTGTATGTATCCTTGCCCATCGCCCGCTAGGACACGATCTATGACGAAAAGACCCTGATCAGGTTTAGGGGGTCTCACCCAAGAAATACAACCATCAGCCATTCTCCCATTACCGCGACTTATCTCAGCTCCCATATCGTGTATATATATATATATAATAATGTGAAATCAAAACACCAACCATGTAGACTTTATCATAATAAAATAGTTCATTCAATTAATTATAATTTCAGAAAATAAATAAAAAGAATAAAAACAACGTTTAACAAGATAACTTAAAACTTTGTAGAAAACATCTTACCTCGATAGCAATCAAATAATTCTAAGACATAATCCCCGTTAATGATAATGTTAGTTAAGCTCTAAAGAAAGATAGCTGAAAATTAGAATATGACCTCCAATATTTGCTTAAAAAGAAGCTAACTATAAATGAAATACTCCTAAGATACCATGATAAATAATCCTATAGTCCAACTACCTAAACTGAAACCTACGTGATCTGAAAACCTAGCCAAGTACTAAACCCACCAGAATACAGATTAAAATTCACAAAAGCCAACCATCTCTCAATCTTTCCGGACGTTCGAATCATTGTCCAGTCAGTTTGACTACAAAACTACATGTCTGAGTTCATGATGTCGAGTCAAAACATGTGAGTATACTTAACTTAAACTCTTACAATATTTTTCTCACATAAAATTTATAAAAACCTATGGTGAGATAACTTTTAATGAATATTAATTACCCGTCAAATTTATCAATTCTACTCAATTCTAACCTCTATTCATAAACAAAATTATAACCCCAAAATTATTAAACAATCTTGAAACCGAAAAAAATTCAAAAAGTTCAAGAACACTTACCCAATTTATGAGACCAGATTGTATTCTTTGATTTTAAAAGCCCTCAAAAGTGTTCTTGATCACCAAAATAATCTTTAAAGCCTTCGCAAACATATAAGCATTACTATCAAATTTTATCATAAAAATGATGAAGTAGAAGTGTTTTGATAGATATCACTTATCTACTATCTAGGAAAACGTAAATGAAGCTCTAAAGAAGTTTAGACGGCTGACAATAGGTCTGCCACCTATTTTATAATCAGCACTAGTCATATTAAATGATCCAATTGTCCTTAGTAAGTGTTCGGACTATTTTACCCTTTAAACTAGTTTCTTTTTACCTAAACTCAAATGTTTCAGCCCTTGCTACTAAGTCCTTTTATTATTTTTTTTATCACCATTAAATCCTAAAATAATATCAATAATTAATAGAAGTCTCAATTATGATATCACAAAATTTTGGGTGTTACAAAATGATAATAATGTTAATATTTCCTGCCATACTTTGTCACACAGATTTTAAATGAGAGCAAAGCATATAAATTTAGTTCTAACCTTTTCACATATAATAAGGTCCATATATAAGACCAGCAGTACCATTTTTACTGATGTCATGATATTTATATCATGCTTAATATATACCTTAAATTAATATGCTACGGAAAGCTAATTGAGTTCACATAGAAGTACAAATCTTGAGCAATATACCACCTCATAGTTAGCATGCTTAAAAATAGGCAACATAGCAAACGCAGCAATTCAAAGATCAATATGCTCTAAATAGTTCAAGAAATTCACTGAGTTATAAAACATGAGTATTACCACATATTACAACTAGTATATCTAATGCTCATATTATATTTCAATATGCTATAGCTCATAAAACTCATATAGAGTTTATAGATCACGAGTATTATCAACACCAAGTAGCATGCATCAATATTCACCACTAATAATTGAATGCAAACTATAGCAAATGCAAATAATTCCCATAGGATTTAATCCTTGCGTTGCAGGAGAATACTCTACTAATTATCTATTTGTAAATTTTCTTACTATCTTTTGCAAACATCTCTTACTACCTTTCCTTGCGCAACTGTTAACTCTGGTTAGACAGTAGAAATTTCTCGTTAATTAAAATATTCGCTTAATACAAAATTTATTTAGTTATGATCCAAGACTCAAACTTTCGTTATGTTTTCATTCAGCGGCTTAACATACTCTACTTATTCATCTTAACTTAGCTAGAGCAATTAGTAACTCTTTAGACCCAATCCCAAAGTTGAAAGTGACTAAAAATACAAGGATTTAGTACTGTTACTTTTGGTTTATTGAAATTGATAGGAATTGTTAGTTTATAAGTTCAAAAACGAAGTTCCGATGACATACCTTCTTGTAACGATCATAAATTTTCCTATAAAACTTGGATTAACTTCATTCTAAAACTAAATGAAACTAGACTCAAAACTCTACTTTTAAATTTATTATATGACCCAATTTAGGATTACAATGAGAGAGATACTGACCCTAAAATCTAGACAAATAAGGTACCACTGGAAAGATATTTCTATCTATTACAACAAATTAAAATTTCAAAATCATTAGGTAAGTTTAAGGGGGTGAAATATTTAAAATACAAAAACTACACAGTTATAAACTCAGAAATTCCAGATTTTATTTTTCACCAAAAACTCGAAGCAAGACTATCCAAAACAACCCAAAATATATTTTACAAGTTTTTTAATGACATTATGAACTATAAGAACCTTAAAAAACTTACCCTTAACACTTATTACTTATTGAAAACTCATATCAGTAAATCAAACTCACAAATTCTAAATTGTGTTATAAGATAGTAATATTTTAAACAATACTTTATCATATGCTACACAAATATCATCTTATTGTAAAAAATTATTACCTATTATAAATAATATAACTAATATTTTATATATAACTATTAATATAATACAACAATTTATCATATTTTATATACTAATTTATTTTATCCCGTATCATAACACAATATAACCTGCAGTAAAAATGCAGGTTACAAAACTCGTTAATATTTAAGTTGAGACTGCCAGTTAAATCTTAAATATTTAAATATGTACAACTTTCTTTTAATTTGCATGCATGGCAACTGAACTTATGCCCAAAAAAATGCACATACTAATAAGGGTTTATAACACTTTTACTAATAAAAATAAAAAAGAATTACAAACATAAGGAGCTCAGGTTTTTTCTCCAATTTTTATACAATTTTTACTAGAAAAATATCACTTTTACAAAATTTTAAAGAAAAATATCATTTTTAAATGATCACTAGTTACAAGTTTCTGAAAACTGGTTATCAGTTACTATTTACCAGTTTTATACTAGTTATAAATACTTTTGATTACTAGTTACTAGTTTCTGAAAATTAGTTATCAGTAACTAGTTACTATTTTAAAAAATAATATTTTTCTAAATATATTTTAGAAAATGGTATTTCTCTAATAAAAATCGTACCAGACCTATAAAAAACTTAGGATACTATATTTTTCAAATATTTTTCTTAAAATACAGTAAAAGTCCTAACTCCCCCTATAAATAATATGACATATGCCAATTTTTTTTTTTTTTTTGATATTGTCATGGTTAGTAGGAGACAAAGATGGAGTGGGGATTAAACTCCAGACCTCTTGCTTCTCTAGGAGAAGTCTTGGCCACAGCTCGGGGTGACATGCCAATTTTGTTTATTAAGTTTTCGATGGGACGATAATGAGGAAAGTGTAATCTTTCAAAACGGCTTCTTACCATATAAATAATTAGTTTTTTTGAGATAACAAGTAAATAAATGGCTACCATATTATAAAGCCGCTTAGGGCCTGCTTGGATTCACTTCTAGTTTTTTATTTTTTAAAATTGAAAAATTAAATGTGAAAGTTTTGTTTCTATTTTCAAAAAATAAAAACATGATTGGCAAATTTTATTTTCATATTTTGTTTTTAAAATTTACTAAAAGAAGTACCAAATTTATTAAAATAAATATATAGCTTGAAAATGGTAAACATCTAAATTATACACGCATACATATACGTGGCATATACGTAAATTTATATATGCACATATATAGGGTATATATTAAATTATATTTATATGCTTATATATAATATATATATATACATCCATGTGTAATTCTATATGTATTCATATATAGATTTATAGATGACTATAAATATTCATACATAACTACATATATAGACGAACATGTATATTTTTGGCAAAAAAACTTTCCTAAAACAGATATAAAGATCATCTTCCAATAACTCATTATGTCCATAAAAAATAGAATCTAAAAATTTCTAATAACAAATAAGAACTATTAATTATGTTGATATCTTTTCTATATATGTCGAGTAATATTATGACGAATGTTTAGATAACGTTTAACTGAACAATACTTTGAGATACACCAATACTTTGAGATGTATTACCTATCTCCTCTGCATTATTTGTCCTTGTTTTATATTTACTAGTATCAGTTCTATCAAATAATTCGTCTCTAGTAACATTAGTCCTAATAAAATTATGAATAGTGCAACAAGATATCACAATATACCGTTGTGTGCTTAATTCATAAGGAGCCATTTGCTTCAAGATAGGAAAACGAGCTTTTAATATTCTGAAACACAGCTCAATAGTTCTTCTGAGTAAGGAATGAGTATAATTAAAAAGCTCTTTTTGACCTTGAGGACGACCTCTTTCAAACTGACTTCTATGGTACCGCTCTGTGGTGCCCGAGATTCTCACATGCATACTAAGCCAATAATAAATATGTTCCAATTGCATATTAGGTATCTAGAAGTCATTAATATCTATTTCATAGTAACATGTTCATTCCTTATGTTATGCCTTTTTACATACATGTTATTATACTAATGATTATGGAAGTGTTCCAATACAGTGTAAAAGTTCAATACCCTCAGAGAAAGAGCTCGCTGTGCTAAAAGAACAAAGAATATGAAAGTAATACTATGTGCACAGGAATTAAGATCATGTTTGTTGCAAACTCGGTCAAATAGTAGTTTTTCTGTAAAATGCAATTCTCACATTTTTCGGAGCCGAATTCATTGTGTGTTTAAACACTTTAAATAGGTTTGATTCAATGTCTAGGACTCATTTATAACATTTTATTTTTTGACTTCAGGTAAGCACGAGGTGGCATTCACGACACTGATTTGTGTTTTATTTGCACTAAGCTAGCTTAGATTCAGCTTAATGTCATTTTTGTACGTTCTAATTATTAAGTGCTAATACTATGTTTGCATTATTAATTAGAGTCTAATTGACTTATTTTTTATATTTAATGATTGGTTATGGGGCTAAGTTCTACCAGATTACAATAAAACTTATCACATGGGATCGTAAGTCAAAGTATGACTAGTTTTCACTTTCTAAGCTAGGACTCACCAACTTTAGCTAAACTTGGGTGTATAGGAGTGACCAGCAATGTAGTAACTATGCTAAGGATATTTTAGAGCTGGACACATGGAAAATAATGTGCAGACTACCCAAAATACTCCTTAGAATTTAAGTTATGTCTTTTCTTAGCCATTAAGTGTTGATTTTGGACCAAATCCAGTCATTCTCTTTCTCTTTTGCTCCAGCCATGACCTGAACCTCTCTAGCTCATTTTCAAACTTCTCTCAACTTTTTTCAACCATTTCCAAGAGTTTCCAAGTGGTAAAACTCAAGTTAGAGCTCTAGAAAGCAAGATAGATCAAAACTAGTCAAGGTAATTCTACTAGTTCTTCTTCCTAGGTCTTGTTCTTTAATTTCAATTCTCCACTTATTCCCACCTAAATAATGGTTCTTCTAGATTCTCTTGAGTCCTAAAATCAATTTCAAAGCCTTGGGAATCAGTTTGGTGGAGATAGAAGACAAGAACTTCAGAAAAAGCTCAAACTAGTCAAGGTGAGCACTATGTAGGATTTTGAACTAATAGTTAATTTCTTTTGTTTCAACTCTTACCAAAGCTATTATTTGATGAATAATGGTCCTAGGAACTCTTGTATATTGCTTAAATATAGAATTTAAGTGGAGAATTCAAGTTACACCTAGAGCCCTAAATTTGCTAATTATGGATTCAAATGTTTCCATAGGTGTATTAAGTTTTCTATACTTGTAATCTAATTTTCTCAACTTGCAATAGATATTTCATGGATTCTATTATTTATTCCATTAATTTAGTTACTGTTTATAGCTATAGAAAAGTGCACAAATTGTTTTAAACTTGTCTAAATCGGAAAGATTTCAAATGTGCTTCTATGTTAGTTTTGACGTGTATATGTGGAAATTAGCTTATAAAATGTTATTGCAGGCTTAAAACTATAATTTTAATTATGTGGGAATGTCCTAGAAATAGGGGAGGTACTGTCTAAATATTTTTAAAATAAAATAGCACCATTAGAGATAAATGGACTTATTTTACAAACTTATATGCTATTTTGGATCATTTTGTGCTAATGAATTAGCATTCATATTTTACTACTTTTGAACAGTTTTTCAATGTTATTACTAAGTACCTTAAGTGATTGTACACTTCTGAGTCATTTTAAGATCAAGTTTCCTAAATTGGTGAAATTTCTGATTTCGATCTTGTTCAAGTACCTTGACGCATTCTTTTAGCAAAATGTGCATCTTGAATAATAGTAATTTATGACAGGTGATTAACACACTAGTCTCTAGAGGATATTGACCCTTTCCACTTTCAATTTCTATTCAGGACACGAGGTAAGTAAAGACTTACAACTGTATCATAAGAACTATATGGAAGATGTCATTATGTCTTTCTTACTTATTCTTAAATGTTATGAAATAACATATGCATGGCAAGTCATGCATGTAAACTAAGAATTTCATTATAGAGTATTTAAAAGTGACCATTATACCAATTTTTATAAGATAAGTTTTGATTGCAATTGCTAGTATATTAGAGCTGAGTAGGTAAGTCTATTGATGCAGACTCTCCCGTTGAAGCAGGACTAGCGGATTTTATCATGTGTCTTGTTGAAACAGGACAATATTAGTACAGTGTGGGATGCCCCTTTGATGAGGGAAGGAGTTTTTAAAAAATCTCACATGATGGTTGCACATTATTTTTACTCTTGGCCAAGGTTTCCCCCCAATGTTATCACGGCCTATCGAATTATGGGACTAGCAGTGTGCTAAAGGGCTCAACTATGAATGTTTTTTAAGAAAATACATGGATTCAAATATTTAAGAAAGAAAAGTGTATAATAGGAACTTGATGAGATTTTACAGCATACATAAGCATGCATAGTTTTTATTTACTGAGCTTTAGCTTATTTTAGTCTTGTGATGCAGGTGAGGAGGTAGATTTTGATATTGAATAGCTGGTTAACTGGCTTGTCTTTTGTCGTCGTGATCATACAAATGTGGACGAGCTTGACTTGTGGGCGACGTTTTTGTATTACGATATTTTGGGTATGATATAAATATTACTACTGATGGCAAAATAGACTAATAAAATCTTCTTTTAATGGTACATTTTGTAAAAACACTTTTAACAAGAAATGCCACACAGTTGTTTTTATTTAGAGGTTTTGGAAAGTTCAAATTTGTCCACTTTTTGTAAAACTAAAGATATGATTTAAGAAAGAATAATACTTCATAGTTTGACTATATATAACAATATAGTTAAACTAGGGGGTATTACACGCTCTCGACGATATTAGGCAAGAAAACTACAAGATAGTATTTTTCTATATAAAAGACAATTTATATTAGTATTGATTTATGTAAATATATAATTAATAATAAGTTGAAACTTAAATTAAAGTTTACAACCATACCAAGTGGTGGCATAAGAAGCCTATTTTTAGGATTTGTCATAGACTCTAGAAAAATTCTTCCATAATTTGTTGTTCCTTTCCATCCCACAAGAACATAGGTAAATTGCATATCAAATGAACATGTACACATAATATATTGAGTAGGTACTATTTTTCTTCCATGATATAGTATTTGGTCATTGATTGGAATATGTGCCGATACATGAGTTCCGTCAATAGCTTCAACACCATTCTATAAAATATAAAATTAACTAGTCATTCCAATAAATAATATATATAAAAAAAGTAAATTAAATCTCAAAGAAATACTATGTACCTTAAAGAATAAAAAGTACTATGGATTAAATCAAATTTCTAGAGGAGCTGTGTCAAAAAAAGCAGAGTAATTATTTCTTTGCCCAAACGACAAATTGCTTTCAACACTTTCCTAAAATGACGAGATATTATTTCACCTGAGTGTTGAAATCGCTCAGCAGCCATTCGATATCGCTCATTTTGAGAAATAATATATAAGAACATAGCTACTTGCTCCTTCATGAGAATATATTTTGAATCTTTTAAGAAATTTTTTTCCTTTAGCACACTATATAATACTTTAAACACATGTTTTTTTTCATTCTGAAAATATCAAAACAATGGCTTCTATGACCATTCAATACTTCAACAATATATTGATGTCCTAAAAGTATAGAATCTTTACATGGTTCATTGGGTATATAAGATCCCAAAAAATAAAGTGTTAATACTTCAGCTAAATCATCCTCTGAGTCATCACCAAGCACAATATTATTGTTGAAATACACAATATCTTGAGATGACATGACCTGATATTAAATGATAATTAGAATATGTATAATATAACAATAAAAAGTTCTAAGCAGATATACAGAAGTGACAATGTAAACAACATAACTAAATTATAGCATTAACAATAAACTAAACAAAAATATAAAAGATCCAAGAACATTCTATCGAAGAAAAAATAAAAAAGATACAAGATTTACAATCGTAAAGTTATCTAAACAACCCTGAAAAAGATAGTTTTAAAAGTTGTCAATGCATTACACCTAGTCAATTCTAAAATTGTTCATTTTAAATTTAATACCCAATCCCATCTTCTATTCTCAGGCATCTCCAAAAATAATGCTCTCCACACTTCATTTTCAAACTTTTCGATAGTTTTTGCATATGCCTCTCTACTTATTTCTTCAACTTTATTTAATGTGGCAACACTCTCTTTTAACAAGTTAAAATTCATCCTGGTAGTGAAGCCACTATCATGTAGTTGAGAAAGACGAGGAGACTCGTAATATTGAGTAAATACATAACAAGAAAGAGAACCATGACATAGAGGAGGACAAGAACCTGCCATGTGACCGAGATCCATGAGGAGCACATATCACTGATCTCTTAAAAAAATCTGCTTTTTTCTTAGACCTTTCAGATATTGAAAGTAAAGCCGATGCCAAAGCTGATGTTACACTTTGTCTCTTTCCATATTGAGAGGTAGAAATAGTATCTGACTTGCCTCGCTTTTTAAAACTATTATCAACACTTTCTAAATTATTATCCAAATTGATCTCACGACTCCTTTTAGTATTTTTGGAGACTTCCACATCTTTATTATCATCATCATCATCATTTGAACAAGATGAACTCCTTACGGAAGGATGAGTACTAGATCCCATAGTAATTATATCCCCAAATATGATGCACAATTTGTCATAAAAAGGATATTTTTTCATCCTAAACGTTTTGACTTTTTTGTGTACCTATACAAAATGAAATTTTCATTAAAACTAAACAATAAATCTTATTACAATAAGATAGTGATAATTTCAAAGTAAAACCTTACCCTCATAAGTTTGTCTCAAACTTCATCTGTTGCAGTTACTTGTCCAGTTATTGAGTTGTACCTAATGTTGTTCTCACTCAGAAACTTTTTCAAGTCTTTTAGTCTTTGCTTTAACAGCTTAAACTTGTTCCTTAGTTGATCATTATTGTAATTTCTTTTGGTCTGTGCAACAAGTTGTTCACGAATTCGATGCCAAGCAGATTTTGAGAATGTTTTTAGTACATCAATTTCCTTTTATAACCTCTATCTCCATAAGATTAATAAAAATCTCTTCATGCTTTTGGAACCATATGGTAACATCATCAATATCTTCAAGAATATTACCATAACTTTCTATAGGTTCTATGTACAACAGTCTACCAAATATGTTCAAGAACAATTCTAAATGAAATTTTTAATTAAATTCATAACCTACCTTAATATCACTTTAAACAGTTCAAAACTCAAGAAATTAGCACTTTAACCTGATGTGAAAACAAAAGATACTAAGTACTCACCCAATTCAATTGTCCACAGATATAACTTAGACTTATCTTTCAAGGATTTTTGTTTCCTTTGATGAGTATTATATACTTTGGATGTATAGAAAAATTATAAAGGATCCGCTTTTGATTTTTGCATTTTTAAACTTTGATTACTCCTCTATCCACAAAATCTAGTCATACCAGTAAAGGAAAAAATAAATAAATAATCCAACAAATGGCCTAATGCTTCACAAGTTTGAATTATACTTTCTAGAAGCCGATTTTTATTGCTTAAACAGTCTGAAAGCAAAATTAAAAATGGAAACCAATTATTAATCCAACCATTTATTATTATTCTAATAACTAACTGAGTAGTTCTCATCTCATCGGTTATTTAGTTAGGCTTGGGTGTGTGTACCACTTTCTAGAAGATGGCACTGTGTAGAGAATCTAGGGGACTAGGGAAAATGGTAAGGGATTAGGAATAACACAAAGAATGAGTGCACAGCTACTGTGTGTGGAATTGACTCGTTTAAAATAGGCATCTATACAAGTATTCTTACAAAAACTGAATCAAAAGTGGTGAAGATGACTTATTTAAGTGGGAAAAAAAAGGCTAAAACTGAGCACCAAGATTAACTTTACTTCATCAATTAAGCTCGTGAAATAATAGATTACTTAAGGTAGGTTAAAGAAAAAATTTCAAGAAAAGATAGAAGAATGGAACCTAATTGTGTGATATCAAGTACTGTGATTCCTAGCTAGAAGAGCAAACTTTAAAACAATTAAGTTTGTCAAAAGAATTCTTGAAAATTATTCTAGTGAGCAACTTTTTAATGATATGTTTTCTTTTTTCCCTCCTTATTTTCTTAAATCAGTATAAAGCCCTTAGCCATTACCCAGCTAAGAGAAGATGCTTGCATTAATGATATTCACAAATATAAGATAAGCATATAAAAGTTAATCCAGTAACAAATCTAGAAAAACAATCTGAAGACCATCTTTCCATGTCACAAGAAATTATTCGGGCAGATCAAATCCATTCATCCACTTTTCTCCGTATTCGAAGTAAAGCTTGTTAGGGTTCTAGTTAATATAGAGATATTATATATCATGGAACAAAACAAGGAGATTTTATTCGCCGATCAGGTCTGGGACGACCTAGTCAAACCACATGAGTTCTATATGGGACGGTACCATACCCACGTTAGTAATCTATTACATATAGTATATCAAAAGTTTTGTCTATATAACTGATACTTTACAATTTGAGTGATCCTTGATAATCTCATTATAAAATTCCACTACCGTATTATTTTTCCCATATAGTATATCAAAAGTTTTCAACCTTCTTCTATATATTCCTTATTCACTTTCTTGTAGACTAATTACTAAGAAATATGCTAAGTGATTTCTTTCATATACTAGTCCTCAAAATTTTCTTAAGCCTTTATCTCAATATTNGAGCACCAAGATTAACTTTACTTCATCAATTAAGCTCGTGAAATAATAGATTACTTAAGGTAGGTTAAAGAAAAAATTTCAAGAAAAGATAGAAGAATGGAACCTAATTGTGTGATATCAAGTACTGTGATTCCTAGCTAGAAGAGCAAACTTTAAAACAATTAAGTTTGTCAAAAGAATTCTTGAAAATTATTCTAGTGAGCAACTTTTTAATGATATGTTTTCTTTTTTCCCTCCTTATTTTCTTAAATCAGTATAAAGCCCTTAGCCATTACCCAGCTAAGAGAAGATGCTTGCATTAATGATACTCACAAATATAAGATAACCATACAAAAGTTAATCCAGTAACAAATCTAGAAAAACAATCTAAAGACCATCTTTCCATGTCACAAGAAATTATTCGGGCAGATCAAATCCATTCATCAAAAAAGTTGTCTCTACTTGATAAATAGAATGCATCAAACAAACCACAACTCCAATATTCAAGTATACATGAAATTTGCATTTGGATATTCAGCGATCGAACTCAATTTCTAAATCTACATTGTGTGAAATGAAAGACCCCCATGTCAATTTGCCACCAAGCAACATAGAACTCAAATTATAATTCCATTCATATACAACTAAAACAAACATTTTTTCCTTAAGTCCCATTTTCGTATACACACCCAATAATAAAATAAATAAGCAATCATTTCATTCAAAAACATCCAAGATTAAGCAACTAAATAACAAAGCACACTTTTTTGAAGCACCTAAAACTCACAAAACTCGACTAATTCAGAAAACCCCTTTCGTGAATGACAAAGTGACCCAATTTCCTCTTAAGCATTTTATCAAATACTTTACTTGTATTAATAATCAATTTAGCACATCAACCACAAATTCACAAGAAATGAACAAGGAAATCAAACATAATGGGCACAAAACAAAGGAATCCAATGGTGCATGGTGATTATACATTGCTCTTGCACAATAAAATGCAGTCTGCTCTCATATATTTATATATATATATATGGTCTGCTCTCATATCCAGAAAAGACCTTGCAAATGCTTGAATCCTAGGTCCATGCTTGTGGCATAGTGGAGATTTTCATATAGCAAGGACTATATATACCAGAAAAAATATCCCATATGGTGTTATGGTCATGTGCACAAAAAGATATAAATTGGGAGTTCATATTTAAATCGTACAGGAACTAAAGAAATTGAAAAAAAAAAAGAATCTCACCGGAATAGAAGAAAGACGCCGAAAGAGAAGACGGCCACCAGAGGAGACAAACAATCACTGGAGTACAAAGTGGTCAAGGCTCATTCTGTAAAGAGGCTCAGAAGCTTTTCGTTCGTACTACCTGGGTTTGTTTACATTTTTTGTTTTAAAAAATAATGGTATCTTTTTTTATTATCAATTTTTTTTCAAAATAGTGGTAACAATTTTTAAAAATAAAAAGTGAAATAAAATAGCCAAACAAATTTTAACAAAATATTTTCACTTTTCTATTTAAATAAACAAAAAACACGAAGTGAAATAAATCCAAACAGGCCCTTAAAGTTCAATCTCCCCCTATATATTTAATGGGCTGTTTGGTATGGGTTTATCCTTGAGTGGGAATGGGTATCCCAATACTTTCCTGTGTTTGGTACTATTCTAATACTTAATAAAGTAATTTCTTAAGGAATCATATTCTCTTATTAAAGGGTAATCCCAAAGACACCAAATCATATAGATTTGATATCACCCTTTATCTAAAACCTACCCTAAAAAAACAAAAACTGGAAAAACACAATCTCACTCTTTCAGCTGCCCTCTTTCATCTCGCCATCCTAGTGGTCACCACTGTTCGTCGTCGCTGACTGCTCTTCGTTGTTGGCCGTTTGTCATCACCACTCTGTTCATCACCTCCACAGGTCTGAGCAATCCTTACCTCTTTTGCTTTGCTCATTTTAACAATAAAAATTTAATTTTTATGAATAGAACTCCTCATATACGCTATTTCAGTTGGTTTTAGCTTCTGGGCTATGCTGAATTTAAAAAACTTTGAAACGGGTATAAGTGAAAGTTTCATTTTTATGAAGAAAACTCCTTATATATGTTGTTTCTACTGGTTTTTACCTTCGGACTTTTCTGAACATTTTTCTTGGAAATAGGTATAGTGAAGTTTCATTTTTATGAAGAAAATTCATCAACTATGGTCTTGGATACGGGATTTAATTCCTTTATATTGTTAGAGATATAGAAACTCGGTATTCTCATTGCATGTCTTCAAATTCGTATCAAAGATATTGTTTTGTGCTAAAAAAGAAGAACTTTTATTCTTAAGGACTGTAGTTGACCAGTGGAGATATGAATAGGGAGGCTTATAATGATTGAGAATATCTATTATCTATGGATGCATATTTAATTGTATGATTGTATAAAAGTGAAAATATTTTCTACATCTTAGATTTTGCATTTTCCAAAGGTTTCAACTTTCAGGACTTCAGTTTCTTTGCGTTGTTTAAGTTCTGCTTTAATAGTGATTTAAATTATTTTCTCTAAATCTGAAGCTTTGATAGTTGTGTTCTCAAGACAAAAGTACAAGCACGTTTTCGTAAAAGTATGCACTTGCATTCTTGATTCATAACATGCATCCTTCTTTTGAAATATTTGCCTCTAAGATTGTGAGTTTGTGGACAGAATATTTTTCTTGGGTGAAATATGACTCTGATATAAAAAAATGATTGAGGACGGATTGTTTACATTATTAAATGTGGTTAATTGTTTAAAAAGGATAAGATGAAATCTACATGTTTGATGGATTTTTTTTTAGGGATTGATGAGTATGTTTTTGTTATTGTTATAGAGATGTGAGATCTTGGTTTAGACACATGAATCTAGATGTAGAAGCAAACTTATCAAATTAATCATTTTTCATGTGAATAATACACAATTTGAAAAACATTATCAATAGACTAGTGACTAATATGTGGGATCTTTTATTTTCTTAGATATTGAACATTATTATCATTTGCAGATATGGCTCGTCTTCCATTGGTTGCAAAGAAAAGAATTGTGGAAAATTTGGTTCAATTTATGGAAATGTTAGATGAGATTACATTTCTATTGCTTTTCCTAATGTTTATTATCATTAGTAGGATGAGTTTAAATGGAAAAAGAGTAAGTGGTAAAACTTCTATTCGTAGACATCAAATACGTGAACTAAATTTTTACAGAATAATATATGATAGTGACTTAGCATGTCTAGAGAGCACTCGTATGGATAGGAGAACATTTCCATCTCCTTAAAACTACTGGAGGTTTAAAGGGAACAAAAAATATGAATGTCAAATAAATATTAGCTATATTTTTACATATTACATCTCATGATGTTAAGAACAGAATTATAAGACGTCAGTTTGCATGTTCAGGTGAAACGGTTAGTAGACAATTTAATATTGTCTTAGGTGCTTTGTTACGTCTCCATGAGATATTGCTAAAGAAACCTGAGCCAGTTCTTGATAGTTCAACTGATGAAAGATAGAAATGGTTTAAGAATTGCTTAGGAGCACTAGATGGTACATATATTAAGGTGAACGTCCTAGCAGCAGATAAGGCTAGGTACCAAAGTAGAAGAAATGAAATTGCCACTAATGTATTAGGAGTGGTATCACAAGATATTCAATTCATATATGTCTTGCCTGGATGGGAGGGTTCGGCTGCTGATTCTAGAGTCTTACGAGATGCCATTTCTAGACCAAATGGATTTAAAATTCCACAAGGTAAAAAAAAAATTTCTTGACTGACTACAATCTATATTAGTACTATATAACAATAGTTAGTTCACAATTTTGTAAATTATTTGTAGGACATTACTATCATTGTGATGCCGGGTATCCTAATGGTGAAGATTTTTTAACACCATATAGAGGACAACGCTATCATTTAAATGATTGGACACTCCCACCAAATACTCCAAAAGAGTTTTTTAACATGAAGCATTCGTCTGCTAGGAACATAATAGAAAGGGCATTTGGATTGTTAAAGGGACGATGGGCAATTCTTAGGGGTCGATCATACTATCCAGTTAAAGTGCAATGTCAGATTATTTTGGCATGTTGCCTTCTTCACAACTTGATTAGAAGAGAAATGCCCGTGGACCCTTTAGAACATGCTCCACTTGGGGAAAATGGCAACGATAGTGATAGTGATAATGAAGAAGATGATATGAATGATGCTTGTTACATGCATATTGAAACATCAAATGCTTGGACAACCTGGAGAGACAATTTGGCTAGAGAAATATTTGAGCAATGGCGAGGAAACCGATATGCATAGATCATATTAGTTAAGAGTTTTATAATCATGTTTAATTATGTTTGCATTTATTTTTTACTTATTTCATTTTTATATTTGAACTTTTTTTTCGTGTTGGTTCCTATTTTTGAACATTTTATGGAGTTATATAATATTGACAAGTTATTATTTATGATAATTTTTTTTCCTATTTTTATAACATATAGTTGCATGTTTATATTTGAATTTTTCTTCCTATGGGTATGTTTATCCATTCTTATGGAAAAGAATGGAAGCTACTTCCCAATCAACATTAATTGGTGCTAAAAAACACCAATGGACTACAATTGAGGATTCAAAGTTGGTGGAGTCTTTATTGGAATTAGCCAATAGTAGAAAGTGGAAAGCAAACAATGGTACTTTTAAGCCCGGCTACTTATAACAATTAGAGAAGATGATGAGTGAAAAGATTCAAAGTTGCGGAATCAAGGCACAACCACATATTGATTCTCGCATCAAGTTATGGAAGAAACAATATCATACAATTTCAGAAATGTTGGGACCTTTAGCTAGTGGATTTGGTTGAAATGAGAAACTGAAGTGTGTCGTGGCTGATCAATCCGTGTTTGATAAATGGGTTAAGGTTAGTTTATCTATTTTAGAACTTTAATCTATCAATTATCAGAAATTTTTATTGTTAAAATTTTGACATTTGTTTAATATTACCTAACTGTAACAGAGTCACCCTACTACAAAGGGCTTAAAAAATAAGGCATTTCCTTATTATGATGAGTTGGGTATTGTGTTTGGAAAGGATCGTGCCACTGGACATGGTGCAATGGGATTCTCTGAAACGGTTGAGGAGATTGATAAAGAGATAGAAAATGAGCAAGAGAGTGAGCATGATCCTTTCACTCCATTAGATGAACTTGTTGGTAATATAAGCACAAACACACCTTCGACACAAACAGGAAAGAAAGGTAGAAAGAGAGCTCGAAGTGTAGATCCATTGGTAGATGTAATTAGTGACTCGGTGAAACATATTAGTGCACTACATGCTTCCACTGGTGAAAATATTAGAAGACTGGCTGATTGTTTTCCGTTTGAGGCTGATGGTGCTGCTTGGAGGATGAAAGTGTTTGATGAACTTAAAAATATCGATGGACTAACTAATGATCAACGAGTTAGAGCTGGGCAACTTCTTGTCCAAAATCAAGCGAACACCGACTATTTCTTTACCTTGGATGATGAATTCAAACTTGGATTTCTTATGCAATTGCTTAGTTGAGTTGCATTAGTTCTTGTGGTGATCTATTGAACCTTTTTTGTGATTATTCTAGAAAATTTAACATCTAACTTGAATTAAGATGTAACTTTTGAAGTTATAAGATTATATTATGCTTACAAACATTGGTGATCTTAAGGAAGCTTTGACATGCTTTTTATTTTGGGATTCTACTTGAGAAATTGTAGAAAATTATATTATGTTTAGAAATTTTTACCATTGAGGAATTTGACATCCTACTTATGAGATGTAACTTTTCAGAATATATTTGAAAAATGATATTTATGGTACTTATTGGAACTCTTTTAGAATTAGTTAAACATATTTGATGTGAAAAGTTGTATTATATTTATTTTTGAATTATAGTTATTTGGTTTTATTTTTAAGATGATAAATTTTATTATTATTTTATAAGCAATTTAATTTTATAAGTTCTTTTTCTACAATACTTATTTAATTTATTATATAAAACTGTCAAAAGAAAATGTTTATATAACATATTTGTGATAAAATATGAAAAAACAGCATATTCCTATGCGTAACCAAACACAGCTTTCTAATGTCCTAGGAATTATGGACAAGATTACTGTGTACAACTAAACACAGTTATTCTGAATATCAGACAATCATATCACCATCTTCAGCATTCCCATTAATCTGAAAACTGGGATTACCCTGTACCAAACGGCCCCTAAGTAATTTCTTTTTATTTATTTTTCTTCTTTATTGGAGTCGTATTTATATCTCTCCTTTTTTATTTAAAGTCAATGGCTACAATTTGAGTACTTAATTTCTTTTTCTTTTTCATCCATTTCTGTCCGTTTATATAAATAATCCTTTTAGGCCTTTCATTCAAACTGCTATGTAGTGCGTCTTGTTGATCAATTAAACCGTTAAATTAAAATTAGACTATATACTGTATTTCAAAAAAAAATTTAAAAATACGGTGATTTTGTGTTTTTTAAGAGGTAGTACGGTTTTTATTAGAAAAATACCATTTTCTAAAAATATATTTAGAAAAATATAATTTTTTAAAATAGTAACTAGTTTCTAATAATCAGTTTCCAGAAACTGGTAACTAGTAACCAAATATATTTATAACTGGTAATCAGTAACCAGTAACCAGTTTCCAGAAATCAATAACTAATAACTATTTTAAAAATGGTACTTTTCTAAATATTTTTTAAAAAGTGATACTTTACTAATAAAAACCGTACGAAAATTGAAAAAAAAAAGCCTGACTTCCGTATTTTTGTAATTTTTTTCCCCTTTTGTAGGTATAAGTGTTAGAAACCCTTAAATTAGCAGTGTTAATTTTTTCTTTAGAACTGTTAATAATGTGCTTGATTTATTACGGTATTCAAAACAAAAGGGGCAAAAAACTAAATTTTATAAAATGGAAATTCAATTTGAATCTCGGAATCTACCTAAACTTTGTACTATATATCAAGTAATTAACATTCCGTTTTCAAACCAGCTTCAATTCTGTAAAACAATAAATCAAAATATATGATATAGNATGATATGTTTTCTTTTTTCCCTCCTTATTTTCTTAAATCAGTATAAAGCCCTTAGCCATTACCCAGCTAAGAGAAGATGCTTGCATTAATGATATTCACAAATATAAGATAAGCATATAAAAGTTAATCCAGTAACAAATCTAGAAAAACAATCTGAAGACCATCTTTCCATGTCACAAGAAATTATTCGGGCAGATCAAATCCATTCATCCACTTTTCTCCGTATTCGAAGTAAAGCTTGTTAGGGTTCTAGTTAATATAGAGATATTATATATCATGGAACAAAACAAGGAGATTTTATTCGCCGATCAGGTCTGGGACGACCTAGTCAAACCACATGAGTTCTATATGGGACGGTACCATACCCACGTTAGTAATCTATTACATATAGTATATCAAAAGTTTTGTCTATATAACTGATACTTTACAATTTGAGTGATCCTTGATAATCTCGTTATAAAATTCCACTACCGTATTATTTTTGCCATATAGTATATCAAAAGTTTTCAACCTTCTTCTATATATTCCTTATTCACTTTCTTGTAGACTAATTACTAAGAAATATGCTAAGTGATTTCTTTCATATACTAGTCCTCAAAATTTTCTTAAGCCTTTATCTCAAATATTTCTAGGATTTCTAATGTCTCATATTATGATTTTCTCAAAAATATCCTTTATACGTAAGGGAGGTGAATAGAACCACAAATATGAGTATTTCTTCATAAACTACATAAATTATAAAAATCAAATAATATATCAATCTTAGAAATATTAATCGACTTACATATTCCACTACATAACTGTTTTGGCCTTTTGTTTTATAAACACAATTTTCATTTTTTTTCATCACCGATAATAGTAGATCCATACTTAATATCAATACATTAAGTTTTCTGAAAACTTTTATCTTATAATTCTTATAATTTCTCATCAAATTAGTATTCTTCAATTTGTTTATGTAATCTAATATGAATTTTTAGAGAAGAGTAACATTAAGCAATATCAATACAAAGATCACTTTTTCTTATAATGTGACACCATAGAATAAAAATTTTGAACTCATTTTTAACAACCATATCTCTCAATTTCATATCTACTACTCAGTATCATAACCACAATCAAATTATCCTTTCACCGTATCTCGACTTCTGTTTGGCTTGCAAAATAAATATTATTAAGGTAACATCATTCTCAAAATTATCCCAATCATATTTGTCATTAAGATTCCACAATTTTTTATCCTAGGTAATATCCTTTTTTTTTCTAAATTAGTCCATCAGAGTTTTTCAAAATATCGCTCTCAAAATTATTCTAACTATAAGTCGTTCATGCCTATCTTTCAATCATATCATCATCAATATTTCCATAAAAATTCATAGTAAGGCATTTACTATAAATCACCTATTTATACTCATTCATCTAGTAATAGTAAGATGTTCTCTTATTACTTAGTACAAGTACATAAATTGAAATTTTTTAATATTATCTCTTTGTCATTTATCATCCAGCAAGATAGTTATTCAATAAACTTAATCCACTCTATAATTCTTTGTATATACTCATCACACAAATAATTCCACTTTATAAAAAGATTCAAACTAGAATTCAATCCACACTTTAATTACTCAGTGAATATTCCAAACAATCTTGTCTTCCTTATATTGATACATAACAAGATAATATCTATTCAATGAATCCCTTATATCAACATTATGAGATTAACAACTCTTTAGAAACATAATATAATCTCTCGAGAATTAATAAATTTCACTTCTCTAAAATTAACATAGGCTCTTTTCAAATGGGGATAAAAACATTGAGAAACAACTTAAGAGATAGAAGATGAAGATAATAAGTAAACTCATAAAAATTTCAATATCAACACTAAAGTAAGATGCATTAACTCTAAAACTATCAAATATCAATAATAAGAGAAGAAGATTCCAATATCCTAGGTCTATTAATCAAATACAAAGGGAAACTAATATCAAAAGCACTAAATACTAGAAACCTCGATATTCAACAAACAGATCTTAATAATTAAAACCTAATGAGATTACTCAACTTTAAACGATCCCAAAAGTCCATGTTCATTTTTAAACAATCCTAAAAGTCCATGTAATGTATATAATTACCAACTATGAAGGTCAATCTAAGTGTTCCATCAATGTCAAAATTTAAGAATACGAACTTAACCTATTTTAATGCCCAAAAAGACTAAAGTAATAAACTTATCAAGTTTAAACCAATCATCAACTCAAATGAATCTCCAAAATATAATAGAAGTTAAGTCAAACTCAAATGATCTTAACTTATAACCCCGATATTCTAAACCTCATAAGATTGACTTATCGCGATTCAAATTGTCAGACTTAACCTAATCTCTGATACCACTTGTCACGCCCCACACCAGAAGACGTGCGTTGCATACCTATAAGGCAAAGCTATATAAATATATAAGGCATCTATCTATAATTCACAAAAATAAAGAATAATTAAACTCTAATAAATACCACTAAATCATGTACAACCCAATAATTCTATTAAGTCTCCAAATATTAAAAATTAACTATACAAAATATATACTGTAATATAATAAATCTGTGCTAATTGACCTTTTCAGTCTTCATATTTTCCCAATAAAAATGAATGACTTTCCATCTTTCATTCATAAACTCAAATGTATCCCAATTACCTAGATAAGTTCTCCCTTAGTGAACCTCTTAACTGACGGTTTTTAATACCTGGGAAGGAAAAATAAAAGAGTGAGCTCGACAGCTTAGTAAGTAACCAGCAACCTTAACTAGCTGGATCAAATATATATCCTTTGAAAAGATTAAATGACATATTTCAAAACAAAATCAATTCTAAAATATAATGGTCCCGTTTGTTTCAACTATTCTATTCCATTAGAATGGAAAACCCATTTGAATGGGTATTTGTTTCAACAACTCCAGTTTTTCCATTCAAATGATCTTTTAGAACGTGTGTTTGTTTCAACAATTCAGTTTTTCCATTCAAATGGTTCATCAAAAAAATCAACCATTGGAACGGTTTTTTTGTGTCTTGAATGAGAATGGAGGGAGGGAGGTAGTTTTGAGTGGTCTATTCCAATGCTCCCATTCTAATTACAACCCATTTCACTATTTTTTCCATTCAAATATCTCTCATTCTAATTATAACACATTCCATAATTTTCATTCAAATACACACATTCAAATAGGTGAACCAAACGGGGCCAATAATTTTCAAGATAATCAAATGAGATTGTTTGGAAAGTCACTTTAACAAAAACATGAATTAGGTTTTCAAAATCTGTCGTGTCATTCTCATTTGATAATCAGTAACATTTTCAAATCACTTCTCAACAGTTTTTGGCGACTATGGCCACACTTAACCCTGTGACTAGGTGTCCATATTTACTACATTTAACCCCTGTAGCCAGGTCCATATTTACTACATTTGACCCCTGTAGTTAGGTCCACATTTATTATATTTAACCCCTGTAACTAGGTCCACATTCAGTACGTAATGTCTACATATAACCCCTGTGGAATGGGTCCATATTGCATAGTCATTGAAGAGAGTTTCAAAACACAGTCATATACAATAACTGTTCAAAAATAATTTCACTTTTCTCATTATATCATTATAACCATTTTTAAACAGTTTTCATGAAACAATATTCAATAACAAAGTCATATACTTAATCCATAGTTTTGTGCAAAATAGTTATCAGATAGAATCAAAATACTTTTTAAATAAAGCGATTGTTTCAATAAAATTATTTTCTTTCAATTATAACTTATTTACAAAAAGTATATTTTCACTTGAAATCATATTTTTAATAAAATACTCTATAAACATATTTTTATTGAAAACAATAAAATATTTAGTTTTTGTACAAAAAGTTACTAGAAAAGACTAAAGGTTACTTACCTCGTTCGCTTTGCCTAATCAACTCAAAATAATTAACCTAACCTCTCAAATAGCTATTATCACACAAATCATATATAAGTATCATAACAATAAAATCATACTCTAATTACACTAAAAGTATTGACTACTTGCTGCCTATGCATCTTCTATAATCAACTTCATAGCTATTCCCTCCAATTATGTCAATTTCTTACAATTCATAATAATTCTAATATCTCTCTAAAAATTACCAAACTTAGACGACATGTTCTATAAGTCATGGGGTCCTAAAAGTACCAAGAATGTAGCTATAGGGTCCATAGGTGAGCCCCTCACAGTCGGACAAGCTGCAGCCACGTTTTGCTAAAAGTACCCAAAGTTTCAGATTTTTCCAGATTCGTAGTACTTATTTCAATTAGCTATAACTCTCTGGTTATAAATCTGTTTTTAACATATTATATACCGTTGGAAAGATAATTCGATAATCTTTCCAGTAATATCATATATGACCCAATCAAGCTAGTAAAGTTCTCTAAAATATTAGTCGTAACTCCTACTGCGTTTTTACATCTTAGTCCAAAACTCAAAAATTCATAACTTTCTTTTTACCTAACCAAATTACTCAAAATTTGTCTTGTTTAAATTCTAATATCAATAGACTTCATCTTCTATCAAATTCATCTCTATATTTTATAAATAATTTATGAGTAATTCAAAACTCTAACCTTAAATATTCAATCTCAATCCCAAAATCAAATTAAAATATAAAACTTAATCAGTTAAGAGTTTATTACCTTAGGAGTGAGTCTCAATAATTTATGATTTTGTTATCTTCGTCTTTTTTTTTTTTTTCTCTGTCTCTCTCTTTTTCTCTCTCTCTCTCTCTCTCTCTATTTTCACTCTACAGGGCATATGTATAAAATGAGCAGATTCTTAAAGGGTCTCTAATAAAATTACCAATGTGTCCTCAAATGATATCCATTAATCAAGGGCTCTTTCTTCTTTTCTTTTATCTTTATATTATTTACTTAATACAAATAAATCCCTTTTTTTTTAATGTACAGGTCATCACAAACACAACAGAAGGCTTTGTCCCTTCGCTGAACCCAGGCCCCTACTAGGAATCTATTCTTAACAAGACCACTTGTTACAAAGTACCCATAATCGTGATTTTTGAGCAAACCCATCCACCCTAGTCCCATCAATGTGAATGCAACGCCCCTCACAAATCCCGAACCACCTTGATCTGAATAAGATCCACGAGGATCACAAGCCATTTTTTTCATCTTCTTGGTGATCAGAAATAATATCTACCAATTAATCTATTTAACATTTACATAATTTGCCTTTTAATCTCCTCCTCAACTTGAGTGAACGAAGAAATAATGGTGATAACGAAAGATAGATAAATAGCATGCACAAGATAAGTAAATAAAGGAGATAGGAATAGAGAAATGCAAACACTATTGTTAAGTCAGGCTACTCGTCTGTTCTAACACGATTCCCAGATTTCCAGATTTGCAGAACTTAAAAACAAATAAATGGTAAACATAAAGAAGAGACACCAGATTTTTATTGTGGTTCAACACAACCAAGTTATGTCTACATCCACGGGACCTAGTCCAGCAAGCAATTAATCCACTAAAAATATGAATAGAGTACAAATACAGGTCTTATACAAAAATCTAGAACTCCCTTCTAGTTTGTCGCCGATTTGAACTCCGATTTCCTCCGTGGAAGATGCTTCTTTAATCTTATGCTGAAATCCCTTCAGCTGCCGTTGATGAGCTTCCCAGCTCCGGCAAAAATACACGAGTCTCTTCTTGATTTTAGATAACCATGGAGCTTCACCTTCTCACCAGAATCAATGGTGAACTCTATGGACAATGGAAAACTTAGAGCTAAACAACACAAAACTCTAAAGAAAATAAACTTGCTCTCCAAGCAAGAAAGCCTCTCAAAATATCTCTGAAAATAATGCTCAAGAGGTGTAAAAACCATCTGAAACGAAATTTCCTATTTATATAGGAAAGTACATCATGACTCAGCTAAAAGTGACATCTATCACCGTAATGTCTAAACATACAGTGACTCAAATGTATCACACAACCTCAGATCTAAAGGTGGCATCTTGACAAAACAATCAGGCACGCTGATTTGACACAAATATACTAAACAAACTTAGATCTAAAGATATCATCTTGACTAAATAATCAGTCACACAGTTAAGATACACAAAGTCATACTTTTCTTGAAAAAGTCAAACTTAAAGGTGACATCTTGACAACATAAGCTGAGACACTGATGTAACAGACAAAGCATAAAAGCATGCTAAACAGATATGTATATGAAATGCTCTAATGTCTAAACATGCAGACCACTAGACATAACACCTAAACCATTGAAACTAGTTTGGTGAAAAGCTGCAGAACTTCAGCTACTTCAGTTGACTGCTTTGTCAAATAAGTCTTTGAGCATGATTACACAGAATAACCCAAACATATACAAGACTGAATTCACAACAGAAATACAAAGTAAAATATTGTTCATTACAACCCAACAAGATCATAAGGTGCCAAATTAAATCTTGCACTAATAACCATTTTTACGAGGTTCGACAAATACGACGGTTTGCCTACGTCCCCGGCTCTTGGCAAGCCGCTTCGAGCTATCCACTATCGGATCAAGAGAAAGGGCTTGACCGTCCTTTTTATACAAAGAGTACTTTCTCCTTAGGCACACTCACGCTTTTACAATCGCTTTGAATCTGGCTCTATTACGTCTAACTCGGATTGTTTAGACTCCAGTGCCAATCTCACCTAAACTGAGTTGTTTATGAATCTGGTGTCAATCTCACCTTACAAATATAATTTGATTTTTGTTTGTTGATACACTCAACTAGAATCTCTCTAATGAAAATGATTGATACAAGGTAAGCCTCGAGAGAATAAATGATAACACAAGATATAATCTAGTTTTGCTCAATTGATTTTTGTGAAAAAGTGAATTTGAAAGTTTAATTCACAAAAGATAATTTGAACAACTTGAAAGTATGTATAAAATAATGTAAGAGTGTTCAAAAGTTATTTCAAGCATTAAAAGGATTTTTATTTAAAGACTAGAATGAAAACTAGTCGTTTTAGACCGTTTGACAGATAATCTGTCATTTTCGGCAGACCGAAAAGTCACTTTAAGTCGACCGAAAAATACTAGCCGTTGGAAGTGCGGTAGTAACAGTCGGATTTAAAAAGTCGTTAAAAATTAGAAAGCAGAAAACAGAGGAATCGGTAGACCGATTCTCACTGCCGGTCTGCCGATTCTATCCGAGAGTAGTTTTTCAATTTTATTTCAAGTCTTTTTCAATTATTTCCAAAAGGTGACTTTATAAATTGATTTAATATGTAATATAGAGACTATAGAAATTCATAAATCAATTTAAAAGCTTGTATAAAATAATTTTTATATTTTAATTGAAAATAAACGGATTTGACAGTTTAGCTTTGAAAAATTCTAATTGTATGAGAAATTTGAGCCATTAAGATCATATGATGTGTAGACAAATATTCAAGTACAAGAACTAAGTGTTTAACCTTTGCTAGTCTAGGTCTTGTAGCCTTGAACTTTGTCTTCAAGCTCGTTTCCATGATCTATCTTGAATGTTTTGTGATCCTTTCAATTTAGGCTTGCTGTACACTCAAGTAGATTATTAGTTCTTAATCATATGTTTGTTAACTTCAAAATATGAGAGTAGGATTGATGATACAAAGCATGACTCAATAGCTTCAACTCAGTTTCAGTTCTTAATGATGGTAAAATTTGTCATTTCATATGTAGGTGTACATTTAAAAATTTGTAATCTAGATGCATAATTTTGCATAAGCTATAATATAAGGTTAAATCCTAATATGATTGAACTGTTTTGTTAGTTTCCAACTTGGAAATACTGAAGTAGGATGAAAATGATATTTTTTTCGTCTAATAAAAAGCTCATCAAAACTGTGTAATGCTATTTGCAAAAGATGTTAATATGAGGAAATTATTATTTTCTATTGGTCCACATATTTAATTTAATTATATTGTTACTGCCATATTATTTTCGTATGGACCCTACTAGTGATCTAATTGAGCTGGGTCAAAAATATCTATCTTGATATGGATTAATAATGTGGATACTTGGTTAGACGACCTAACCCGGTTAGTATTGATGGATACTCTAATTAAGTCGTATATAATATAGCAAACAATTAGGGTTTTGATTCTTACGCCAAAAATAATCTGTACATGTATTCTTATCTCTCTGCCATCATCACAATGACAGAAATCCATTAAGTGCATTTTGAATGTGTTGGCTGTGGAAGATCTCTAACCCCCCAAGTTCTCAGACTCATTACATTTTCGTGATCGTGATCAAGTCCTCAGCCACTTTTCGCTATAAACACGGATATTCTCAACAACCCAATTTTGATAATTTGATATGAACGATTCTAGTATTAACTTAGGTTATATTCAACCATCTTTAAATTCTACAGTGCAATTAATATCTAAGCGTGAGACTGCTAGCTATTTCTTAAACATATTAAATATGTATAAACTTTCATTTAATTTGCATGCATGCCAAGTGAACTTGTGCGAAGAAAAATGCACATATAAATAATGTGACGCATGCCAAGTTTGTTTATTGAGTTTTGGATGGGACGATGATGAGGAAAGTCCATTAATCTTTCAAAGCGGCCGCTTAACATACAAATAAATTGTTTTTTTTTTTTTTTGAGATGTTGCCATATTATAATAAACCGCTTAAAGCATAATCTCTCCCGATATATTTAAGCAGTTTCGTTTTACCTTTTTTTCCCCCCTTCTCTAGCGTCTTATTTATATCTCTCGTCTTATTCATCCATTCCTGTCCGTTTATGTAAATAAGTGGAAATTAGATACTATACGGTGTTTCTGAAAAAAATTTGAAAAATACGGTGATTTCTATTTTTTTTAAGGTGTGGTATAGTTTTTATTAGAAAAATATTGTTTGCTAAAAAATATTTAGAAAAATACCATTTTTAAAATAGTAACTAATTTTTGATAACCGATTTCCAGAAACTGATAACTAGTAATCAACAATATTTATAACTGGTATATAACTGGTAACCAGTAACTAGTTTTCAGAAACTGATAACCAGTAACTACTTTAAAAATGATATTTTCTAAATATTTTTTAAAAAGTAATAATTTTCTAATAAAAACTGTACGAATTGAAAAAAGCATGAGTTCCATATTTTGTAATTCTTTTCAATTTTTGTTGCTAGAAATATTAGAAGCCCTATAAATAACCCTTTTGGGCCTTTTATTCAAACTGCTACGTACTATGCTTTATGTGCGTCTTATAATTGACCAATTAAACCGCTATATATTAGCACTGTTAATTACTTCTTTAGATCTCTCCAAAAAAAAATTACTTCTTTAGAACTGTTAATAATGTGCTTGATTTATTCCGGTATTTAAAACATAAGGGAAAAAAAAAAAAGGAAACCAAATTTTATAAAATGGAAATTCAATTTGAATCTCGGAATCTTCCTAAACTTTGTACTTTAGATCAAGTAATTAACATTCTGTTTTCATACCAGCTTCAATTCTGCAACACAATAGACCAATATATATGATATAGCTTTCCTTAATTAAGATTAATATTACAAATATTGAAACTTGATTAATTAACAAGAAGTTTCCCAAAAAGAGAACTCTCAAAGCTTAATATATTACGGACATACACTTCGTGTATATATAGGGGTTTCGTCTGTGATTTTTTTTGTTCTTCATGTTTTCTCTGTATTTGCATAATAAAGCTTGTTAGGGTTCTAGTTAATATAGAGATATTATATATCATGGAACAAAATAGGGAGATTTTATTAGCTGATCGGGTCTGGGACGACCTAGTCAAACCACATGAGTTCTATATGGGACGGTACCATACCCACACCCACGTTAGTAATCTATTACATACATATATGTTACACACCAAGCTACAAGTTCTTCAATTACTTTGCTGCTTTAGAGTTTATATTTATCGATATTTTTTACCTTGTTCTTTGCTTTATTAATAATAAATCGGCCCTTTTTTTTTAAGAGGGTTGATATGGGATGGAGGGGATAGATAGGTGCCAATCCACTAGTCTTGCAGATGTTACTTTTCCTGACTTTATAGTTATTATTTATTTAAAAACAAATCATGTAGGTGTTCATATATATCGTTGCTATTCATACAAACCTACACTGAATTAAGTATTTATGATCATTGATTTGTCCTCATATCTATGATTAATTTGTCACTTTGATTTGAATTCGGACCAGTTTCTTTCTCATATTTAATTATAAAATATTAATTCGGTACTCTTATAAATGTTCATCTTATGAGTATTGCTTGCAGTTACACTTTTTTTTTTTTTTTGGGTGTACGTTAGCACAATGTAGGAACACACAACTTTTTAATAAAATTTTCATTCACTAACAACTGTATAAAATCTTCTTGTGTTTGAATATTGACTAATTAAACTGACACTGATTTCCAATCGCCGCTCTCTACAGTTCCGTCTGGCCAACATTTCCAGTCCACCCTTGTCTCCAATACTGTCCCCTCGACAGCCACCTCATATTCCCAACACCAACACCAACACCACTGCCCCTGACGCCGTCGCCATCGATGTGATCCCCGCCACCTCCTCCTCAGCCTCCACCACCAAAACCGCAGCTACAGCCGCCGCCGCCGCCGCCACCTCCAAAGCCGCAACTGCCGCAGCTGCCCCCACCACCACAAACAACAAGGCCAATACGAAAAACGGTCTCTACCTACTTTGTGGCTTCCTCCTCTTATTTGCGGCGTTCATCATCTTCCTCTACGTACTGGGGCCCCCAAAGCCCAATTTTGTCATCGAGGACGTCACAGTCAGCAACTTCACCGCATCCGCCTTGGCCCCCTTCACCCTCACCTCCCGCCTCAACGCCACCGTCTCCGCCCGCAACCCTAGCCGCCACTTCGAGGTCCGCTACCGCCATCTCCGTGCTTACGCCGAGTACGGCTCCCAGCGTATCACAGCTCCTGTGGTCCCGCTTTCGCCTCCAAATCTCCACCAGAGCCACGGCGATGGCAGCGCCACATGGTCGTTGTCGCTCTCCGGTGACGCCGTTAGGGTTTCCCCGACGGCTCTACTGGATGATCTAAAGCGTGATATGAATGTGATCGGCACCGTCAACGTGACAATCCACGTCAAAGGGAGCGTGAGGGGGCATTTGGGCTGGCGCTCTTTGGACGTGAATTGTTTTACGAGTCTCCCGTTCAGAAGCCCTAGCGCCGCAGTTCCAGTCGCCGACGGCGGCTTGAAGTTTGCTTTGGGGAACCCTTGTTCTGTGGAAGTTAAAGCTCTTTGGTTAGTTTTTTGATGGATGTTCTTCGTCTTTGGATTGTGGTACAACTGGTTGTTTAGCCGTTTCGGAAAAAATATATATATTTCTAATATTTCTTTTATTTTGTCTTGCAAGGTAATTTTCTTAGCCCCAGCTTCCTTGTGTGCCCACATCTGTAGACTACAGCAATGGACACATTTGTTTACAGCTAATGTTATAGCCTTATCTTTGAATTTTGTATCCCCTTGAATTCTTTAGTAAGTCTATATTTCATTCTAGTCAAATTAGTTCATGTTCTACATTCAAAAACGGCTATGTCTCTGTTTGTAGAGGCTATAGATGATGTTGGTCTTATTTGTGAGTGAATATCGTGTTCTTTATATTATTGACTCAAGTAATGAAGCTATCCAAATCTGCTAATCTTTCCACTTGTCTTACGCCATGCTATCCAACAATTTGGATTAGTTTAATTTCTCAGAAGTAATTATTTAGTTCCCATTAAGAAAATACGTGAATGGCTTGCAATCCCGCACTTTTCAGATTATAGACTTTTAAAATTGGCCTTGTTACAGCAATGACCTAGTACCATCTAAATTTTGTTCCTGCATTATTTCACTTCGGCCCCTATTCTATACTTGTGTTTCATTGTTTGTTGTTCTCTAATTCTCAAGAAGAAGGCCTTTTTTTTTCGGGAGAGAAGGTCATTCGTGTTTTTTATTCTGTGTTTGCAAAAATTGCGAAAGAATGTGTGATGGGATGCCTCTTTAGAATTTTTTAGAAGTGCCAGAAGTCGGATTTTACCAGGAAAGAGTTCGTAACCTTGCTTATGGCTTATGACGAAGGGAAGATGACTTAAACCACTTGAAATAAATGCTAGCCTGATCTACTAAAAAAAAATGGATTGATTACGTGGTTTCTTGAAGAACATTAATTTCATTTCTATAGAATATATCTTGTATGACACTTTTGAAAATTGCAACATTTTCAGCAAAATTAATTTGATTATTTGGTTAGGTGCTCAGATATTTTTGTATCTGAAATGAATTTATACAGATATCTGAAAATTGGGTTAGATATGTTATCGGGGATTGATACACCATATTAGTAATTTATCAAGATATATTAGTAAAATATATAAGAAAATAAAAGAATTTTTTTCAAAAATTTTATTGAGTTTTCTTTTTTTTTTTTTATGGTCACTAAAAGTATGAATTATTAGAATATTTCTGAACCTATTTAAATATGCACCAAATATAGATTG
Source organism: Trema orientale (assembly GCA_002914845.1). NCBI lineage: Eukaryota > Viridiplantae > Streptophyta > Magnoliopsida > Rosales > Cannabaceae > Trema > Trema orientale. Next base: position 257,851 of record JXTC01000378.1, on the reverse strand, counting down.
TGCAAATTACAATATTTTCCTATTCACTTTAATATATTCAATTTTAATCCTCTACTATCATCCAATGTAGTGTTATCAATACTCCTTTCCAAACAAAAACTTAGTATTTCTGTAAAATCCCACCCAATCTTTTTTAATATAATAACTTTTTTAAGTTGTGGAACCCATAAATTTTTTTAAAAAAAAACTACTATCGCTTTCTTTTTTCTCCCTTTCTCCCTCTCCCTCACCCGATCTCTCCTTTTCTCTCTCAACTAAAGCAATTGCAGCCACCCCCATCCACCGTGCGAGCTCCTCTGGCCACCGGTGACCAATACCAATGACTCAGATCAGCTCGTCACCTCGCCACGAGGCTCTAGCCGTGATCCCAAGGCTACCGGAGTAGTCCACCGCCAGTGAGAAGCTCAAAACCGCCGCGAGTGTTTTCCGTCATCAGTGACTTCAAACCACAAACTTAGGCTTCCCAAATTTATCTCGACATGAGGATCGCTATAGTATATATATCTTGACTCAATATTATTTGGATTGAATTTTATCATTTTATACAGTTTTGAGCTTTTTCAGTTTTGTGTATTGATTTTTAATCCGATTGTTAGATCGTCAAAAAAACTTCATATTCATGATGTACTCGTGAAAATATGGAAAATGAGATACATATCACTACAAGAAAAAAGGGATATAGCGACGACATCTATAGCGGCGACATTTTGTCAACGCTATAGACGTACATATATAGTGACGACATTCAATTTGTCATCGCTATTAAAGGTCAACCGTGAAAGGTTGACCAAAAATGCTATAATGACGATATGTGTCGTCGCTACAGGGACAAGCTTAGCGACGACATAGCATTGTCATCGTTGTAGTATGTATGGAAAAATGTGCCCTTGTACAGTAACTTACCCGCGGGAAAATAAGCGCCTTTTGGAGGAATGTGAAAATATTAGACCCTATAGCGTAACAATTTTTCGCTATTATAGAGTTTTTTAAATTTTTTTTAATTTTGAACAAGAATTAATTAATATAAAAAGTTAAAAAAACTATATTGTCATCACTATAGGTAAACCCGAAAATTTAGGTGGGTAATTAGTGACCGCCCAAAGTTGACTCAAAAAAATAAATTAATTAAAATAGTGTCGTCAAGGCTATAGCGGTGATATTTGTGCGACGACATTTTTGTCGCCGCTATAAGTCCTGCAACATAAAAACCTACAGATTATCTTCTTCGTCAGTTTTTTGACATTTTATCCACATATCTCTCTCTCTTTCACCCCTCTCTCTCTCTAACCACCAGCAGCGTCTCTCTCTCCTCGTTCTCTCTATCTCTAGGTAATTCTCGATCTCTCTCCCCCTCTATTTCTCTCATTTTGTCTTTCTAACATTGTCGTCACTATTGGTCGTCACTATAAGTTTTTGAATTTTAATGTCGTTGCTATTGGTCGTCGCTATAAGTTTTTAAATTTAATTATGGAAAAAATAAAATATCTATAGCAACGACATTGTCATCGGTACTGGTGTAGCTATAAGTTTTTTAATTTAATTATCGACAACTATAACTATATTTAAATATATATATATTTTAAACATATATCTATAGTGACGACATATGATATCACTACAGATGTAATGACGGCCGCCATCGTCATTTTTTAGCTATTATTCGACGACATTGTAGCGTGCTATAGTATATTATTCTGATAACAAAACATGTCGTCGCTATAAAGGAGCTATACCAATAGAACTATTCTGACGGACGACGACATTATCATTGCTATAGAGCTATAGCGGCGACTTTCGGCTTTATAGCAATGACAATTATCGTCGCTATAGAGCCTTTTTCCTGTAGTGTATGGACTATGATTGGTGACCAACACGGAAAATAAAAATTTACATTTTGCGTGCCACAGGATCGGGTTTCGAGCCGAACACGAATTTGTCAAGTTATATGTCTAATCTAGCTTATTTGGGTACTAGAAATTGATGAAGTCCGTTTTTCGATTTGATGCCGAGGACTCAAAAATGACCCCCAACCCTCCGAATGATAGGCCAAATGACACCAAACATACTCTATAGCATCGTAGCATGGTCTGATCACTCGTTTGAGGTAGAGATTTAATTACTTGATTCTAAAATTTGATTTAATTGTGAATTTATATATTTTGATTGCATACGGAATTTTATGGAATATTTTGTAAAAAAGTGATTATGTCTGATTTTGAGATGAATTGATATTTAAACTACCTGAGAGATATGTAATACTAGTTGGTGTGCCATATATCTTGTTTTGGAACTATGTTTTGTAGGAATTAGATTTTATGGGATTTGCTAAAAATAGTTGTTATACTGCAAAAAATTTTGGAAAATATAAATGAATTAAAAATTTAGTTTTATGAACTAAACTTGGATTGAATTAAAAATACTACATGGTTTGTTTGAGAATCTGTGAAAAATGGTACATATTCTGATTCATATCATTCATAGAATCATATAGCATAGCATAGCATTAGATCGCATATTTATCTCACGTGGCCGACGGAATCGCGGTGTTCTAAAGAACACTAGAATTACAGTGTTTCAAAAAAAATACTAGAAAATAAAAGAAAAAGGAAAAAGAAAATGAAAAACAAAGAAGGAAAATTCACGGTGCCACAACTGGAAATCTAAAGCTGTGACTTTTAGTAATTTAAATTGAAAATATAATAAACTATTAATTTTTTAAAAATTCAGGGAAAATCAAGTATTAGATAATTTTATTTTGATCCTCGGGTCATCATTAATTCTATATCTATTAAAAACTCGTATTAGTTTGTAATTACTTAAGAAAAATATTTGTTAAAATTCAAGTAAATTTCTAACTATCTCATTTGGTTACTTGTTGAGAAATCATAAATTTTGGTAAATAAATTCAACTAAAAACTTAAGCCTAACGTCTAAAATAATTTACACTAAACCACTTGTAGTTTCAAGTACACAAATTGATAATAAAACTATCCTCATACATCTACTTAGTATATTTACTAATCTTAGCTAAATAACTGAACAAGAAAGAAAATTAGCAGAGTATAAATACTCACTAGGGATTAAGAGTAGAGCTGTATACACAAGCTGCATATCTTGTCTATTCATCAAGACGACTACCTTAGTTTGACAAACTTTAGCCTAGCGTCTATCTCATTAGAAATTTAAGTACCTTTTTGATTGGATGCAATTTTAACAAACCTGCATGGTTAATATATTTCTAAAATCTATTTATAAACCAAATTTATAAAATACATGATATCTAGAATATTCATAGTCAAAGCCAAAACTAGAAACACATGATTATATATATGATACATCAACCAAATGTAAATAAGTGAACTCTCATCCTCCCATCATGGCCTTATAATACTTCTGTAGCAGAGGTATCTAGCATTCTGATACTACCCATAGATGTATTAGCCAAAAACTTACACAAAGGCCTAGGTCTTTCACCTAGCACTGCAGCAACTTGCCAGCAATCTAAACTACTATGATGTAATAATAGAACTCAAGTGTGTGATCCTATGGTATGCACAATATATAACAGGATATGTAATAACCATACAAAATATAATCAAACAATGCTTTTAAAACTCACTTGCTATTATTCTGGAATTTACAGTACATGGGCAACACACTGTTGTTTACCCCATAATCACACTATAAAAATATGTATAAAAAACCACACAGTCTAATTCCAGTATAATCCAATAATTTCTAACAAATTATCAAATCATCGTAGAATCACGACTTTTCATAAATAGATTTTTAATGTAATTTATAAATCAAAACAGATATAAAATCAGGTAATCGAATCCCTACCTTAAAATGGTAGCTATACCAAGCTAACGACGCTCGAAGAAACTCACTGTGGTCACTTGGGTGTTTGAACGGTCGTTTCGGGATTCCAGTAAACTCACTTGAAAAAGTGACTTTTCCATTAGAGCTTCAGATGGAGAAAAGGAGATCACCACTGAATTCAGAGCACCCAAGAATGCTAGGTTAGACATGTACTTTGTTAAAAATAGGTTCTAGGATGGGACCCACCCTGTAACACGCAAAACGACACTGTTCACGAGTCTCAGAATTTGTGTCATTTCGAAACATAGTGATATTAATATCAAAACTCGTTTCTCAACCTCATTAAATCAAAATTTGAAATCATAATTCAATTTCGAGATCCCGAGCCTTAAACAGGTTTTAAAATTCGAGAATTACGAAAATGTCTCTTTTTGGATTTAATATGAAAAATGTCCATTTTTGCTATATTTAGAAAAATATCATCTTTACTGACTATTTACAAAAAAATCACTTTCCTAAAATATTTCAGAAAATATCATTATCACGAATTGTTTATAAAAAATATCACTTTCGAAAATATTTGAAAAAGTATCAACTTCACTGATTATTTGTAAAAAAATGTTATTTTTGCAATAATATTTCGGAAAGTAACAGTTTTCTCATCTCAGCCCAAGGCCCAAACTGAATAGTAACAGAATCTAGTCTAACACTATTTAGTTTTGCAACACTATCACTTATTGTTCTAAATTAGAAAAATACCATATTTTTAATTCGAAAACTAACATGCTTTTGAATATCATTTTAACTTCTACTAATCGTAATTATTCATTTTTTTTATCTTTTTTCCACCTCATATATTTACTTTGGGTAAAATAATTACCAAACTAAAATAATTACAAAAATATCACTTTTTACAAACTTTGGTAAAACAGTAAAAGTGGTGAAAATCTTACTACCGGCGAGTTAAGTTGTGAAACTACTTAGAAGAGATTGGCGATGGTAATAGGAAGCTGCACATGCCAGCAGTGAGGCAAGATGACGCCAGACGGCGAGCGATTTGCCGAAAAACCGCGCCGAAGGCTGTAACTTTGGAGTCTTAGATCTCGGTCACCAGAGCTCCATTTTCAGCATGGCTGGTCGGATTCTGACCATCGACAAGTGCTCTTCCGTGCGGGGTGGCACGTCTGTCCGGCGGCAGCGGCGAGCTTCGGCAAATCCCGGTGTTTTTGGTATTTTTGGTGTTTTCGAAGACTTCTTTTGTGAGAAGCTAAAAATTTTGAGGCCCTTATAAGTAATTTTTTATTGCAGTAGTACTTTATTTTAATAATCCAGATATTTTCATTAAAATTTTCTAAAAATTTTTAATTACTAGTTTGCCATTGGGTTTAAAATTACCCGTTTACCCTTATTAAAACTCAGATTTTACATCTTCCCCTCTTTAAAAGAATTTTGTCCTAAAATTCGAATATAATACAAGGAGTATGAGAGAGATAATAAGGAATTACAGTTATGAGGATAAGGAACCATCAAAGATAGGGTGTAGGAGGATTGAATCAAATACTAGTTATATAAGGAGCGTGAAACATACGCCCTCCATTGAATATTAGAATCCCGACAATATCTCGATGTCACACAAGGCATGAGGTATACAAAATTATATGGAATCATAAGGTGACCCATCAATAAATACAAGGACACCGATACAAGGAAATGAGATTAATGTCCTTAAGTCAATACATAAAATAGGAGTGGTAATGATAATCAAGACCGAGAGTCAACAATGTAAGACTCTTATATCCTAAGTATCGATTGTTAGGCACCAAACTAGAGTAGCAGAGCAAATTTCGAATACATACGATATAGTCCCCTTGATCATACCAGATCAATATCACACTGGGATAATCCCATTTATCTGTATCTAGAACTCGATCCTAAACAATCACTTAGTTTAAAGACTCTAACAAGATTCTGAATAGAAATTAATACCCTTGTGTTATACCACACAAAATAGACAAGTTCAAAGGTTGGATACTACAATAAAAGTATAATGACATAGGCCATTTACCATTCCTCATAACTAGTGAGAAACAACTGAGTATACTCAACATCTCTAGTCAGGGATAAAACTAGAATTACGACATAATGAAAATCTCCAACAGAGGAATTCATAGCATAAGTAATAATCCAAGCATATAAAATGCAAGTATCCATATAATATATATAGCCCAAAGCTTTCCCAAGTTTTTTTTTTTTTTAAGTCTTTGGTACAATAAGAAGTCATATAGAAATGACTTAATATCTAATATACATATAAAATAATTAACAATACCATATTACCCCAGAAATAAGGTTTTAATAAAATAGGTTGTTTCCACGGCAATACCTGTCTCCTATTAAACCTCATTTCATTTTTAAGTCGAAAACAGTTTGAAGATATTTTTGAAAATACGCAACACAAAAATCAGGGGCATACAAGAATACTATATTAATTCACAATAAAGTCTCACTTTAGCCATAGATGAACCAAATCTGAACTCTAAGTATTCTTTCTAAAAATGCAATGACAAGAGTTCAACAACCCTCTATATAGACCCATGAGTAAATTAATCTTAAATACCATCAATTACATCACCATAATAATGCTTGTATTTAACTCTAATCTAATAATGAGTCACAAGCTCAACTTAACACTAACAACTCGATCAGGGTTTCAACTCTCAACAGATTACGACACAGTATCCAATATTTAAAATAAAGTTCCGTAAATGACACTAGGAAAGGACGAGAAAAATTTCCACATTTTTCTTATAGCTTTGCTAAATAAAATTTTTTAAAGTATTTACAACATGTAGATTTTCTTCAAAATATAGTTAGATGTAATAGAAATTTTTCTTAAATTCCTAGAACTTTTCTAAAAATTTTCAAACATGTTTCTCTAAGAAATCCAAAAATACATTTTTTAACTGGCATATCACATATATAAATATGTTCCAACAATTCTTCATTTATGAAAATTTTAGGTAAGGCAAACTTTAGTAAGGCTATATCTTTACGTTTTATAAATTTAAAATCACCACACCCTAAGGATTTTATTAAAAACGGTTTTAAAAGACACTTTTAAGATACAGATTTTATAAAGCATTTTGTTTTATAAATTTAATCTCCTTAAAATTATGATGCTTATGTATTTAACATCACATTATTTCGGAAAATCAATAATATATTTCGTTTATATTGGGTAATTAACTTTATCTAGTCATGTCCAGGATTTTGTTTGAGTGGGTGTAACGAAAACTTTTTCTTAATGAAAAAGAAAATCTAAATAGTTAACAAATAAATTTCTATTCAATACGGAACAACAAGTAATAAGTAATATACATATAACCACTTGCCCCTAGATCCGTCCTTGGCTCCATTGGTTGGATTAGTTTTTATTTTTATTTTAATTTTTTTTGTTAATATAGTTTTTTTTTAATCAAATTAGTTTTTATTTGTCTTTTATATTAACTAACTGATCCATACGGTTTAATATGTATTAATCCTGATATTAATAAGAATTTAATTTGATATCATTTTTTTAAGTATATAGAATTTTAACATACTAATTAGTAAAACCAAAAGTTTCAAAATAAAGTTCTATAAACTTTTAAGAAAAATATTTTTCTTTTTCTTTTTCTATGATTTTTTCCTTACAATTTTTTTCCTCCAAAATCCGAGTTCGAAACAGAGCAAAACTTACCCATCCACGAATAGAAACAAATATATATGTAATACCCATGATTAGAATGCCCTAGAATTGCTAAGTGTTACTTGTTATTAATTGCATTTAATGTTATTTAATTTATATAGTATTTGTGCCTAACTTGATTTTGTGTAGTGATAATATCCAACAGTGCTCGATCGACGTATACGTACCCTGATTTAAAATTATAACGTAAAGTTTACATTTATTGCACGTTGAGAATTTTTATTTGTCATATTATATTTTGTTATGAGTGCATTATGAATCTAATTATCTTACATACATACTAAAATTTCGTAGATTCCCAAAAAAAAAAAAGAAAAAAAATGTAATTATATAATCTAATATATTTATTTGAAGTTAATTAACTAAGAAATTGTTGTCATTAATGTTATTAATATTGAATTGACACAATGTGGTATTTAATTTTAATTTAAGTGTCGTGTAAAAAGAAAAAAGAAATCATTTATGCAATTATTTATTTTTGAATTTCCCATCACATATATATATTAACATTTAAATAGAAATTAGATTTATCTATATATA
>JXTC01000378.1:223154-241481 GCA_002914845.1 Trema orientale | reverse complement strand
ACAAGAAAAATAAATTAAGCAAATTTGCATTTATAATACCGATGATGTAGGCGGGGCACGTAAGTCGTAAGCATTCGGAGGACATTCTCACTTTTTTTAACTTTTTATTTTCGCTTAGACTTAAGGTAAGTAAACCATACTTAACTGCTTTAATTGTTTATATGTTTTACATTATATAATTATGTGTTATATGTGTTTTACGTGGAAATTAATGACATGTAACATATTATTTTACGTGAGGCATGATCATCCATATACATGACATTATTTTATAAAATGGTATGTTTCAAAAGAGCAATAGTTTACAATGGAATAATTTTTCTAAATTAATTAAAGATTCTGAAAAGTAAGATTTTAAAGAAATTGGTGTGTGTCTATATCTAGAGGGCTGAGTGGGCATGGGACGCGGGGGACCGGCATATCCACCAAGGATAAATGATAATAGACTATATTAGGGAGGTGCCCCATATGATTTTGACTCCGGGGACAATAGGCCCTTTTCGGGATCATTAATGTGTGTGTGGCTACATAGGCTAGGTACACTCACTTTGTACCTCTAATATGGCTCTACCAAGGAGTCGGTAGCAAAGTAAAAACTGGTTCAGCAATCACGGCCCACTGGTTACCAAAAGCTTAGGCATTCCACTGAGCGCTCTCAAGGATTAAAATGAAACGTCTTCAAAGTTGTAAAAAGATCACAAAGAACATTATTTAGAAAATAACTAAGGCATGCCTCATCAATTGTGTGCATTGTGGTTTACTTACTGGACTTTTAGCTCATTATATTATTTAACATGTTTCAGGTGATGAATAGTAGGATGGCAGATGATAGTGATGAGGCGACTTGGCGACATGGTGGTCTAATGGTCTAGATTTTAATTGGATGAACATTTTCTAGCCTTTTTTTTCTATTAATGATATTTAATAGTTTTAGAAGTTTTCTTTAACTTATGTGACTTCAAATTACTGTTACTATTTTCTTTAAGAATTTAATAGAGACTTTAATGAGTTATTTATTTTAAAAAAATATTCCGTATTTTATCTATGTTTTAAGAAATTTAATGATAACATCTCCTAATCTAATAACCTTAGACTAAGGGGGTGTTACAATATATATATATATATATATATATATATATATATATATATATATATATATATATATATATCAAATTTCTCAGTTTGGACTGAATATATCTTTATACATACAACAAAACCTTGATAAATGAATGCTCGATAAATTAATAACCTCAGTTAAATAATAAAATCTTCCAGTCGTAATTTGGGCTAATGTTGTAAATTAATATTAACACTAAATGTACAAGTTAATAATTTTTTTTATTTTCTTTAGGGCCCACCGAATATATAAATTAGTAATTAGTTAAATACATAAAAGAAATTACACATAAATATCCACAATATAATGAGTTTTTTTTCTAAATAACTTCTATTTTCTTAATTATAGTCTTTTTCAAAATAATCTAAAATTGTTTATTTATTATTTGTACTTAAATTGAACTCAGTCTCATCTTTAATTTTTGCAATGCATATTTTCAGTTTATACTTTGGAATCTATTTATAATTATTTAGATTCTAAAAGTAAAACTAAGATTATTTAAAGATATTATGTTCAATATATATGAAATATTTTGAAATACTACATCTTATAAGGTACTAAATTTTAAAGCAACATTTTATCATATATATATATATATATATCTTAATTTTTTGGTATACACTGAAGTCAACTTTCAGATTATATTTATGTACAAATAAATATATATTAAATTTTATATATACACATACTAATTTTTAGGTGTTTTTGCATGCACACATTAAGTTTGATTGCATCTAATTAGTATAAGTCACATATATATCTTAGGAGAAAAGAATATAAGTATCAAAGTTACACTACTCTTTTAAATTAATAAATATTTATTTATCAATAAATAAATAATCTCTATAAACTAATAATATTTTCTAATCCCAATAGTATTATAATTTATAGAGGTTTTACTCCGTATATATATATATATATATGAACAACGGATTCTTGAAATTTCTATATACTACGCGCGAGAGATAAACATTATAAAGTAACATGAGTAGCGAAAATAAATTACAATTGGCTGCTTTTCTTTTTTTTCCTCAAAACAATTACAATTGGGCAATTGGCCCAGGGTGAAACACTCACGCGTTTCTGTTTTTTTTTTTTTTTTCAAATTACTTACCTGCCAAGGAATAATAATTTTTTTGGGGGTAAGAACTAATATTCCGCCGCCTTTCCTTTCCTCTTCTCTCCTCTCCTCTCCTCTCCTCTCCTTTCCTATTATAAATACAAACCCTTTTTGGCGTTTTACATTATACAAAACAACCATACACTAGTATACTATATAATTTTCCCAAAGCATTAAGAACAATGGCGATCCGTGCTTCTTATGAGTGCTCTATGAGTCTTGTTGACCAAGAAAACGACGACAGTACCACTACTAGCACCCCTCTTGCGAATCCTCTTTCCATCTACCAGGCTCCCCTCCTCCAACAGCAGGAATGTTATTTCGCCTTTCGCATCGAATTTGTTCATGTTCTTCGCTCCATTAATAATGTCGATAACAACAACATTCCCTTCGAAACGTACCAAGAGTGGCTTATACTGCCCCGTCGCAACTACTTAGCCAACTCTTCTCGAATCACACAAGAAATCCTCCGCAGGATAGGGGTGGAGCCGGACTTCACCGGCGAGCTAGCGTTGCAAATATCGTCTTTCGCTTTGGCCACCGCCACCCAACCTCGCTTCGCTGCATCTAGGGTTCTCACTCTCTCCCTACGCGTTTCCGCCATGATTGATCTCTACGACGATGACGCGGAGGAGGAGGAGGAGGAGGAAGAATACGCGGATCAGTCGCTAATTATTCGGACAGTTCCGGCTACTAAGTTGTCCATCGAAGCCCTAAAGGAGTTGAACCATTACAACGGCGGTGATGAAATCATCATCAGTTGGGATACGACATCAGAACAGCAGCAACAACAACAATGCAGCGTCTGTATGGAGAAGTTGTGGTTTGAAGATCAATGTTGTGAGGATGATCGGAAGGTCGTGCAGATGCCTTGCTCTCATGTTTATCACAAGGATTGTATTGTGCGGTGGTTAGAGACCAGTCACTTGTGCCCGTTGTGCCGCTACGCAATGCCGACCGAGACCCAATAATTAGTGTTGATCAATTATGCTATGACTATGTGATAAATTTTACAGCAATAATATGTATTATTATATGATCAGTTTATGTTTTTTCTTTCCTGTTCACATTGTGCTTTTCTTAATTTCATATTTTGCAATGTTATAAGAAAAAACAAAAATTGCACTTTACTATTATTTCCAGAGATATATAAAAATAAAAATTAAAATTAAAATTAAAAAAATTAAAAAATTAAAAAATAAAAAACCCAATTTTTCTTTAAATAGTACATATTCTGGGCTTTTCTCATAATAATACTGGCCGCATGGAATCCTGGCCCTGGCCTGGGAAATTGCTTTTTGATGTTATAATGGAATAATATGCCAAGCTCTCTCAGAACTTCCAGTAACAAAATACTTACGTTAATTGAATTAAAATTTAACTTAGCTTGTCCTTTTCTGCCGATTGTGCATTACTATACATATATATAGAAGTGTATTAGAAGAGAAACAAAAGACAAAATTCAGTAAAGTTTTTATCCAAATTGCATATAATTGCAAATAACAAAACAAATAACAATGATATTTTGTCACTTGTCACCTGTCACCTGTCACCTGTCACCTGTCACCTGTCACCTTTTCTTTCAAGGTATAAGAAATAAGTGTCTTATAGGATACAATGTGTGTTTGATATTATGCATTTAAGTAAACCAGAATTGGCCCTTGGTTGAAAATATAAAAATTAATTCAGCTATAATTTACACCACAATTAACATACTTTATCCTGAGAATAAATGTTAGCAATAGATACAATTTACCATGTTATGACATTGCAGGTCCTATTCAAATCCTCTTTTCAATCCAAATCAAAGACTTGGCTTTAACTCTAGTTTTATATATAAATATGAACACATACACACACGTGGAGAGAGAGAGAGAGAGAGAGAGAGAGATTTTTCACAAATGAGAATATGAAATATGATTAGAAGAGATTAATCATTATGAGCTCTAGAGAAAATAGCCTGAAGCTCTTCATCTTGTCCAATTTCACTCAAGGGAAATTGTGGTGAAAGAACATAGCATAATACATTGTAAGGGGAGGAGAAATAATGGCTGAGATAGTAAATGCTAAAAAGGTCCTGCTGCCAGTGATTCCTACCACATGTTTCAAAAATAATGGTGTCTGCGTCTACTCTAATCTACCACTTAAATAAACTTCTACCACTTGGGAAGACACTGTCTACTATAAGCTAAATCAACCATCAGAACCCCCAAAAATTCAAATTTGCAGCTGCTCAAGAACTTTATCACCCTGTAATTACACAACTGAAGTTAGGGATCAATTTAACAAATGACATTACTGCAACAAGAGAGATGAGATTTTTTTATTATTATTATCTAGAACGAATGACCAGATCAATTTAAATTATACCTCTGAATAATAAACTGATAATTAGGGAAGCCGTCATGAGAAGAGCAAATGGCCTTCCAACAACACCAGCTGATGTAGACCTATAGATGGCATAATCAACCAGTTAAAGCAATAGTGCTACTACTCAGAGCAAATGTGGGAGATTAACAATTAGTGGAAACCAACCTTGCCACAAGCTCTTTAACTGACTCAGTTTTGAGTCCAAACCCAAGAGGGAAGAGTGGATCATAGTGTGGATCACCATAATTCATTGGCAGTTGATCTATGGTTTTGAACCATGTTCTTGGAAGCTTTCCACTGAATCCATAGTCCCCAAAAAGGACATCAGCAATACCTTGTCCTTCAGATCCTGGCAACCATGCTGCCACCAGGGCATCCATTGAAGAAAGATATGGTTCAATCACAATAGGTCTGCCAGAAATGACAACAATCACACACTTTATGGCCTGGCAGACATTGCTGATAACATTGGGCCCAGGATCCGCCATTGTGAGGGTTGTGCTGTCCCCTGCACTTTCAGCATAAGGGTGCTCGCCAACAACAACAATGGCATATGCAAAGTTGTTGGACTTGACAAATTCAGCATCAGGGTTGTCATTGTAGATTATCTCTGTGCTCGGATCAACGGTTGATTTTATAGCATCAAGGATAGTAGTTCCTGCTCATGGAAAAGAAGTCTAATGGTCCATCACTATTGTTGCTACGCTTGTTTCAAGCCTTCAAGGAATTAATAACCTCTAAAGGACAACGCCAAAAGTATTTTTAATGTAAGTTCAACAAATGAGGATCAATCACATGGAATAACACAGAAAATTGAATAGCATGGCTGTGTACTCATCACATGCTTACATGGCTATCGGCTAAGGCACCTTAAAGGAAAGATCAAAGAGCAAACTACCAATTAGTTGATATGAAATTTGACCCCAACCCATGATTCACAAAGACACTATGGGTGCATTTGGTAAGAACTTTCTACATGAGAGCTTTTCTAGATTTATAGAATAGGATTCGAATCCTATACCAAACGCGCCCTATAATAGGGCAAATACTCCTAAAGATTGAGCCTAACATTACCCTTCTAATACCAAACTCACCAGTCTGATTCTTCATCTACAAGAAATCTCAGTAACAAAATAGAAAAATTCTTCTTCCGTCAAAGTAATATGCAGTATTACATGCAAATAACAAAGTCATACATGCAAATTACAAGTATGAAAAGGGAAAATACCTCTTGTAAAGTTGTTACCACTGAATCCTTGCCATGTAATTGTCCACCCACCACACTGGTAACCCAAATTATCAGCATGACTACCAGCAACTAGGATTTTATGAACCTTCTTGGAAAGGGGTAGTACTGGACTAGTATCATTTTTTCCGTTCTTTAGCAGCACCAATGATTTTCTTACTGCCTCCCTTGCCAAGTCTCTGTGTGCCTGATTAAGCACCGAATTTTCATTCATGTATGGAATTTTCCCAAATGCAAATTTTTTATAACATTCATAAAGAAAGACAAAGGGATATTTGAAGCTACATTTTGCCGTTGAGCATGACATAAAGGATAATGAGACAAAAATTTAGTCTTGGAATTTGATAAGAATTCATGCCCTTGGAATTTGTAATGGTGATAGTTGATTTTCAGTAAACCTACCTGGCTTCCAAGTTCATTGACTAAGCTATAATCAGCCAACGGGTTCTCAAAAAGACCCATGTTGAACTTAACAAGTAAAATCCGCTCCACAGCATCATTAATTCTATCGATGGGGATGATATTGTTCTTAACCAGGTTGGTAAGATCATTAATGAACTCACTGTAGTTGTAAGGAACCATAACCTGTAAATACAGAATCAAATGTAAGAGTTTTGTAGTCTTGTTTTTCATCCAACTTTGCGACTTTTATGCAAAGGAAAAAACAGCAGAAATATGACTTCTTTCCTTTATTTCCAAGCTGAGTTTAATATCAACCACTAACCATGTCAATGCCAGCTTGAACTGCAGTTTGGACAGAGTATGTGTAATTAGCATGTGGTGGTGAAGTAATTCTGTCAATTCCTTCCCAATCTGAGATAACAAAACCCTGAATTTCAACCAAAACACCAAGCGCGGTTGGCATGAGATACTGTGAGTCAATGCTGGCTAGAGACAAATACAGTCAAGAGAAACAAAGACACCAACTTGATAGTTGATACTGATTACAAAGTTGGAAGCATAAATAACAATTAGCATCTCAGGTCGAGAATCTTAACTAAGAAAAAGAATTGATGTTAGAGATCAGTTTGGATTGACATAAAATCTTCGTCAGAAAATTTGTTTCCATTTAAATACCAAGTACGTTTGGCAACAGGTAAAATATTCCTAATCCACTGTTAATATTAAAGAAATAAATGAAAAGAAAAAGGAAAAGAACATGAACTTATCAAAAAGAACATGAACTTATCAATCTCAGGTCAAACATTTGAGAATACTTCTTTTGACAAATCAGAACTACATTGTCAAAGGATAAAAACCTCTCTCCTCTTGATGGACTGTACTAGCCATATTCTTCCACAATTTCTCACTTCTCCCATATGTAAGAGAAAATACAAATAAAACACCATGGATTATGATGAATTCTTAGCCAAAAAAAAGTGTACTTTGAGTACTTGAAAACAAGGAAATGTCGAATTGAATTTTCCCCTGAATCATACATAGCATTTGAGGAGACATTCCTTTTCAAAATAAAGGATTCAACGTGAAAGCGAGGTAGTGAAGTGAAAATGAATTGCCACATCTAAAGCATTAGATGAAGAAGAAGCGCATTTAAGATTTTTGGAAAGATACATGAGTAGTCGAGACAAAAGTAGAAAAGAAAGCAGAAGAATGAAGGTTAATTTGATTGAAAAACAACACAAGAAGCAAATATAAAAGAAATGGAACTGACTAAATCTATTAAAATACAATTGTTAGATGCTGAGAATTTACTGAGTTAAGCTCTGAATCTAATGCTGAGAGATTTTGGGTAAGATACGCAAAATATCACTAAGCAATAATATTGCAAACTGTATAATCTGTCAGGAAAGATTCCTTTGAAATCACTACATATTTAACGCAAAGGGAATCAATTGGGTGTTTATGTTGGCATCTAGGCCTAACACAAATGGAATCAGTTGGGTGTTCATGATGGCATCTTGATCCATATGAAAGGACAGAATTCAGCTACAGGTAGTCAGCATCCATCTGATCAAATGACTAACCCAGATAATTAATAGAAAACTTCAATAAGCATGAAATATAAGATGAACTCAACCTTAAATTTAAGGGTATCTTTGAGGAAGCCAGTAACTAGCTCGCGGTTGGCATGCATCTTTTCTCCATTCCAACTGGAGTAGGAAATCATGACCGTGGAGACACCCTTGATAACTGAATCAGAATAGGCAGGCATGTGGATGCTAAGCAAGCCATGCATGTCAGTTAAAGTGTTGTTCTCGTTGATGCCCTTGATTGTCCCACCATCACCTACAAAGTGCTTTGCGCAGGCAGCAACCTTGGTCCTGCAGATATAAGATTTAACAAAAACATATGGGTATGTCATCATTGATATGTCTTTGGTTTTCCAGAGAAGTAATGGAAAAACAAAGGCAACAAGAACCACATTGCTAAGGAAAACATCATAAAAGAAAAGTCAAGAAAATAAATCAAAAGAAGTACTCTTTATCTCTGTAGAAGACTAGAAGTCATACTTTCCACCAACATATGGAACTCCTTTCCGGTAATTAGCAGGAATATCTCCTTGTAAACCTGGAATGATCTCCGTCATTTCTTGCACAATTTTGTGATCCTCACTATAGCTTTCATAACATCGGCCCCATCTAGGATCTCTACAGACCTGCAGCAAAAGTTTCAGATTTACAGAAGTCATGATACAAACACCCATATAAAGTACACAGTGAAAGTTATTTATCTGTTACCGCAATGCATGGAGAAAAGACATAAGGAATCCCAGTAGCTCTGACTTCTAGAGCAGTAGCAGCACCAATCCTTCGAGCCAGATCAGGATCCCTGTATAAATGAGAAATTACAAAAATATGAAAAAAATAGCAAAAACATCTCCCAATTCCAAGTCATAGATTATAAGCATATCACTAACTGAAACTTGAAGAGTGACAATAAGAAAACTAAATTGAATTGGGAACAAAGTAGAGCTTATAAGGACAAAGTTATAACAGTAAAGAGTAAGGATGTAAATCAGTTACTACTTGCCTTGTAGCTCCAAGGCCAATGTTGTGCGGAAATATTGTAGCATTATACACATTATTGTGTCCATGGACAGCATCAATGCCATATATCATTGGAATTCCCAAACGACTAGCCAGAGCTCCCTTCTGAAATTCATTTATCATATTAACCCAGTCTTGGGCACTAGCCTCAGGAAGTGGTGTGCTGCCTCCCCCACTCAATACACTACCTGTAAATATCAATGTCTGTCATGTCTTTTATTGAAGCAATCCCATTTCCTTCACTCTTTTCTTTCATCATTTTCAAGATGTCAACATGGCCAACTTTTGGGTGCTGCCCAGACATTAAACACAAATGTTCAACTTGTTCTATGCAGTGTTTGGTTAAACCAAACTCCAGATCAGAGTCGTCACAAAAGAAGCACGCATTTGGTATGGAAAGATGCAACGGTACCAGAAACAAGAGAAAATGATATTTTTCTAGTTCAAACTCATAGAAAGCACCACAAGAACTTAATATCACATGGGTTTGGAGATGGTATAACTCGGGAGTTTATAAGCATAAAACCAAGAGTCTTTTCGTTGAATTCTCCAAATTCCTGTCCTTTTCCTTAACCAATATATGACAAAACATTATAATGATATAGAATTTGAGAAGTATGGATAATGAGCTCACAATCAAATGTATGTTAAAATGAAGTAACTTTGATATTATTAGCACCTCGAAAGCACGGCTATATACTCTACATAGCTTTTGTAAGCAATGCCAGTTTTCAAAAATGATCAAGCACTATGGGAAATGTAGCTTCAGACTTTGGTGTTCAGAGCAAACTGCAGGAACTGCAAAATCATTGCTGATGCAAATGCCTCGAATCACAATTGCACTTGGAGATTAAATTACACAAAACTGTATGTTGACAGTTTTGTTCCAAAGGTAACAGCTTGAAATAAACTTTATATGAAGCTATAAATTGAATCAGTTACTTTAAAGTGGATATTGCAGCAATATAGACAGATTAGAATTAATTACATACATATAGGTACACGTATGGACATTTGTCATACTATAAAAAAATAAAAAAATAAAAGAAGAAAAGAAAGACACAAATAACTAAGAAGCAGAGGTGTATATATATTACCAATAGAGAAAGTTCTCATTGTCAAGACATTGGCAACACTCCTGTCAATCTGAACCATCTGACCAATTTTCTCTTCAAGGGTCATACGGCCAAGAAGGTCCCTCAACCGAATCGCCACCGGTTGTTTCGGATCTTTGTACCTCAAGTACTCTGCCTCCACCATAGCCGCCCACCACCATAGCCACATTAAAGCCACCAATGACGCTGAAACCCTAGCCATTATCACTCCCTCCAGTAGCTTCTTCTACTCTGGCAATAACCCAGAGAGAAATCACAAAAGGATATCACTATTACATTCACATTTTTCTGTTTGGTTACTCAGAAACTGCAGAAAAATCGAAAAAGAAAGCTATACAAGCTTATTGAAGCTTAAACTAGCAATGCAACTTCCAAGCTCAGTTCAAAACTTCACCAATTTTGTATTCACAGCAAAATGGGAAAGAAATGAAACAAACAGACAACAAACAATAAAGAATCAAAATAACCCATCAAGTTACTTTCTTACACAGATTTTTTCTGATCAGCCAAACAGGAATATCATCAAACACATTCACAAAAGCAAGGACAAGAATATATGTGCCTAAAACTGCAGAATAAGAATAAAATAAGAGAGAGAAAGAGAGAGAGAGAGTGGCTTACACTAAAGAAAGAGAGAGAGAGAGAGAGAGAGAGCTTTAGGCTTTAGCTAAAATGGCAAAAGGGTATGAGAATCTACCTTTTTTTTCCTCACTTTCTTGAGAAATGAAGCCTTTGCGAATGAATATGGTGGAGAAGAGGAGGAGAGTGAGCTGAGTGTGAGAGAGTAATAGTATTATAGTGTGTATTAGTATCGGGTAGAGAGTAACAGTTGGATGGGAAGGACGGTTTCTGTTTTTTTCAGCTTTTTTCTTTTTCTTTTTAAGATTTTTGGATTGTTTTGAGAACGTGGGGCAACGAGCGACGTGTGCTAGGGCTGGACTTGAGACTTTGAGAGTGGAAAATCGTGTGAGTTTGGGTCACCAGACCACTCACCAACGTCGGTGTGTAAATAATGGTGGTTGGTTCACCTCATCACCGTGCACTCTCAAACATTTATTTATTTATTTATTTTTACTCTTCAATATAATTATATCCTCAAGATAACTTCTAAATTATGTTACTTATTATTGTGGTTTATTTTAATTATTCTTTTTCTCCTGAAAATAAGGAATCTAGGATGGCATTTTCACGTTCTCATATCTCCAAAGGATAGGATGAAGCTTCAAATCTTAAACCTAGTGGTGTCAAAATGAGCCGGCACAGATACGGCACAATTATAAGTCGGTATAGTACGGCACAATATGATTGATAACCGTGTATGGCACCGACGATTAACAACTGTGTTCGGTTTGGCATGACATGATAAGTAAATGTGCCCGGACCGGCACAGCATGACACATGACAGACAGACATGAATATCAGGCAATGCACGCACGATTAAAAAAATAATTAGTTTACAAAAAATATACTTAAATTAAATTTATTTTAATTTTTTTGGCATAATTTTAATATAAGTGTAAAAAAAGATTAAAAAAAATAAAAATTAAAAGTTATCTATAATAAATATTATGTCAAATTCTAAATTTTTTTAAAGCAAAAAAAGTTCCAAAATTTAATAAGCTTGGGCCAAAGAGCTCAAAATATTAAGAATCTAAGGCAAAACTCATCTCTAATAGAAAATCTTTAAAAGATTAAACAATTTAGGTAAGTGTCATAACTTTTAAGTTATACATTTAGATATAACTTGAGTGTGCACTAATTTAGTTGAAATATACTTAAACTATAGGAATTTAAATTATTTATCATTTCTCGCATACACTCTAATATTTCAATATAGATTTATTTTTATATAAAAGCTATCTTGATTTTTAAATAATTTCTTTTTATTATGTAATAATTAACAATTCATAATTCATAATTACTTAAAAGAAAATATGCATAATAGTATTACAACAACTAAATTTGAAAAAGAAAAATGAACAATGAACACGATTATGGAACAAGAACAATAAGAGTTTGAAAATGGAAATAATTAGGCTTGAAATCGTATATGATATTAAAAGAAGATAAGATTAGACACAAGAATAACATAATAAAAAACAAGCACGATTAGGCATGGAAATAACATAGTGTCAACGGGTGCAATTAGTACGAAAATAGCATAATATCATAAACGAGAACGATTAGGAATAGAAATAGCACAATGTCGGCAACGAACACGATTATGCATGGAAAATAGCACAATATCGAAAACGGGCCCGATTAAGTATGGTAATTACATAAATGTCGCAAACGGGAACAATTAGGTCTGAAAATAGACAAGCACGAGAATGGAACATTAACGACACAATTAAGGCACGAAATCTAACAAGACACAGCACAAACACATGCACATAACAGGCCAGGTACAGCACGACACGATTACTAATCATGCCTGGGCTAGCACAGCACGAGGCATGAATGTGTCGTAGCTAAATACGTCTGAGCCAGCACGGCACAACTCAGTTAACATCTATACTTAAACTTTCTCTTTTAGTAAGATATTTGGAGTGACCTACATCCACTCCAACTACCGCCTTGACAACATTTATGATCATTGTGGTTTGATCATTGATGTCATATTTTCAAACACTCATGAGAATATGAACTTGAAATTAAAGGGTTAAGAGATTGGGTGTGATAACTAATTAAGCTATAAGTATAATTAGTCAAAATTTAATAGGTGAGGTTAATATGTTGGTGACAGACTTTTGATTTGATAATGCAAATTGTATAACCTGATAGTAACAGCTGGGAAACAAGGTGGTTCTTTACTCAATAGTAGCGATGTTGAAGGGAAAACTTTAGGTATTACAAGCTGCTTTTAAAGTTTAGTTACACATTTTAAAGTTTAAACCAAACATATTACTAAAATATTATATCCTAATCTCATGTCAACATATTCTACCATGTACAATTTGTTATTAGGATAATATAGATTTCAACTATTGTACCAAATTTTTAATACCAATATACGTGATATATGAATTATCATTATTCAATTAGTATAATATAACTTACTACAAATAAATTTAATAAGATGACCAATTACATAATGACAATTCACTCGTATTATAAACTTGGGATAAGACTCGGGATCCTTGATATTATTCTTTGTTATTATTCAGAATGGTAGAATTTTCTTCGTTGCTATTGAGCTGAGGAAAAATTGCAAATCATTACATTCCTGATTCTTGAAGCATCTTTGTCTGTGAATATAATTGCGCCAGTCTTGTGATTATAATTGCACTAGTCCTGTGAAATAATTGAGAATTTGGCTACTCTTTTTTACCCCTAGTTGAAGTTCTTTGAATTTACTTTTTAGCACAATCCTTGTCCATCGTCACTTTCTTTGGTTCAATGACAAATTTGGCCCTACAACTTTTGAAATTGTTAAAGGAACTTCAACACAAACAACATCATTCACAACACAGTATGGGATAGAGACTACAGATTATAGACAAAATTCAAATAGAAGTTATTGCCGCTGTAAAATAATATAACAGATATTATCTAATATGCCAATGAAGATATTGACATGAGAAATTTTTTTTTCCCCTTAATTTCTTTCTTTCTTTTCTCTCTTTCTCTTCTTATTTTCTCTTTTCTCTTCCTTTCTTTCTATTTCATTCCTATTTCACTTTGTATCTTTAGAACTTATCTTACAGGCATTTTGAATCGTGAAGCAACTGAATCAAGTCGCTTGAAAGCTTGTTCATGACATAAAGCTACGTTGTATGCTTTTTCTTAAAAGCAACTTTATATCCAATTTGAGAAAGTAAACTGATATTGCCTTTTTAATACAAAAATTTCCTGAACTTGAAATAAATTAGTAAAATTAACAATGAATTCAATTTTTTGGAATAAAACCCCATAATGTCCAGATTAGTAAAAAAATTATGTTATGAAATTATATTGATGCCCTTAAATAGAATTAATCAAACAGTCAATCTACCCCCTTAATCCTATAACTAGATGCTTTAATTTTGTTTTTTAAGCACTCCTATTAATATTTGTCTTTAAGAAATATAGTATTTGGCATTCAAAGGTTTAATAGATGATTTACTATTAATTTATCTAGTAGTACTTTACCAATTTTAAAATAAAAATTTGACAAAAGTCAACAAAAATTAGACAAAAATAATAACTTTAACCCAGTTTGACAAACAAGGAGAATACATTTCGGTACCTTCGCTTCTTTATTTAAGTTTAAAACTATTGTTCATAATCTATAAATAGGGTCGTCAATTTCTATACAATAATACAACTCGGTAATGATACGAAATAATGGACTTAAGTGACCTATTTAATTTTCGTATCAATTTTGTAGGGGCGGCAATATGGGTCAAACACGACAACACGACTCGAAACTCCCACAGAGTTAGCGGGTTTGGGTTTGTCTTAAACGGGTTTGGGTTAAAATTGGGTTAAACCCGCGAACTTATTTATTAAACGGGTCAGGTTCGGATTGACCCACTAACCCGGAACTGACCCACAATTACCCGATTATTAAACAGGTTAATTTCAGGTCAACACCCGTTTATGACCCATGTAATATCTATTTGAAAATATTAGTATATTTTTAAGACTTTATTATGCACATATATTGAGATTTTATGTGGTTTCAATTTATTTTTGGTAAATATTAGTATCTTAAGGTCATAAAACAAGTATGAATTTATGTTAAATGTGTTAAGAATATATATTTTAGCTAATTTGAATTAAACGGGTTAACGGATCGTGTCGAGTTGACTTGACCCGAATATGACCTATTTGAATAAACAAGTTATACCGGTTGTGTCGGGTCAACCCGTTTATAAACGGGTCTGGTTCGAGTTAAATTTTCTGACACGATTATTAAACGAGTCAGGTTAAGGTATATGTTATTATACATAAACATTGACATGATACGAACACAACCCGCTGACACAAATTATCACCTCTATAATTTTAGCTTGATACATGTAACACAAATAGTATAGGTGGGATTTGGGTCAACTTGCTTAACTCAAAATATGACCCGTGTAACATGTTTAATTAAACATGTTATTTTCATGCCATGTCAACACAATACTAATATGACACATTTATTAATATTTTAAAATTTTAAATGTGATTTTAATTAATTCTAAAAATATTTGCATATGTAAATTTGAATTAATTAGTACAAAAATCGGTTTAATTAGAATAATTATGTCAGTTTTGAATAATCGTGTCAAATATGTCATAATATGATACATGACACATTTATTAAACGGGTTACACGTACTGTATCTAAAGCTGTCAAAATGGGCGGGCCGGCCCAGCCCAGCCCGCCCATAACGGGTATTTTCAAGTGACGGGCCGGGCCGGACAGGCCCGTATTCATGATGAGGAGGCCCAGCCCGGCCCTATGGCCCAGGCGGGCCCCTATGCGGGCCTAGGCGGGCCGGGCCTAGCCCGCCCAAAAGTGGGCCAAGCGGGCCGGCCCGTCCGGCCCGCATTTTGGCCTTTTCTTTTTGAAAATTTTTAAATAAATTTTTTTATGAATTTTAATAATTAAAAAAAAAATTATATATGTGAATATGTGATAAAACTTTTATCACAAATAATTTTACAAGTTTTATGATAAAAATTAAAAAGTAATACATAACTTAAGTAATAAGTTGATGAAAAAAAAGTAAATTAAATTTGAAAAATAGCAAATTCAATTTTATTGATAAAATTTTGTCTACCTAATATTGGCCCTTTTTTTTTGAAAGGTTTTAATATAAACTTTTTAATGAATTTGAATAATAAAAAAAAACAAATTATATACATGTGATAAAGCTTTTATCACAAATAATTTTATAACTTTTATGATAAAATTTAAAAAATAACACATAACTTAAGTTGATGAAAAAAAAGTAAATAATATTTGAAAATAACAAATTCATCATTAATTCATTATTCATTAATCATAATTGATCATTGTCGTTCATGTACAAATTATTGAAGTTTTCGGCCAATTCTTCATTGTGAATAGTATGTTGATTTCGTTTCGCCGCTTGCTCCCAATCTTTAACACATGTTAGCACCTCAACTATTTCAGGAGTCAACGAAGTTCTTCGATCGTCTAATATCCTCCCAGTAGTGCTAAAAGCAAACTCCGAAGAAACCGTGGACACCAGAATAATTAAGATGTCACGTGCTAATTGTGAAAGCACGGGAAATTTTTCTTGATGCTTTTGCCACCATTCCAAAACTTTGAAGTTTTCATCTTCACAGTCGATGTCGGAATCTAGCTTAAGATATTGGTTAAGCTCCGAGGATTGCGGCGGATTCGTTGTTGTTGGTAATGGACCTAATTGTTGACTTGAACTTGATGATGATGAACCACGCCCACGCCCATGAATATAGGACCAGATAGACTTCTTCTTTGATCGGTCTTCGGTTTATTGTGGGATTTCTTATTGACTCATACTCGTACTGCTAAACTTACCCTTATATATACTAAACAGTTCAAAAAACTTATCACGAGCATTAGTATATTGGAGTGTAAAATCTAATTCTAAGGCATCACCAATGTGACCAATAATAGTAGAAAGACTATTTAATTTAGCTCTAGGATCTAAAATAAACGCAAAAGAAAATAATAAAGGAATTTCGGACCAATATTTCAAATAAACTTCTTGCATTTTAATTATCATAGGTCCAAATATAGGGTCATATTTTTCTTTAAAAAACATTAACACAATAAAAAACATGTGATGTAAAACAATTAGAGAAGTAGGATAATAAACACCAGATAAAGCAACAGTAGCATCATAAAAAATTTCTAAAAATTATACAAATTTTTCACAAATAAACCAATCATCATCTTTTAAATTTAGTGAACCCGTTTTTGAATTGTAAAACATAATAATAGCTTTTTTATACGCCATTACATTTTTTAACATCAAATAGGTGGAATTCCACCTTACAGGCATATCAAGTTAAAATTTTCTTGGAGGTAACCCTTCGGCTTTGCAATATTTTTTAAATTCAGCAATACGAGGATTAGAAGCATGAATATAAGCAATATCATTTCGAATATTTTCAATGTATATAGATAGTATTGCCATACCTGATTTGACGATGAGGTTGATTATATGGCATGCACAACGTTGATGTAATAAAACTCCTCCCGTATATGAGCGTACCGAGTTTTGAAGTAATTTTATGGCCTTTGTATTGGACGTAGCATCATCCAAAGTGATAGAAATAATGCGGTTTACTATGCCATATTCTTCTATAACATTTAAAATTCTTTCACAGATAATTTCAGCTGTATGCCTCTGATCAACAACTTTAAAACCAATTATTCTTTTTTGCAATATCCATTTTTCATCACAATAATGGGCAACTACACTTATATAATCTTGTTTAGAATTAGCACCCCAAATATCAGATGTTAATGCAATACAAAAATTTAATGCAAGCATTTCAGACATTAGTTCGGTGCGCATATTTTTATAAAATTTTTATAAACTTTAAGCAAATCACTTCTAGTAGTATTCCTAGAAACCCTTTTAAAATTTAGATGATATGATCGTCTAATATGTTCTTCGTATTCATCGGACTCACCAATAGATAGTGGCAAATCCTTTGAAGCAATAAAACGTGCTAATGACTCCCTAGCAACTAAAGGATCATAGTTCCAAGTACTTACCGAACCATCCTTATTGAGTTGAAGTGTTGATTGAGTGGGTTGCATACCTCCTTGAGGACCTTGATGTTTGGGAAAACATTTTTCGTGATGTCTTTTGAGGTGGGTAGTACTGCTAGATGGTTTAGCGGTGAATAACTTCTTGCAATATTTGCACTTTGCCATTTTTGTTTTGTTGTTATTGCCATCATCATAGTATTCCATATCGAAGTGGTCTCATACATTAGAAGTTTTCCTCACACGTTTTGATTTTGAGGTTGTGCTTGCACTGAGAGAACAACTATCTTGAAATTGTGAATGACTTCCACTGGCATGTGGATTACTTTGCATTTGGGGGACTTAGTCACCCCCTTCCATTATGCGGATTTGTTCTTCTTCCTCATTAATATCCATCTCCAAATTAATAGGAAGATTCTTTGACATATCCATATCCTACATTATTTAATTAAATTTAATTAGAATGAAACTTAACTATTTAACATATTATTATTTTACTACATTGACTAAATTTAAATTTTACTAAAATTAAAACTAACAATTCAACATTAAACATATTTTTACACTAACTAATTTAATTACAATGATAATTAACATATTACTATTTTACTACATTAACTAAATTTAAATATAAGTTGAATGAAAATTA
>JXTC01000378.1:145439-222752 GCA_002914845.1 Trema orientale | reverse complement strand
TTAACATTAAATATATTTTTACACTAACTAATTTAATTACAATGATAATTAACATATTACTATTTTACTACATTAACTAAATTTAAATATAAGTTAAATGAAAATTAGCAATTTAACTTTAAAAATATTACTAAACTAACTAATTTAAATTAAAATGATAATGAACATATTACTATTTTACTACATTGACTAAATTTAACTTTTATCAAAATTAAGATTAACAATTTAACATTAAACATATTTCTATTTTCTACACTAACTATGTCTATGTCTATCTATGTAGTGATTATTTACTAATTCATATTAAAAAGATAAGAGTGATAAATTAAACTTTAAAAATTTAGAATTTGAAATTACCTTGAATTGAGATTTGAGTAGACTTTTGACTTAGATTTTAGTTGGATACTTTGATGTTGGAACTTGGAAGAATTGAAGCTTAAAAATAGAAATAGAGAATATAACTATAGATTATAATTTTCTAATTATTAATATTAAATAGTTATTAGATTATATAAATATTTAGAGAATATAAATTGAGAATTTGAGAAAATAATAGAGAAATGAGAGAATGAAAATAGAAGAGAGTTGTTTGTGTGAAGAATGGGTGAGGGAAAAAGAGGTATTTATAGTTTACAATTTAAAAAATTTTTTGTTTTTTTTTTATTTTTTAAACTTTTTAATTTTAAAAAAAAAAAAAAGAAGAAGAAGAAAGCCGTTGGGCAACGGCTATAATAGCCGTTGGGGCTTGAAGGTATTTTTGAGCTCATATACCACTACTTAAATACTCATGATCTTTTTAATGCACATCCAATATGGGACTTAGGGTGTTACACTATTTACAGATAGGGCTGACAATTCATGTTATCATGTCATGTTTAGTTCGACATGATTATGACATGACACGATAACCCCTAACCTGAACACAACGCGATTAATAAAAATTTCAAAAATTTAATCCCAAATACGACACAATTAATATACGTGTAACATGATACAATTAATGCTGTCAAAATGGGCCGGGTCCAATGGGCTGGCCCGCGGCCCGGTCAGGTAGCCCGCGGGCCGGCCCGGCCCGACCCGGTAAAGATAGGCCCGGGCCCAGCCCGGCCATGGGAATATTCTGAGCCCGTGGGCCGGCCTGCCCGTTTTTCTTTTTTTTGAAATTAAAATCAAATCTTTTTAAAAAAAGAAAGGGCCTATGGGCCCAGGCCCATTACACTTATGGCCTATGGCCATTTTGGGCATAAAGCCGTTGGCTTGTGGACTCGTAAGGGTATATGTGGGGTTTTGAATGTAAGCTCTTTAGTGAGGATGCTGGATCATTTTAAGTGAGAGTTTGTATTATCCTAAGTTCTATATTAGATATGTTCTAGGAAGATCATAATTATTTAAATGATGGTCTATAAATCAAAAAGTACTTTTAAATCCATATTAGAACTATATTAAATTTTCCAATTTCTTACCTTCGTCTTAAACTAAAATAATAACTCAGCTCTTTTTAAAAATAATAATAATAATAATTTTTTTTTATTTCTAATTTTACCCCTACTGCGATGAGCATGTTTTTGGCAAGTACTAATTAACGATAATATTAGATAGAAAAAATTAAAAGGGATTAGTATGGAACAAAAATCTAAGAATGAGGACCTAAAAGCCATAAATAAAAGAATAAGGACTTAACCGTAAAAGAGAAAAACTCACAGAAACACTTTTCTTATCTAAAAGAACTAATATTAAGGGACTTCGAGGAGTTTTACTCCAAAAAATTAAGTTCAGTATTAATTTTATTAAATTACAAACGACAGTTTCCCAGTATACAATGACTAAAAGTAGCAGAAGAAGCATTAACACCTCTAGTCTTACGAATTGGAAACTTAACTTGTAGACCTCTTCTCATTCAAGGATTTCTAGGACTAGAAACTAAACACTAAAATACTCAAAAGAAAGTAAGCTGCTAAGGAGAGAACAAGAGAGGAAAAGAAAAGCTGAGAGCTTTTGGTACGTGGAAAAGAGGTAGAGAGGGTCTGCTTATATAGTAGACGAAAACAGTGGCTACAAAAACCAACATGAATGCTCCATAATGCTAATATAGTGGTTGTTACTCATCAGCCAATACTCCATCCTTTGCTGGCAAAAAATTGAACGTTTTTATTTAGTTAAAAATGGCAGTTTCTGAACCAACAGCCATGCTTTTTATTGCTATTTTTTTTCAGTTTCAAACGTTCTTCTAGAAGCAAGCAAAATAGAAAAAATAGAGAGAAAATAAACATGGCCGCAGAAAATGGTTGGCTTTACAAGAGTACAAAATTTCAAGCCGACACATGCGCACAACCCCATGCAAATCCGGGTCCAAGCCCAAATGATTTGCACCTCCTTTGCGTACGCCTGAGAGAGCATCTTGACTTCACATGATTACATCCATAAAAAATGCAACTCTATATAAAGCACAAGTTTAAGAGTTTCCCAACTAATGTGGGACAAGCTTTTCCAATTTTCTTTCTCTATTTTCCAATACCAACAAGCATATTTTGAGCATCAATTTCTCATTCACCTAAGCTCTAATTTTTACACATAATATTTCAATTTGATCTACTCATAGAGTAGAACAAGATTATGGAAAGATCTTACACTTATACAAAGCGGGTCCCACTCTAATTCATGCTCCAAATTGGCTAGTGAAAATAGAATTACAACTTTAATTTGAGCTTTACTATACATATCAGCTCTCAAGCCCACTTACGCCCAAACTACCATTTCAAATAAATGGTCCATTTTCTAACATATATCAAGAAATATATGTGTTTCTTTTTATAGCTAAATGCTCGTTTATATCAACTCTTACATTAGGCTAAATATATCAGTACAACATTTTTTAAACTAATTAATCAGTTTTATGCTGAATATATCACTATATTAGCTTTATATCAATGTATGTGAGTTTACACAATTCACTCATGCGGTTTTCTTTCCTTTATTTTATCTGGTGCAAGGACCAAAATTCTTTAGGCACCTTTTGGAACAGTTCTTTTTCAAACCAAATTTCGTTACTTGATGCAAACTCCAACTTTTCTTGCCAAATAAACTGACTCAAAAAGTTGAAAACCCAAATTGGAAGCTTTTCTTAAAATAAAAAATAAAAATCCTATTCACACTCCACTTAGGCATATGTGTATATATTAAAGATGAACAAGTCATTGCAACTTCAGAACTCAAATAACAAAGTTTAAAAGCAAAACAAAGAACCCTTTTTATCGATGGGGAAAACAAAGAACTTAAATCACTTTAATTGTCAAAGAAGTTATACCTCATACATGACCAAACGACAAACAAAAAACCAAAGCTACCAAAAAGGAATATCTGTGTTTCGTAAGCCAAAAAAAAAAAAAAGAAAGAAAGGAGATATATGTACCACTTTTGTAGTTGGTGAACAAAACCAACGTTATTTCAATCGTACCCAAAAACAAAAAACAAAAAAAAATATATATAGAAAAAGTCAAAGAAATCATTTCCGGAAAAAACCTAAACAACCAGAAGAGGTGAAAAGAGATGGCTTGGAGGCAAAGACCTGTTGGAGTTATCACGACTCGGCCACGGCAGACCAACCGTCCGATTTATGAAGATTTCCAGCCACAGACTGAGATCAACGAACAAGATGGAGCTCGCATTATATTTTTGCATGTTCCCGGTCTGTGCTTCAATCAATTTTTTTTTTAATGCTTCTACATTTTTGTTCTAATATAGATCCCGGGAATTTCTAGATTTCACAATTGATAACTCGAATAAGATGACTGAAAATTACTTGAATGAGTTGGTGTGATTTCTCTAAAGTCTATGACACTAGAATATCGAACTATGTATTATAGGGAGCTATATTTGCACCTCACACAATCATCAAGACACCTTTAAAATAAATAAAAAAAACAAGTTAGGACAAGAAATCAAAAACCATGTTAAAAGCATTCCGAATATCTTAACTTTCTTCCCAATAAATCTATGAACTAAACTAAATTAGTAATTTTAATTTTTAGAATGAAAAAATTGAATCATTGAATAAAAAACTACGACGTAAACAAATAATTAACACGAAAAAATGAAATACAAGATATTAGAAAAAAAAATTAAAAGTAAAATAAAGCAAATTAAGTATAAAGCAAAGAAATTTCACTTTATCTGCTTTAATTTACGATTAAAGATATTATCAGAGAAATTAGAATTGGAAGAGATGAATTACATATAAAAAGAAACATTTTGAAAAATAATAAAGCAAAAGATAGAAGGAAATTTTGAATGAGAACGTTCTTAGAAAATTGAAAAAGAATGAAAGATGAAGATGTGGTGCTTTTTTTTTTCTTTATTGAATTGTCTCTTTTAGTCATTTATTAATCAACGGGGTGTGCCTTTCATGAGAAATTGGAGTGTATGTATAATCCTCCTATACTATAACTTACTAGTTATTTATCGAACTTTGATTCCCAAACGACGCAAGGAATTGAGTTGTGTTACATAAGCAAAATTCAATCAATACTTCTGTACATCTTCAATTATATCAATTTGAAAAGAACAACTCAAACTGTTATATCATTATACAAATCACAAAATCCTGAATTTTAGTTTGAGATAGCATTATTATTATTGGAGATAATACCCAAAACACCCTGTTTATTTTCGCTCAATACCATGTTTAACCCTCTTTTTCTCATAAATCCCAAAAAAATCTCCTCTATTTTTCAAAAAAGGAAAAAAGTAACAATTAAACTTTTAAATATTTGATATTTTTAGCGTTCATACTTAATGAGTAATTTCAAATGGTGAAAATTAACTTCTAGATAATTTTATGAGTTTTTTCTGGATTATTATTTTCATCAACAAGTTGTCGTTTTCAATAATTTAGAAAATAGAAACTTTTTTACTACTACTTCAAACAAATTCATTAATTTCTAACTTAAGAAATCTCCTTTCTGTCACTGGCTTGAGTTTGCATTGTGACAATACTTTGGCACCTTTTTGGTCAAAATTGAAATATGAAATATCTAAAATACCCTTGCATATGTTTAAAATATCTATTATCAAACATACCATATTAATCTAATTAACATTTAATTAAAAAGTTAAAATCACACTTTTTTTTTTCTGATTATAGAAAAATATTGATAACGTTTTTTTTTCCCTCAATAAACTTTAGATTTTTTTTGAGAAATCAATAAATTGTTGTTTGGATATCAATATCCTAAAAGTATTAATGTCATTTAGAAAAATTATTTAGTAAAAAATTTGACCAAAAAAAGAAGTGTTACTTTTTTCTTATTTTAGATAATAGAGTGAATACTTCGGGATTAACAGAAGGTTAAATATGGTATTTAGCTAAAACAGGGGTATTCTTGGGATTATCCCTTCTTCTTCTTCTTCTTCTTCTTATTATTATTATTATTATTTTTATTATTATTCACTTTGACATATTATTTGAATTTTCCTCAACTTTTTCTCTTTTTTTTTTCCCAGGTTTTATGAAGGAGCAACTGAGGATCACGACCGAGCATGGTAACAATATTAGAGTGCATGGACAACGACCCCTTTTGAACAACAGATGGAGTCGTTTCAACCAACTCCTTTCTGTCCCAGAAAACTGCGATGTGAACAAAATCCATGCCAAATTCCACAACGGTACACTTACCATTACCATGCCAAAGGAGGCCCTGAAAACGGAGTCAATTATACCTCCTAAAGAAGAGAAGCCTGCGGAAAAAACAACTCAAGGGAGCATTAAGAACATAACTCCTCCAAAAACAACTGATACTAAAGTACCTCCTCCTTCAAGTTCTGACCCTAACTGGAAAGCCGCAGCTGCTGCTGAACTAAGGGCACAAAAGGGTCAGGAGAACACTCTTCCATCAGCTGCTAAGGACGTTAGTGCTGAGAAAGTATCTCAGAAAACTGCCACTGCAGAGAAGGTGGCGGAAAAGGGTCAGGAAGGAGTTCCTCAAATAGTAACCTCAACTGCAGAGAAAGATGAAAAACAGAGAGTTGAGGAGAAGATCGGCCCCGCCTTGAGCCCTCGGGAAGGGATTGTTGAGCCAAAGGAGCAAAAGGACCATCAAGAGGAGACTCTTCCAAGAAAAAGAAAGATTGATACTGAGACGAGGGAGGTGGCTCTGGTTGATTCTGAGAAACACACAAGCGAGCCAAAATCTCAAAAGGGTCAGGAAGAAATTTCTTCAGAGAAAAGAGAGGATAACCGGACGACTGCAAATGAGAAGCCTGGAGAATCTGCAAAAGCTGAGAAAGTTGTGAGCAAGAGTTCAGAGAAGAAGAAAGAAAGCACCCAAAAAGCTAAAGAATCCTCAGAAGCCTTAGCTGGAGTAGTTAATGTGTCAAAGATTTTGGATGAGGGAAAGGAAGCTCTCCAGAAATTAGTTTCGGGTGCTGCAAATGAAGAGAAGTCCAAGGAGGAAGATGGCAGTTCCACAAATGGGAATAAACTGGGAGTGAAGTTTATAGCAGAAACTGCAAAACAGACTGTGACAAATGCAATGAGGAGGCTCAATGAAGAAGACAGGCAGATGCTGATGAATATTGGTGCTGCAGTTCTGGTTATTGTAGCACTTGGGGCTTATATTTCCTACAGCTTTGGGTCCTCTTCAAAAACAGAAAACTAGTCTTCTTAAGTTGTGAATTTGTTTGTTTCCATTTATGTTATAACTTTACCTGGTTTTCATAAATCAAACCTTCAAAAGAAGCGTGTGCCTCTAATGGTGTAACGTGTATGTACATATGGCAGTCTTTGAAAAAAAATTCAGCTAAACAATATACGAGTGTTTTCCTTTGTCTTTAAAATCCTTGTTATGACAATAACAAGTGTTTTCCTTTATCTATACATATGTACATATGGCAGTCTGAAAAAGAATTCAGTTAAACAATATACAAGTCGAAAAAGAAACTCACGCCAAGGCTTTTGAAGAAACACATACACTAGAGTTTTATGACAAAGGTTATGACAATATTTTACTTCAGTCGGATCACAATTCAGTGAATTCACAGGGAATGCATTAGCAAAGGGTAAGTGGCAGTGATCTTTTGTAACTATAAGATCAAGAATATATTGTTAATCTACAGTGACAGCTTTTATACCAAGTTAGCAACGGTTGAAAGTGATGAAAATAACAGTTTGATGCTACAATATGATTTTGACCGCAGGACTCAGTGGTGTTACAAGGACCATTAAACAAATTAGTACTATGCGGTTGAACTTTGCCTTCTAGTAACAGAAAAAGTCATTTCTAACACATTCTGATCTACAATCTAAAATTTTGTTAATCTGAATTCTGATCAGGCATGAATCCCATGAGAGTACAACATTCAGCAAGCTGACCAAGAAAAATTAAATAAAATGTAAGAGACTAGTCTGTTAGATCACCCAGCAGGGGATGGGAATTTTTGGACTACAAAGGAAAATAAAGAATTAGAATCTAATGGTACTCATCAGAAACATCATCTCCATTAAATCCATTACTAGTATCCTCATCAACTACAGATTTATTTTTAAGTTTCGATGATCTACCGGAAGGTTTTAAAGGTTTCCTAACCTTCTCTGCCTGCAACTCCAATCCCTTCTCTGAAGGTTTCCTTTTTCTTTTTAAGCGTGTCCCTCCAGCATCCTCTGCAAAAGAATTACTTATTTTTCATTAGAGTCAATATCCCACTTATGCGATGTGACGAAACAGAAAATTTAGGACAGAATTAAGGAGACCATTAAAAAATTTATATTTAAAAAATACAAAATAAATAAAAATAAATAAAAAGAGAATCCATGTCTATGCCCATGAAGGCCAAAGCTAATGATGCCAACCCTTCATTATTTTCTCTTTCCATTTCATTCGAGTATACTAAATGACTATATACTGACAGCATGAAGGATATCATTTTTACTTACGTTTGGAGCTCAGACCGTATAAACCAATAGGCAAGGATAGGCAAATTTTGCCAATTGTTTATCTTTAAAGATAAAGAAGGGAATGAACTTTTTGTATGTTGCTAAGTGGAATAATATAATCTTCCTCCTACATACTAATCTAAACTACATTTGACTAAAATAAATGCAAATATGTATTTTGTATATCATACCTTCAAGTGGACTCGATGCATGATTCATTGCTCCTCCATTTGGTTCACCTTCTTCTGAAAGAGGGGATCCAGAATTAGTGCTGTCCACTAACTTGGAAGAACTTTCTATGCACTTCTCTGGCTGCTCAGGAACATCAGGAGAAGGTATTGCGGGCAAAAAGCATAGTTCCTCCTGTGACATATCTGAATCACTAAAAGCTGAGTCCTTCTCCACCGTAACAATATCAACTTCATCGTCTTCATTGACATCAGATTCTCTTACCTGTTAACATATATATGGATTAGAGAGGCAAAAACATGAGCTAAGAAGAAGCCTAAAAGGTTTAATTTATCCCCTCACCTTTTCCGTTTCAGGAATCAGATCAAATTCATCTTCTCGTTCAACGTATTCCTCATTTTCCTCAAGCTCTTTGAAATCAGGAGCAAATGCACTCCAGTTCTCAGTATAGTCTTTAGCCCATATATAAACCAATCCAGTCAAGGAAACAGAGACGATAATAGGGTGAACAGGATGCCATGCTAAATCAATCAAGGCCTCCTTTGGCCCTTCAAGGATTTTAACAAGGTGCCCAGCCCTATCCCATATGTAAATCTTGTGCTCTCCTTTGCTTGCAGAGCCACCAATTACCCACTCACCATCACCGCTGAAACAAGGTGCTTTCCAGTGCATCTTTGTGATGGAATCTTGAAACTCACGGAAAAGTGTTAAGCACTTGGATCCAACAGCTTTCAACTTCTCAACAGGGTCTTGCTCCTCTACGGTCTCAGTTAGGTTATCAAGAGCTTTAAGTCCATCCTTCAAAGGCAAAAGGTTTTCATAGATTCTAATTGTTCTATCATTTGAATTTGTGAGTAGATACTGTCCGTTTCTGCTGAAAACTATGTTCTTAATTACGGCGGCCCCAGAAGTGGGAACCATTGCACGTGCTTGGGCATGTTTATAATCTACCACTAGTATTTCCCCTTTGGAGTTTCCCACGTAAACCACATCGCCATACTTGTTAAAACAAGCAGCAGTGGGACTAAATGGCGGAGTTCCATCTGAGAATTTATTCTTTGGTGGAGGAGCAGCTCCATTGCCATTGTCAGAAATAGAAACAGAAACTGGAAGCACGGTTGTGCTTCCTGTATTCAAGTCAACAATCATGGGAGCAGACGAAAGAGGACATGCCAAGCACAGAGATGGAGTAGAAGAACCAGGATGTAGGCGGGCTTGAAGAGGGGTCTGCTGCAAAGTTGTACGTGTTATTTTCTCACCATTGACCACATCCCATAGTGTCAACGACTTATCCGCAGCAGATACAAGAATGCAATGACCATACTTCGACCAGCATACACTAGTAATGGCCGCACTGCAATCTTTATCCTTCAGCTCCTTGGCAATACCCCTTGTCTCAAAATCCCATATAATGCAACTTCCATCGGAGCATCCAGCTTTTCAAGAATATAAATCCGAAAATCAATACACAGGCAGGAAAACATCTAGAGGACCTCCAGTAAACAATGAAAAAAAGTTCTCTACTTAACATGGTCACTGTCCAACCCAACTTGAAAAAGAAAAGCCACAAACCTATTCAACCAGATTGTATTAAAAATAAATCATAAAACCTTCCTAGTTCCTTACTCTAGGTCCCTCCAAAGACTTGAGAGACTTGAGAAGTAAACAAAGCATATTTTGCATAAAGAATTCGAAAAACATGAACCCAAATTAGCTTCTTAACCAACTTTTTCAAAACCTTCTGCTGGAGACAAGTAGAAAAAGTAGGATTTTTTTTTTAATTCATAGAGATTACAAAAAAATACAAATAAAGGATCGAAGAAAAAAGTGTATCAAACAAATGCAACAAGCGCAGCCATAAGCTTGTTCTAAGAATACCCAGATAGCCATAACATTAGAAACATGAAATTTGGCATGAGATTTTTAGATACATGTTGATAGAACCTCTTTTAACAACAATATACAGAAAACCCAGAAAGGGAAATAGCAAAAAGTGAAAGAAAATTACCAGCAAGAAGAGTACCGCGGCGATTAAAAGCAATGCACTTCATGACCCCATGTTCCAAATACTCCTCTATCACTTCTGGGAAATCCCCTTGCAAAGGGTCTTTTTTTAAAATAAAAAAAAAATCCCCCAAAAAAGGGTTTAAGTAAGAAAATTTTAAATAAACCCATTATGAAAAAGAAAAGAAAAAGGGAAAATAACAAAGGTTTTACCGATTATCGGGGCGTTCATGGTGTCGAAAGCCAAAGCTTAGGCTTTATGATCTGTTCAGGGAGAGCTTGGAGTATGCTTATTGCTTATGCCACACCAATTTTGACATGTTGACCGTTGCAAGGTGAAGAGTGAAGACTGAAGAAGAAGAAGAAGAATCAATCGAAAAAAGGAGCGAAAACCCTTCTGTCTGCCCGCCTGCTCTGAGTGAATGACCTCTCTCTCTCCTCTCTTTCCCTCTTCTTTTTCACAGTGTGCTTCGCCCATAATTTCAAGCCCATAAGCAAATCCAGGCCGGTTTTTCTTTTTGGGCTTATTAGTCAGATGGCCGAATTTCAGGTTCAAGTCTTGCAAATAGCCGAATATATAAACAAAATTGCAAAATGACCGAGTTAATTAAAAAATGCTAAAATAAATTATTTTTAAATATTTTATCTCATTTAGTAAAAATAATATATTGCTAAACCTAATATAAAAATTTATTTCAAAAAAAAACTAAATATAAAACTGATATGCTAATATCTTACTAATATGAAATTGATACACTAATAAATAAAAAAATGATATACTAATGCATACAGAATGATATTTAAAAAAATAATAATAATCTACTGAAAAGCAGCCACTTTGCAAAAATATATAGCTAAATCAGATGTTTATTTTTGTTTTTCTTTTCTTTTTTCACTTTTTTTTGGGGGGACTTTGGGCAAAATAGCCAAATTTCATACCCTACTTTGGTAAATGTTTCTTTTTCAAATAATATAATAAAATGACCGGTTTATCAATTCTAATAGGATAATGACTAGTATATCAGTTTCTATACATAGAATATAAAACAAATACACTCAAAATAAAAAGGTGGATATATTTAGTATAAATACTTATATATTCATATGTAAAATTGATGAACGATATACTACTGATTTACTAAACAACCATTCAGTAAAAATATGAAATTAAGGAAAAAAAAAAAAAAAAAAAAGATGCCAATTACGAAGTTCTGAAAAATGCAAGCGTTTCTTAAAATAAGCTTTTAAAAAAAAAAAGAATTCTATTTGTCACAAAACTCCTTTTTCTAATAATCTTAGGGACATAAAATTTGCACTCAATGATATAGTGTGTCTTTTAACCAAGGAATGCTATAGGGCACCACACACTTATACAGAAGGATCTGCTTCATTGTGTATGTGGACCAACTTTATCAATGCGTGTTGTTGGATGCTAGTGGTGTTAGTATTTTTCTATTTTAACCACTCATATACATAATATGGGCATACTTTGAAAAAAATATAAGTAGTTTAAATGCAGGTAGGTATAACTTTTGGGAATTTTACGTCTGTATCATTACTTTTTTTTTCCTTTTTTTCAAGGACAGAGTACAAGCACATTTTATCATTTCCTTTTATTAATTAATCAAAAATTTATTACAGTCCCAAACACAGTATAATTTATAACCATACATGACCTACAATAATAAGGTTTAAGGTTAAAATCTTTTCATCATTGTAAAAAAAATATACATATATATATATATATATATATTTCTCTATAGTAGATTTAGAAATCATAAGTGAGATTGTATTACTAGTATTGGACTTATTCTACTATAAATACAAAATTTAATAATGCAAGTAAGCTTGTACAAATGTTGAATTAAATAATATTATAATACACTTAACAATTAGTTTCATATCCATCAGTCAAATCTTCAAAAAATTCTTCCAAATCTTCTTCAAGAATCGCCAACTCTAAATTTTTTCTCTCTAGGAATATCTCTGTTGTGTTTTTCTCTCCAATTATCCACATTTTGAAATTATACCTCCATCCCTTTTTAAGCTCTTCTTCTAGGTCAAATTTAAGTACACTTAAGAATAGATGAGTCTACACTGTTGGATTATAAATATGGGATGATCTGGGCTATTAAAATGGCCAAAAACGGGTTCAGGATTCGGGGACGCAGGGGCGGCACTGGATGGCAAGGAAGGCGCAGATGCGCCTCCCAAGGGTATGGCTACACTCCTCTTGCTGCCAAGAGGCATAACAGTTGCACCTATATTGTTGTTCAGTAGACTTTTTTTCGACTTTTTTGCTTCGGCTCATCTCGATTGGGCCCGACTTGATTCAAAATAGTTTGGAACCCCCATTTTTGACACAATTTCACCTTGATGGTCATTTATTTACGAAATTTACAAAATAACACAAAAGCACATCAAATTAACAAAAATACTTGAAAACGAACAATTATTTGAGCTTAAAAAGTATTTGATTTGTAGGTGAATAACTTCCTCATCAATCAGACAATTAATATTGTATGTCCCCATATAAATATAAAAAATTAGAACTATTAAAATTACTATTTTATCCTTCGAATTATATATTCCAATTCTTTGAAAAAAGAATTATGTTTAAACAGATAACAAGACTTTCCTGGAAATCTTTAATCATTAAAATTATTTTATTAACTAGTTAGCCAAGATTCAATTATCCAACTAGGCAAGTATTAATAGCTACACATGGTAATATTTACATTTATGTCCTAAAAGCCAATGCACAAAATATTGTATTATCAAAGTGTCAGACTCTAGGTCGTCAATTCTTAACTCATTCTTCTAACATCTCTAATAATATGAACTATTTACATGAGTTCATTACTCATTTTAGATTTAAGAGCAATATGTACTAATTGACTTTTAAGTTATGAGAATATATTTTTAATCATTATATTTATATCGAGAACAATAGCTTATATAGTCCTATCCAATGCATCTAACATATACTGAAACTTTTATGTACAGTCATATATCTATGACTTGAGACTAATCATTTATGTACAAAGTCTCACAATCTTGTCCAAGAAAAGTGCCCAATTTTTCTCATCGGTTCTAAACTAATTCAGATCTAAAAAGATAGTTATGTCTCAAATAAATACGCAACTTTACTTATATAAATTATCTACTTATGGATAAGTCCTTAGACATTTAGTAAATAATAAATAAACAATACAAAAAACGTATTAGGAAATATACCCAAAAGTTTATTTTATTACTATTTCATTGAATATTTGATATTTGGTATTGTTATAAAGACATATTTCTTCAATAATTTGAGACCATCATTTATGTTGAGATAGAAAAACATTATAACTTATTATAAATAAAGTATTCTCTCTTAGTTTATAAGTTATAAATGATTCATTCAGACTCGGAATAAATAAATAAGTCTCATCCATATGAACTATATGTTATGCCTATTCTTTATTATGTTCCTTTATATCATGGAAGGTTTAGATATTACACATATATACATTCAACAATATAATATAAGACACAGTATGAAACGACAATATATTCAAGCTATGTACTTCATAATCATTGTTTTAGAATACTATAATATGATAAATACTTCCTAAGGCTTCCTAACAGACACAACTCCTAAGAATCCCATGAAAAGTCATTTATCTTAGAATTTACTAACTTCCAATTATTCTCTCAATTCTGTGATATGATCATCTACTAAAATTTTATAAGTTCCTAAATAGTACCGCAGATTCTATAAAGGGTCATTCAAAGAATTTACCAATTTTCAATTCATAACTTCTAGAATTACAAGTGGATTAATCCTTTAATGGGTATATAGGTAACTCAATCAAATTTATTAAGTACAACCACATTTCCAAATTCACCTAGTTAGTTCCTCTAAATTATACATGTAATTAACATCTTTATGAAGTGAATCAAAAGGTGTTCTTTTGTGCTAAAAGATTGTAATTAAGATGTTATTCCTATAATCTTGAATGAGTTTAACTCAAATGAATAAATTCTGTGCTTTTAAATTTTGAAATAGGTGAAATTTTATTGTATGATTTTAAAATTTATACTCAACACTCTCAATAGAGAGAAAATCGATCTCTATAGTGACATTTGTTGAACAAAATATAGTTATTAATCCTTTTGACAATACCAAGACAAAAAAGGAGGAAAAAAGGGGGAAAAATAAATTAACATGCTTACAAATTATTATCACAACAATATATGTATGGTCTATAAATTATTTTGTAAATTTGAGCACATAATGATTATAAAAGATAAAACTAGAACTACAAATGACTAACACTTAACTCGATTTTAACAATAATATGCATGTGTTACAATTGTTGGAAAAATAATCATTTTGATGCATGAAAATACCAAAAAAATGGAGCTTAGATGAATGAGAAATTGAAACCCAAAGTGAGAAGGTTCTAGAATTGGATTTGTAACATACTGGAGTTACAAAATTCATTATGGACTATTATTTAGCCTCATAAAGCTGAGGTAACAGCCAAAAACGTTTTGGCAGTTATGTTGTAACAGCCAAACAGTTTTCAACTATATTAATGGGTTATTGCTGTTACGTTGTAACATACAAACGTTTTCAGCCATCATTAATATGAGCTGTTACTGTTACATTGTAATAGACAAACGTTTTTCAGCCATATTAATAGGCTGTTATGTTGTAACAGAAAAATATTTTCAGCCATATTAATGGGATGTTAATGGCTTGGTTCCCCCATGAACACTACAAAAGGAGACCTTTTCCTTCACTCTTAGACACACCAAGACACCTAAAATATTTCTTAGCTTATTCATTTCTTCCATAATCTCTCTGTGGCAGTTAAGAAATAGTTAGTTAGTAGTTAGAAAGTTTGAGATCTTTCTTTTCGGTGTGGTCAAGTTCTCTTGAGTTCTGGTGATAGAGTTTGGGCATTGCTCAGTTCGTTGTGAGTAGCAAGTTGGTGCGACGTTGCTATTCGTGAACCGTTTTATCCTGAGAAACAAACGCTGTTGACATTCCTCTAAGCATCCCGGTGAGGAGGCGTAACTGTTTTAAGAAAATTGTGTGAAACACAAGACTCGGTTTGGTTTCCTTAAACTCCTTTGTTATTTTGGTCATTATAATCATGATTATTATTATAATTAATTAATTGTGATTTATTTTGTTATGTTATTTGATTTATTTTTATGATAATTGTTACTATCTATGTTGTAGTTAAATAATTTATTACATCATATGTTATAACAGATTATTGTTATATTTTTATTTCTAGATATATTATTACTTGTAATAATTAGTTAATATTTCTAACAATAGGATGTGTATATATAAAAAAGTAATAGGAAACGGGCTAAAATTTATATATATAACCATTACCACACTGCAAAAAAATAAAAAATTGACCAAAAATAAGAAATCTCAAACTAGTTATAAATAAAAAGTTACTAGAATTTGATACAATCAATATAGTGAATAAAATATTATCAATTTTTTAATTTTTTGCCAAAACCTTGCATGTATATCTTAATCTTTAGGTTCCTCGTCTAGCTTTAAAATATAAAAAAACCAGAAGTATCTAAAATTTAACAAATAAAAATATCTTTAAAGAAAAGTACTCTTTGTAGTTAAAGTAAGTATTCTAAGTAAAGAAAATATCTAAGTATATAGTGTATCTAAAGTTATAATGAAGAAGATAAAATAAAATAAAACAAGAGATTAGGCTAGAGAGAGGATTTTTCCTAAAGACGTAGAAAAACAAGATAAAAGAAATCTGAAAAAGCAATAAAAGAAAATAAGGATGTAAATGGAGCAAAGCAAGGCTAATTTTTCAATTACTATCCTTGTTACCATTATTAATCTCATCAGTCATCACTGACCTAATAACTTTTATTTAACAAGAGAGTAGTTTTGGAGAATCCCTCTTGGAATAGCATATTTCTCGTAGGATACTATTACTCCTATATAATATGAACCTAAATAGATTAGTTATTTTTCAGTCCAAATTAGCCTATTGAAATAAACAATATTTTAGAAAAGAACACTCTAACCAAATTTGTAAAATATTTTACATATATTTTCATAATTAAATTTTAAAAATATTGTCATATCATACATTATAATATACAAACACGTAAAATCTGTTTACATAGTATAAATGGGTGAACTGAGGGAGGGGCATGTAATTTCAATGCTGCGTCATCTCCTCTTAAGAACAAGAATTCACAACTCTGCACCATATTGGAGTGTTATAGTGAAAGATTTGAGAGATCAGCTGAAAAAACTGAAATGAGGAAAACATCGATTTTGTTTGGTAGCACTTTTATTTTTAGTTCTATTAAATAGAAAAATAGAAGTACTATCGTGTAATTTCACATTCTAATTATAAGTACACAATATCGCAAAATCAAGTAATAATGATGACTAAGAGTATCTACCCACAGAGATTGATAAAATTTACTAACTACTAAAATTATTTTAACTCTAATTTTATCTAACAGACGAAAGATTAATATTGAGAGATAAAATAGAAATAAAAATTAAAAGAAAACTAAAATGCATATTACAGCTAAAATAATTAAAAAGAAATCCAATGATAAGAAAACCTAGAGTTACAAATTTCATCTTCCCAATTCTCTTCAATCCTTATGTCTCTCTAGTCAAGTTTATTATTCAAGTGTCAGTCAAGAACCCATTTTTCCTAGTAGTCTAATAAAAATATCCTTATTAATTAATTCACTATATTCCTATGTGAATTAAATCGAGCAAAGATTCATTATAATTTATGATTCTCAGTTAACAACTACATAAATCATATAACTATATTTCTATCCCATACAATTTATGATATTCTACTTAAAGGCAACACTTAAAATCTCTTCTTCTAACTTGGTCAAGAGTTCCTAGGCAACTAGTTAATTGGCCAAAATAATTAGAAGCACTAAATATAAATAGAATAATCAACTTGATATATAAATAAACTAGAATTGAATTTAACAGAAGAAAACTAAAGATTCATGCTACAGTTCCATTCAAACCCTAGAAAAAGAAATTTAATTCATAATTAGAATAACAAAACTAATAAAAATTTGTAACCTAATGAAAAAATGAGAAAAAAAAACTAAAAGAAAAATAAGCAAACAATAGTTGAATGGGTTTGGAATGATACTTCGTCCCTCCCCTAGCTCCGCCCTACCCATACTGACACTTTATCCCTACCCCGCCCCTTGTAACTCCTCATGAACTCGCCCCATTAGGGCGGTGGATAGCCGTCCTAGTGCGGGAAAATGATATCCCTATTTTCGGTAGCTAGAAAGAAAGAAAAGAAAAAGACTAGATCTATTTTCTTTTTTTATAAAAAAGAATCGTATATGAGATTAAAAATATTAGAAAACAAGCAAGAGATTTTGGGAGAGATATTTGAAATTGAGAAATCATTAATTTCTCGGCAAAGGCAATGAACACAACAACTTTTAAGCAAGAAAAAACA
The DNA here is from genome assembly GCA_002914845.1 of Trema orientale. Taxonomy (NCBI): domain Eukaryota; kingdom Viridiplantae; phylum Streptophyta; class Magnoliopsida; order Rosales; family Cannabaceae; genus Trema; species Trema orientale. The sequence goes on along the minus strand of JXTC01000378.1, from coordinate 205,121 downwards.
AATTACAAAGAAGAAATGGGTAATGGAGCTACTTACTATTAATTAAGGCCAGTTTGAATCAGGCGACCTAAATCACTTTCCTTCTAGCACGATAAAAATGGCAAAGCTTGGCGGATAGAAGTCGAATAAGAAGATCGATACAAGGGTAATTAGGGCACAATCATATTTTGGCTAAAATGTAATGGGTTTTCAATTAGTTTAATTTAGGAAACCCTTTTTCAGTTGTTTACGTGAATTATCATTACTATTGGAATGACGTTTCAAAACTTTAAGACCAAGCCAAGACAAGGAAATCAACACACGAAGCCAAACAAGCGAATCAATCTATTTTCAGAATGACACTTGCATTCCAATACCCGTTACTTCCATCCAAATGTCACATTATTGAATCAACCCATTTTCAGAATGACAATTGCATTCCAATGCCCATTACTTCCATTCAAATGCCACATTATTTCGTAAGATCAATAAAATTTTTTATCAAGAGTGGGGATTACTTATAGAATTTGAGATTTACCAGGAACTTGAATGAGTTGGAGTTAGAATGGGTTTCAAACTTGATCATTTTGCTGAATTAGGCCAAAATGTTTTGAAGTTGGTTGGGTCCAAAATGTTGTCTTGTGAGTCTCTATTAAACGAATTAACTAAGATTGAAGGTTGTCTGCCTTTCCAATCTTTTTCTTATGTATCGAAAGCTTTTATTCCACCAAAGGTTAAGATTTTTAGCTCGTTTTTAATTTAGGGAAGCTTTATACATTTGATATTCTCCATTAATATGTCGATACCTCATTAAAAAAACTTCTCACTTACCATCCTTTATATTCTTTCCTCTATTGTCTCGTTTATTGTTTTTGTATAAAAGTAGGAAAAACAAAATCCTACCTATTGCTCCTTACCCCCATCCATCCTTCACGCCTTCGTAGTTCAGAAATAGAGGACTCAAAATTATCCAAGTCTAGTTAGGCTTCGCAAAAACAAAAAAGTATTCCAAGAATGAACTATTTTCAAATAAATGAGTATATATTTGTTAATGTCATTATAAATAATCTTCGTTCATGAATGCTCTATTTTAACAAAGACATTAAAGCAGCAAATTTTTTTAAATAAAAAATTAGATAATAAAGTTGCATGTAAAAGAAGCGACAAGTCCAAGAAAAACCCACTAATTTTTCTTATCGAGAAATGAGTATGATCTAGGTTTGTTTTCCTTCAAATCAAAATCTAAAATGGGCAACATGAAAATGAAAGACTATCCCCCAAAAACAAAAAAATAAAATAAAATAAAAATCTGCATATGAAATAAACAAAAAAAAACAACCCAATAGTTGGTTTTTCTTTTTATCGAACTCCATTTTCGACTGATTGGGGGTTATGCTTGCTTTAATTTCATAAGCATCCTAATAGATAGACTTTTTGAAAGATCAATTTTCAGACGAAAGAACTTAATTTATTGCTCAACGCCTTTAGGCTTTGATTTCCAGATCTGTCAATATGCCACGATACTTTTCTTTTTCTTAATTTAGGGAAGAATATGACACCCTTCAATGCTAGTGGAATTAACCAGCATTGGAGTATACAATTCTTATATGTCCCACTAATAACGAAGATTTAGATTATTAATCCTATGCTTTAGTATGAGATTTGTTAACCCATATAAATATGATTAATTTTTGGGTATAGACTATTTATCTCAATTTTAAATTCACATCAAACATGAAGTAGGATAAATAATTTATACTAATCTTAGTCTCGTAGACCGAATAGGGCTAAATATTTCAAATATTTATCTTTCCTTTTCGATTTAATTAGGGATTGGTGTACGTGGCTGTAAATATTAAGATGATACTATTTTATCTCGTCAATAATATCAGTCCCTATTTTTTATATTTAAAAGAAAAGGGTTAATAATAATAATGGCTCTTAAATTATACTCATGGTGCCACTTTGGCATTCGAACTTTCAACTTACATAGTGATGACCCATGAATTATGTAATTGTTATATCAATAACTTTTTTGTCGTAAATTGTTAGTTTTTAACCTAAAATAGTCATGAACAAAACGTATAATTGGATATTATTTATTTCTATGAGTCAGAATTTTGTTTTCAACTATAGTTACTAAATTGTATGCCTTGCACATGACTCATTTTTGTTAAAAATTCAAAAATTTGTAAAAAAAAATGGTCAGTGCTACAATAGTTGCATAAGTCTTGGTAGTCTGTTGTATACGTTAAAAATTCAGAGTCTTATTCTTGACTACAATTACCAAATTGTGTACTTTGTAATAACTTATTTTTATCAAATATTTAACAGTTTTTGACAATAGGGTTACTGTTGCAACTACATATTTTTGAGGTAATTATTGTATAAGTTGAAAATTCAGGGGACCAAAGTGCTACAATGTGTATAATTCGAGAACTATAAATGTAATAAACCTTAAAAGAAAAAAGGGCAGGATCCTAACATTTATCTTCTTTTATCCTATTCTTCTTTTCATACTAGGGTCAATTATAATAATAACCCATGAATTATACTTATTGTATCACTTTGTCTTCCGAATTTTTAACTTACACAATAATGACCGCTAAATTATGCAACTGTTACAACAATGACCTATTTGTTTCAAACTATTAGTTTTTTAACCGAAAATAGTCATAGATAAAACATATAATTTGACATTATTTATTTCTATGAATCAAAATCTCATTTTCAGCTATAGTTAGTAATCTGTGTGTTTCACATATGATTCAGTTCTACTAAAATTTTAATCGTTTGTGAAAAAGATAGTCATTATTGCAATAATTACATAAGTCTTAGTAGTCTACTGTGTAAATTAAAAATTCAAAATCTTATTTTTTTACTGTACTCACTAAATTGTATTTTTTGTAATGATTTATTTTTATTAAATAATTAACCGTACGTGACAAAATATAGTCATTCTTGCAATAATTACGTAATTCAAATTGCGAGTCTGTAAAAAAAAAAAAAAAAGTGGGGATACTAGAGTGGGCACTTGACACTGCCTGTGTTGTATATATACCGGTTCTTCTTCTGTGTGTCACATTTGGTAGTGATTCTGTGTTAGAATGCACAACTCCAAGGCAGCCATAGGTTTTCTCGTTCAACGCGCCAAATCCTTCTCAAACAACAAACACTCTCGCCTTCTCTCTCTGTCTTCTTCTTCCGCCATTTCTCATGGCAGGTTTCGTATCCCAAAGCGTGGCTTTTGCGGTTACGCCGCCGAGCAGTTCTCCGACGACGAGTACGACTGCGATTTTGAGAACCACCAGGTTGCTTTTCTCGTTTCTCTCTCGGTTTTCGATTTTATTTTATTTCTAATTATGCGCTGCAATTGGTTATTATTATGCTTTGTTTGGCTGCTGAGAAAATTCGACGGAAAATAGGGGGAATTTAATGGAGTTGAGGAACTCTACTTATTTTGATAATGGCTGTGGAAGTCTCAAGTGCTTGTTATTCTATTGGTTTCTATGAGAGGAAATGGGGTCATTTGCTTTCCAAAGTCCCCAGGATAATTTATTGTATAGCTATATGTGTGTGTATGTATGTATGTATATAAGGCTTAGAAGGTTTATGTATATGGTTCTAAGTCAATACTTTTGATTTTATAGGCATCATCTTCAGTTGCAAACATCGATGAATGGAAATGGAAACTCAGCCTGCTATTGCGAAACGAAAAGGACCAAGAGATTGTTTCTAGAGATAAGAGAGACAGAAGGGACTATGAGCAGATATCTAACCTTGCCAAAAGGATGGGACTTTATAGGTGGAGGACTATTGACGATCATCATTGTCGTCGGCCTTGTCATGACTTTGGTTACCTATTTTTTCTGTATCATCAGTTGTACACAAGTAGAAATAGTTCAACTAATATCCTGTTCTTTGCATTCCTAGTGAATTGTATGGGAAAGTGGTGGTTGCCAGCAAGGTTCCTCTTCCTAACTACAGGCCAGATTTGGATGATAAGCGGCCGCAAAGGGAGGTAATAATTTCTTTGGGACTTCTGATTATGTTTTTCGAGACTAGTATTATGGAGAGTTGAAAATTTGTTGCACCACTCTTGCAGGTGGTTATACCACTAGGTTTGCAAAGAAGGGTAGAGGGTTTACTGCAGGAGCACCTAGATCGAAGTGAGTTGGTCACTAACAGTTCGGGTGATGATAAGTCTATTAATCAGGTTGAAGATACGAACCTGGATGAGAATGCTGACTCTTTCCTGGATCGTTCCGTCATGGAAAAGGTTCTTCAGAGGAGGAGCTTGCGAATGCGGAATATGCAGAGAGCCTGGATGGTATAGTTCATTACAATTGTTTAACATAAACAAACTTTCTTATGGTGTCAAATACACATATTACTTCGTGACATATGGGATAAATTAGCTACTATATTCTCTTCTTTGTCCGTGTTGAAATTACCCCTGTTGTATGAGAATCAGGAAGCTCAAGAAATATATAAAACACTTTACAAATGAACTAGTATTTTGAGGAAATTCTAATTTGCTCCTCCTCAGGTCTCTTTTATGTAAGTGGATGATAAATATTGCTTTGGTCTAGTTGACTGGTCCTTCTAACACTGTTTATTGGGTGCCAGTGATGAGTGTTCCATTTTTCCAGGTTACTTCTGAAAAATTAAGTCAAAATATTAAATGACTTAATGTCAGATATTTTATTGTGTGAGACATACTGACTCTAGCTCTTAGCGTCTAGCTTGTGGGACTACCTGTAGTCCTAGACTGGGGTCATAGGTCATGCATCAACTTTTTAGTGTCCTTTAATGGCCGAAACTTTTGGTTGTGTTTATTGCTGACTCTTATTCTGGAAGTGTGTCTTAATAGCCAAGAAGTTGAAAAGTAAAGACATTAATCAATCTCTAATTTGACATTTTTCAGGAATAATTACTGGTTTGCTAATATTTTCGACTAAAATGGAAATATATAATGACTGGCTGAAACTTGAGTTAGTCCATAAAACTTGCTGTTCTTTAAGGGGCAAGTTTTTGTTGGTTCTAGATTAAATGAAGTCTTTCCTTGGCCCTTAGAACTAAAAAGCATCATCATGCATGTTTCTTAGTGACCTAGCTTTTTCTGCTAATGCTATCAAAGATTCTATTAATCTTGCGTAAAGTAGAGGAGCTTAGTAATATTTAGGCTATTATCTGCTCTCATTTTCTAAATGCATTGTCTCTTTTTTAAAGGAATCACCGGAAGGCAAGAAGATGCTGGAATTTCGAAAATCGCTGCCAGCTTTCAGGGAGAAGGATAGGTTGCTTCGAGCAATTGCACAAAACCAGGTTTACATAATTCAGCTCCAGATCTTGTTCCCCCATTTCATCTATGCATGAATATTTGTGTGTTTCTAAAGTATGTGCTTATGGATTTGTGTACTTATAGTATTATTACTGTTTTCATGATCATTATCATTATTGTTATTATCACAATTTTTTGGGGGAGGGTAATTGATGAATTCTTGGTCCTGTGTTCATCTTGGTCCTGTGTTCATCATAGTCCACTGTTAGGTTGGTCCAAGCTATCGTATAGAGAATTTTGTGTATTTGTGGAAATATGGCTTCTTTAGAATTCAGTATATAGTGCACAATGTGGAAGTGTTTCTTCCAGTGCCCCATTTCAAACAATACTTTGTTTTGACTATGTTTTACTCTGAATCTTGTGATAGAATAGTGCATTTAATTTAAACGTAATTGGTCCTTTGTTATTATTAAATTAATTAAAGTAATTATTATGCTAGAGTTTCCTGCCTCCCAAAGGATGTAGCGTTCAACGGGAGGTCAAATATAAAAAAAAAAAAAAAAAGTAATTGGTTCGATTTAATAATTATTAGAATATTTTAAAAACTGATTTCTGAATCCAATAAGTTAAGTGAGCTTACATTCTCCATCACATTCTCAATTAAATCTTTCAATGATAGGTGATAGTAATATCTGGGGAGACTGGATGTGGGAAGACCACTCAACTTCCTCAATATGTGTTGGAGTCAGAGATTGAATCTGGACGAGGAGCATTCTGTAGCATCATCTGTACGCAGCCTCGAAGAATATCTGCTATGGCAGTTGCAGAAAGAGTGTCTACAGAGAGAGGAGAGCCCCTTGGTGAAACAGTGAGTCATGTCTCCCTCAAAGACTCAAGAAGCTACAAAATCTCGGTCCTTTATGTTGCCAAAAAAAAAGAAAGAGAAAAAGAAAAAAAAAAAAAGAAGAAAGAAAAAACTCTTTCAAATGAAAACTTCTTTTTTCCTTTTAATTATTATTATTTTTTTAAGTTTGAAGAAAAACATGAGTAGCATTTCAAATTGAAAGCTTCTTTATGCATGATGCCATACCACAACAGATATTTTTTGGTAGGTTGGCTATAAAGTTCGATTAGAGGGAATGAAAGGAAAAAACACCCACTTGCTGTTCTGTACAAGTGGTATTTTACTTCGACGTTTGCTGAGTGATCGCAACCTAAATGGTATAACCCATGTTTTTGTTGATGAAATTCATGAGCGAGGAATGAACGAAGGTGTGTTTCCTGAAAATTTTCATTTCAGTGGCTAGTTTTGCTAAAGCAGCTTCTCGTAGTTCTAACTTTTTTATTCTGCAAAACTTGTACAGACTTCCTATTGATTGTGTTGAAGGATTTGCTTCCACGCCGTCGAGATCTGCGATTAGTTTTAATGAGTGCCACACTAAATGCTGATTTATTTTCTAGTTATTTTGAAGGGGCGCCAACAATTCATATTCCTGTAAGCTAAAACCTCAATATTTTTCCTGTCCTATTTTTTACTTAGATCTTAATGTTCCAATCTATATAGAGTTTGTGAAATGTGAACAGTGAACGTTAGCTGTTTTTAATTTTTAGTACCTATTCTCTGTATTTGTTTGTTTCATGTGGACAATAAAGGGAGACTGTGCTACAATTCTCTTTGTAAAGAGCTGATTTCTGGGGATACAATCTGATCAATAATGTACAGTCTGTACACAATTAGTCAACAAAAAATAAAACTACAACCAGAAAGAATTAGGAAAGTCAACATTTATAACACTTTCTGGTGCACCTCTGAATTTTGAAGGTTGTGCAACAAGAGTTCAACTATACCATCTGCAGGAAACCACTTAAGAGCTGTCTTAACATATATTATTAATTTTCTTTTTTCAAGTTCATCACTGTATCTAAGGTCTTTATGTGACAACTTTATAAGACCCTGCAAAATTATAAAGAAAGGACTTTAAGAGCAGTAGTTCATTTTTCTGTTCAATTTGTTCTGGCGAGCTGTATGCTTGTGGTCCTGAACTCTTACTATTCAAGTTATCTGATAAAACTTTAATGATGGGCGTGTTTAATTAGTTTTTGAGCCCCTTGCGTTGCAGCGGAAGTGCTGGTTACATTTAGTATATTATACGTGACATAAATGTGTGTGTTTGTGTGTGGGTATCTTTAATGAAAAGATACATACATGCATATACAGTTAAAATGATAATAAAAGCTATATTTTGTATGTGCTATTGAAAACAGATCAAAATAAGGTAAGAAAATTCATGTCTTTTGCAATTCTGTTATTGTTGTTGTTTTAAATAGATTCTATTTTCTTTAAAAAGTATTGACAGTTTTATTCAGGGCTTTACTTATCCAGTACAAGCACACTTTCTTGAAGATGTACTGGAAATGACTGGATATAAGCTCTCTTCATTCAACCAAATTGATGATTATGGCCAAGAGAAAATGTGGAAAACACAAAAGCAGCTAGTTCCACGGAAAAGGAAAAACAAGATCACTGCTCTTGTTGAGGTGTGTTAAACAATCTAAATGGTGTGATTGTATAGTATTTGAGTTCGTAAAAAACATAATCAGTTGATTCTTGCCTCTTTTCTTCATTATTATTTTGTCTTTTTTTAATCCTGAATACTTTGTCCAGTTTATGGACCATTCATTTCAATTAAAATACTACAGTGCCCTAAAGTTGGTAGTTCTTCCTGTAAACCTTTCTTGCAGAGAATTATTACCATCCCCTGCATTTTACTTTTCATTTCTCTCTCTCTCTTTCTCTCCCCTCCTCCACCTGAAAAAAAAAAAGAAAAAGGAAAAAAAGAAAAGTGAGAATATGACAAAAAGATATGTAGCAATTTTGGCCCATCATAGAGCTTTGGCTTAAAGTGGGGCCAATAAAGTTATCCAAGGTTGTTGCTCTTGGATCCAATAGCTAGCTCTCTCTCTCTCTCTCTCTCTCTCTCTCCCCCCCCCCCCCCCCCCCCCCCCCCCCCCCCCCCCCCCAATTTCCTTCCTGAATTTGAACCTGCTGTTGTGAATATGTTACACTCACTCCCTTAATTTCCTTCCTGAATTTGTACCCTGCTGTCATGAATATGTTACACTGGCTGGCCATGTGACTTCTGATGGAAGGTACCCAATCAGATCAGTCATTTGGAACTTCTAAAATTAAAATAGGGTCTTGTGAGAATGCAAAAGCAGTATTTTGCTTTAAAGAAAGAAATTATTTAGCCAATATACTTCACTGAGTTTTGATAAGCCTCCAATAAGGTTTACTTATGCACGACATGCTAAGTAAACTGTGTGGGACTGTTTTAGTTGTATTAAAGGAGTTAGTTAGTATTGGGAGTTGGTGAATAGTTGTTCTGTTTTGGGTTGTTGTCCTGTATTGTGGGTTTATTGGTACAAATGGTTGATAGTAGGAAGGGGTGTGGGGCAGTTCAGTACTTGTGAATAATAGAGCTGAGCTCATTTGTGGGGAAGTGTGGACCTCTTGAATGTCCATAGTTGTGAACAAGGTTATCTTGAAATAAAGAAATTCTTATTCTTCTCTACTCTCTTCTCTTGTTTCTTTCTCAATCACCCTACTGTTGTATTTGGTACCTATCAAGATTCTTGTTCAGTATATTCATAAATGGTCTGAGTTCTGTGCATCATAAGCTTCTTGTTGATGAAGATACAATTTGAATTGAAATGGTGTGAGACAGGTTACATACCCTGGAGATTGCCTGGGCAAAAGTATACTTTAATGGACCAACAGGGGATCACATGAATTAGTAAACCTTGCTTGATCTTAATTATCTTTTCTTTAGGACTTACAATGAGGTGCAATAACAATAGCTTTGTCGTTTTCAACATCTTTGCTTAAGTTGTTCTGTCTATTGGTTATTTTGATAGAAAGAAATTTAAAAGGACTGCATATGTATTCCAGTTGTATGTTTTTCACATAATATAGCTTGATATAAAGAAGCTGCATTGGTAAGCAGTTTTCTTTGATGAGGCTGCTGAGATTTACTTAACTTGTTGCTGCTGCACAGGATGCTCTTAATAAATCAAGCTTTGAGAATTACAGCCCGAGGGCACGCGACTCTCTGGCATCTTGGGTGCCTGATTGCATAGGATTCAATCTTATTGAGGCAGTTTTATGCCACATCTGTCGAAAGGAGAGACCAGGTGCTGTTTTAGTGTTCATGACTGGGTGGGAGGATATCAGCTGCTTGAGGGATCAACTTAAAGCTCATCCCCTTTTGGGTGATCCTAATAGAGTTTTGCTTCTAACTTGCCATGGTTCAATGGCAACTACTGAACAGGTTGGTTGAGTACCTCAGGAATTGGGTTTAGATTATCTGAACGGTACAATTTTTATTCCCCTGATAAAAAGTGGTGCAGTTCATTGTCCTTGAAGGCTGCTAATGAGCTGAGCATATGTATTGTTGATGTCATTGAGCAGGATCTTGACGTAGCCTGTATTTTGTCATTTTGTGATATTATGTGTTAAAAAGACTCTGCAATAGGACATAGACTAGCTTGAGATTTCCCAAGTGTGTTTAACTAACCAAAGTTAGGACAATTTGACAGATTACTCTGTTTTCAACTCAAATACCTTTTTTTTGTTTGTTTCTTTTCTTTGTTTACTTGACATCATTTGTAAAGAATGTCATAAAGAATGATGAATGTTGAATCATTATTCAAATTAAAGATGGCAATGCTACTTCCTGTGTATTCATGAATTGTTGTAAAGGCTCAACTGATATATCATTCAACAGTTACTCATATTAGTCATTCTCCTCTGTTGTCATTTTCTGCAGAAACTTATATTCGAGAAACCACCACCTAATGTTCGTAAAGTTATTCTCGCGACAAATATGGCAGAGGCAAGCATTACGATTAATGATATAGTTTTTGTGGTTGATTGTGGAAAGGCAAAAGAGACGACATATGATGCTTTGAATAATACCCCTTGTTTACTACCTTCCTGGATATCGCAAGCATCTGCTCGGCAAGTAAGTTTTTACCCTAGGCCTGATGTCCCACTTCCCTTAGATTATGTATTACATGTGTCTCTAGCTCAATCTTTGCCTTGCTTAACGACTAGAACCTTCTTAATCTTCAATCATTGATATCTTATTGAAATAATGCAGCAAAACCTTACATTCAATTTGGAGGATAGAGTTGATCAGTTATGGATAGGGTTAATTATTGGTTGACCTTCTGGTTACTGAATACTAAAGAATTCAAGATTATGTTGTTTTCCAATTTCTCAAGGGATTGAGTTTCTTTGTTGCAATATGATGTAAGGGGTGTCTTGCCCCTACCTTGTAATTTATATTCTATCTTTATCCTTTTTTATTTTTAATTATATTTTAAAGTAAACTAACCTTAGATTACAAGAGGTTTGCTTGGAAGTTGGACCCAAGTACTTTTAGGAAGTGTTGCACGGATTTGGGAGTTGGCAGTATGGTGGCGCACTCTATGTGAAGCCATTAGGTTGCCATTGGCAGCTTTTATTGTGGTTCCTGTTGTTAGTTTATATTATACTTGTACAGGCAAATTTTTTCTTATCTTATGTTGTAATGTACTTGGCTGCAGAGAAGGGGTAGGGCTGGCCGTGTGCAGCCAGGCGAATGTTACCACCTTTATCCGCAATGTGTTTATGAAGCTTTTGCAGAATATCAGCTTCCAGAACTCCTGAGAACTCCTTTAAACTCTCTCTGTTTGCAAATAAAAAGCTTGCAGGTTGGAAGTATAGGAGAGTTCTTGTCAGCTGCTCTGCAACCGCCAGAACCACTTGCTGTAAGTGATGTTGCTTAGTTAATATTATTGCTCTTTAGCTATGTCAGGTCTGATGGCAAGCTACTCTCAAGAAACAAAATGCAACAGTTACATCTTTTTGTATTATTTATACGAGTTTGATTTAGGATACTTGTTTCTCTGATACTTACTGCGCCAATCCAAAACCCATTCAGCTTCTATACTTTTTCTCTGCTGCACTCAGATTTTAGGAACTTCATTCATGTAAAGATAAATGAGTTTGCAGTTGCTTATTTATTGTAAATGGGCATCTGCTAATTATCCATTCTGCTATATTCTTATGTTTGGATGTAGTGGGTTTTTTAACTATTATTTAATCGTTAATAGTTAGTATATTGCTCATACGGAGAATTAAATTGATTGGCAGGTCCAAAATGCCATTGGTTTTCTGAAGATGATTGGGGCACTGGATGAGAATGAAAATTTAACATATCTTGGTTAGTCTGTTAACACCCTGTATGAGAAAATGAGTTGCTTATTATCTGGTTTAGATAATTTTTATTTTTTTATTTTTTTATGATTACTTAGACCTTAGCTTTTGTCCTTTCTTGTTGTTCAGGAAAGTTTTTGTCAGTGCTTCCAGTAGATCCTAAACTAGGGAAAATGTTGATCATGGGTGCTGTATTTCGTTGTTTTGATCCTGTTCTTACAATAGTATCTGGCCTCAGTGTCAGGGATCCTTTCTTATTGCCTCAAGACAAGAAAGATGTAAGTACAGAATCCAACATATTAGCTGCTAGTGCTGTAAAGTGTACTCTTAAGATTCAATGTTAATGTTGAAAGAGCCACAAGGATTAAAATTCAAGGGGATGTTAATGAAAACCATATAATTATAAGGACTACTCTACTGTGATGAAACATCATTAACTACCGTCTGCCTATATTTTAGTTAGCAGGAACGGCAAAGTCTAGATTTTCTGCAAAGGATTACAGTGATCATATGGCTCTTGTTCGTGCATATGAAGGATGGAAAGATGCAGAAAGAGAAGGATCAGCATACGAGTATTGCTGGAGGAATTTCCTCTCAGCCCAAACACTTCAAGCTATCCATTCTTTACGGAAGCAGTTTAGTTTCATTCTAAGAGATGCTGGCTTGATAGATGTTGACGCAAGCAATAATAACCGACTAAGTCACAACCAATCATTAGTTCGTGCAATAATTTGCTCTGGGCTGTTTCCTGGCATAGCATCCGTAGTGGTAAAGTTCTCGTGCTTGAAGATGTACTTTGATTTTTGCTAATTCTAGAATTCAGAATTTGTTGACTTCTGTTATTTTCTTACCATCCGTGCAGCACCGAGAGACATCCATGTCTTTCAAAACAAGGGATGATGGTCAGGTTTTACTATATGCGGTGAGTGCCAATCCCTGAACAAGACCACGGCATTTGTGAACTCATTTTCTCTGACATGTGGTTCATCTCTATGTATTGCCCGATTCAGGCTTGAGATTGTTTGGAGTTTGATAAGCTTATTTTCACTGCAGTGTTGATGTAAACCCTAAAAAATAAAGCAAGAGAAATATAAAATGGGATAAAGTATGTTAATTAATAATTAGAAGAGAAATGAAAAGATGAGGAAGATATTTTTGCGAAGAGCAGACATGGAAAGAGTATAACTGTGAGACTTTATAGGGATAGTTCTGCAGTAAAATTTTTCACTTCCTCCTACTTCAATTTTTCAGGAAGGAAAATAGTTTGAATAAGATTTACGGCTTACTAGAATGTTTAATATATTTAGATAGTGAAACTTGAATTTAATCTTGCATTCCCTTTCCGTAGGTGAGATTTGACAGCTATGTTTAGGTACATTCTGAGATCTGCAAGATGAGGCTTCTATATATTAAAATCTTTTGTCATGTACTTCCATGCACATCCTAGGTCAAAAGTCTAGTTTAATTAACAAGAACTTCATTGCCTTCTAGTTATGTCATTGCATTTTTTGTGTGAAATCATGAATTTTCATCCTGGAGATTGTTAAAAGTTTGATCTTCTGAGTGAAATCTTTGATTTGCTTCTTGTTGTCATATTCATGGTTTTGCTATTAATGGAGTTTGACCAACTTATTCTAATGGTTCGCTAGCAATTAATTGATACTAGTATTTGATTTGCTTCAGAATTCTGTTAATGCACGTTACCAAACAATTCCTTACCCATGGTTAGTCTTTGGGGAAAAAGTAAAGGTCAATACTGTTTTCATACGCGATTCTACTGGTGTATCTGATTCAATACTGATCCTTTTCGGTGGTGCTTTACGTCAAGGGGAACAGGTGATTTTTCTACTGGCATATAAACCTACATTATATTCAAGAAATCTAATTGCTGGTAATTTATTAGTCTAATTTGCTTTAATTTTCATTTGTCTTCCAGGCTGGGCATTTGAAAATGTTGGATGGGTATATTGACTTTTTCATGGATCCTAGTTTAGCCGACTGCTATTTAAAGCTTAAGGAAGAACTTAATAACCTTATTCAAGGGAAGGTGAGCTAACAAAACCATTGACAATACAACCTTGCTTCTTTTCTTTCTTCCAGTGCCTCTTTATCTTGCATTCATAAATCACATCTCATAAATTTCAGTCATACTTACATTTTGCATATTGAACATGAATATATGTCTACAGTGATCTATATTGTATGATATAGTCCTGTTTTGGACGTATGTCCACTTTTAAGGGAAGGCAACTTGCATGAATAAACATATGCGAGTAAAAATGTATTTTATGGGATGAAATTTCTTGTTTTCTTGTAGATATGCTTTATGTCAATTTATTTTTTTTTGGGTCTTCAATGAAATCAAATGATAGTCTTTGTCATTGTTAATAATGCTTTTGCTTGTTTTTTTTGCAGTACTGTTATTTTAAAAAAAACAATTGACTATGTTCATCAGGATTATTGGTGAAAGATAAAATGAATAATTAGATACCACAGTGTTTACTGCATTTTTTCTGTGAAACCTAACCTGCAATGGTGTTAGTAACATGGGAGATCTAGTATATTGGACATAATAACCCAATCTTTGTGGCATAAGTATAGCGGGTTAGGTTTCTTTAAATAATCTGTTTTCACTCTGGTTTTAAAAGAAAATATAAATGCTCATTCGGGCATATTTCTGCAATGGTGCAGCTTCAATATCCCAACGTGGATATTCACAAGGAAGGGAAGTACCTTTTGCTTGCAGCTCAAGAGCTCGTATCCGGAGATCAATGTGAAGGGAGATTTGTATTTGGCCGGGAAAGCAAGAAACCCAAGGAGACTGATGACAGCAGTCGATTTACAAAAGACGGAACAAATCCAAAGAGCTTGCTTCAGACTCTGTTGATGAGGGCAGGACACTCCCCTCCAAAATACAAAACCAAGCACCTCAAAACAAATGAGTTCAGAGCACTGGTGGAGTTCAAGGGTATGCAATTTGTTGGGAAACCCAAGAGAAACAAGCAGCTTGCCGAGAGAGATGCTGCAGTAGAGGCATTGGCATGGTTGACTCACACTTCAGACAACATCCGTGATGAAGATGATAACTCCCCACCTGATGTCACCGATAACATGCTGAAACTTCTTGGAAAACGTAGAAGATCCAAACGCCGGTGAGGTTAATGATAGATACTGGCTTACGGTCAACAAATATAAGCTATTGCCATCCCGGGCTTCTCATTTTGAGGTATCGGAGTTGATCATTCTGCTTTTTAGACAGGCAATATGGATATAAATCAAAAGGATGGACGTTGAGAAGGTGACACAGGAGTACCCTTATTGGTATTTACTAATTTAAATACAGTTTAAGGATCAATGAGAGATTATTATATGCAAGTCAAACATGAGAAGGGTTTTCATCAATGTCTGAGAAATACTCGGGTGGAAAGTACGTGACTGAAGAGCAGCGTGAGTAAAAGACTGAAATTTTTGTTGACACCGAGATCTTGCGAAGGATAGATAGTACTTCCCAAATAAACGAAACTGATATATATATTTTGTTAGGAGAAAAGGAAAGAAATGAGTTACATTAATGATATTGTTATCAATTATTTTTTTAGCCCATTTGGGGAAGTCCTTGTAATATTCATGTAAATTGATTCAATTGTCATTTCTCTATGATATATAAAATAAATACTACATATATAGTTAGGATTCAATACTAGTCTCCTTATTCATTATCTTTTCTGTGGAAGCTTCTTTACTTTTTCGGTTCAGTTGTTTGTCTGAATGTAACCACCGATTATTTAATAATAATGGAGTGCTTTTAACATAGAATGAAGAACATCAATGCCTAAGTTTTGGTATTATATTATTTTACCAGTAAAAAGAAATTCTATTATTTTTATTCTCTTATGATGAAAGTTAATAATTTGTACTTGGAGGGGGGAAAAAAGAACTATAGGAGCGTTTGTTTCTGCCAAATATACGCCCTTTATACTAATGGATTATAGGGAATCCATATATCAAAGTAGTAAGAGAGAGAGACAACGGGAAGTATTATGCTATGTTTGGTAGGAGGAAAAAAGAGAGGAAAGAAAGGGTAAGAGGAAAAAAGGAAAGAAAAAAGAAAAAATTAGTTGTTTGGTAGGAAGAAAAAGAGAGAGGAAAAGAAAATAAAAGAAAAAAAAGGAGGGAAAAAAATGAGGTAGAGCTCACAAAAATTTTTCATTCTAAAATAGAGAAAAAGGTGAAAGAAAAAAATACTTTAACCCATCACAAAAATAAATTTATCATGTTAATCTCCTATATTAATTGTTAAAATTATTATATTGAAGATAAAATAATCATTTTAAAATAAATTAATTTTTTTTTCATTCGTTCGCACCAAACAAGACGAAGAAAAAGACCGTCTTTTCCATCCTCCACGTTTTCTTTCCTCTCCTTAATGTTGGTTTGGCGCTTAGGCACTCAAGTTTAGTTAGGCTTTGGCTTTGGGAGTTGGGAGTAAGCAAGCAATGGCTATGGCGTGTTCCCTCAACTTGTGCTGTTCCTCGTCTCTCTCTCCACTCTTCTCCTCCAAGACCCAAACTCATCCTCTCTTTGAAAACAACCCATCTCTTCTTAATTTCCACGCTTCTCTGACCGTTGCTTCCCGCCAAAACCCCCTTGGCCTGACCAGGTGTGCCACTGGCACTAGGCTCAGGGCCCAATCTTNTTCGAGCGAAAGAGAGAGAGAAGCAATGGTGCCTCCTTTCAACGTCCTCATTACAGGTTCAACTAAAGGTACTCATTTTCTGGTGATGCTGCGCAGCTGCTTTTTCACTTCTTTAAATTGGTTTTTTTTTTTCCCTTCTTTTGTAATTCATTTAATTATTTATTCATTTTGGGAGCTCATACTATGTTAATTACTCTTTAATTTTATTGAATTTTTCAATTGATTTTAATGTACTTTTTGGTGTTACTTTTTCTTATATGGTGCTGCTTGTTCTTTTGGGATAGAGCCTCTTCTACTGCACATTTTGGTATCAATTGAAATTTTTGTTTATTTCGATTTTGGTCACTTGTTGGAAAACATTGTTGGCTATTATTTTCTGCTCCACAGGTGATACAACTGGTTCTTTTGTTGGAGTCTCTCAATTTTCGCAGTGTAATCTGCGTGGTTGCAAAACCTTTCTGCTTTTGTTTTTTATCGCGCCATATTATACAATAGTCAAGTTTTCTGTGATAAAAATAAGTGAAGTTGTTGTGATAATGTGAAGTAATTTGATGTAACAATCTTTTTAAGTGAATTGCTGTTTTTCTTTTCTTCTTCCATTTTTTTTGTTTTTTTAAATGAAACCCCTTATCTCAGGTATAGGATATGCTCTTGCCAAAGAGTTTCTCAAAGCAGGTGACAATGTTGTAATTTGCTCAAGATCAGGTAATCACCGACTCTGGGATGATATTTAGTGGCTTATATTTAAAATGTGTTTAAGAGAAATGCCATTTTTCTTTGTAGATTTCTGTGTCGTGTAGTTATTTGCGGCAGAATTCTTGTCCCTGTCCCTAATGTTTATGTGCGAATATATCTCAACAATGACTTAAAAGTAGAAAAGTGTTAGGTTATTGTTGAAATACATTCTGACGTTTTTATTGTTTTCTTTGTGGTTTATTACTTCACTTTTTTTTTTCCTTAACTTTGCTTGATTAATTAAGTTATGTATTTCTTTCTTTTTTTTTGGTTGGGGGGGTGGGGGTGGTTAACTGTTACATATTATTAAGCAATGTAGTTTATGTGTTGCCATGGCTGAAAGGCTAGTGTTTATATTTGCTTACTTTATTTACAATTCTCTAATACAGCAGAGAGGGTGGAATCTGCTGTACAAAGCCTCAGGGAAGAATATGGGGAGCAGCATGTGTGGGTACCTCCGTTAGGACTTCTTTGTTTCCTTTCTTTTCGTATTATAATTTTTACATTTTCCTTTCTCTTTTCTGCTCAGTATTATTATTTTCTTTTTAAACTTGTATTTATCTAGAACAGCGTGTTGCTTATTTCATGCCATCATTTCATGCTTATTTTACAGGGTACACAATGTGACGTTAGAGAAGGCCAGGATGTCAAGGATTTAGTTGCATTTGCGCAAAGAAACCTAAAATACATTGATATATGGGTATATTGTCAGATCCATTTTCCTTATGACTTGGTCAAGGAAAAAAAAAAAAAAACAATAAATAAAGAATGAAAGAAAGGGACACATGCTAGCTTACTGGCATAAATTTAGTTTAACCGGTCTATATGGCATGGTTTTTTTTGACGAAGCAAAGTATAGGACATTCATCTGCTAAATATCCTCCTCTTCTGTAGTTTGGACTGGAATTGACTTCTAAATTTCCATTCTAAAATGATCCACAATTCTAAACCATGCTTGAATGTGAATTTTAAAAATTCTTCTTCATATCTATTCCTGACTTGATCTTCATGTTGTATGCCAGTTACAACTAGATTGTGAACCATATTAGAACTGCAAATCTCATTTGGTTGTCTAATTTGATGTTGCAATTTCATGCTGAAGTTTAAATTATTTTCTTCATCAATGGGTGTCCTTCTCCGCTCCATGTTCCTCTTATCTCCATATATCTGCAAGCAGACATGTATGGAATATTTATATATTAACACTGACAGCAAAAGTAATGTATCTATGTGCTTGTGTTTATACTTGTAAGGTTGATTTTATTCTGGCTAATACTCTTAGTGATACTATTACGTTTTGGAGCTTTCCAATTGTGTCTTCTTAACCCAACTGATATATGCAGATTAATAATGCTGGATCAAATGCATATAGTTATAAACCACTTGCTGAGGCTTCAGATGAAGACCTTATGTGAGCATTCAATCTTTTTCTATCTCAAATTCATTCAACTCAATTTCTCTGCTTATCCCCATCCTTTTCATTGTCTATCCTTCGAATTTGTTTCATGCAGAGAAGTTGTCACTACAAATACACTTGGACTGATGATTTGTTGCCGAGAGGTAGAAAATTTTATTTTCTTTGCAAGTGTGTTTTAAATTGATTGTCATCGGTGGATGTTTGCTTTGTTTAGGCAATAAAGATGATGTTGAACCAGCCTCGAGGTGGGCACATTTTCAACATTGATGGAGCTGGTTCAGATGGAAGACCAACCCCAAGGTGCCATTTTTATTTTTCTTGAGAGTCATATGATGGGTGTTTTGGTTGGTAAAAAATCCGAATCATGCTGCTTTTCTTTTCTCTTTGTTTTCATAGTAGTAAATATTGTGCTGCAACCATATTTGTTTTATTTGATGGCTGTATGGATCTGAATTTTTCTCCTATATTATTAATTCATTGCTCCTCTCAAGTACATGAACAAAACTATAAATATTAAAAAAAAAAAAAGGGGGAGAAGATTTGTATACTGAGATCTAATTTATCTTGTGTTGGTATTGTAATTTTCGTGATTTGGTGGGTCTTACTCACCACACTCAGCTGAAAACCCTCTCCCCAGGGGCCTGTTACTCGCAATGGTCACGTGTTTCCGTTCCTTGCATGTACGTTTATGGTCCTGCCATAAATGGTTTTAGCATTTCTTAGTTTTATGTGGCGTTGATGTTCTAATATTATGAAGTAGCCAGTCTTTGATTCAACTATATTAGAGATCTAATTAAGGAAAGGGCTCCTCCCTTCCTGATTATGCTAGTTGCATGTTCAGAGTTATTTTCTTCATTCTATTACAGATCTACTCTTGTAGTATATTGCATGAGAGTAACTTTTACTCTGTTGTACTGCATTATTCTCTTTTATTTGCGGGCCAAACAACATGCAATTTAAGTAGTCTGTTAATGAGCAATTCTTTGGTGATCAATTCTATCTTTCACTTTCGTCTTATGCAGATTTGCTGCATATGGTGCAACAAAACGCAGTGTTGTACATCTAACAAAATCATTGCAGGTACTTGTTCAAATTTTTGTAAATAAGGCACTGGATTAGAGTTCTTTTGTCAAAGTTTCTGGTCCTAGTTAGTTTCTTGATGTTGTTGCCTTAACTTAATAGCATAACTTTTGCTATTCAAAGAACCGTAGATTCTTGCTGGTCCTTAATATACAAAATTATTGAAAATTTGGGTGCTCTGTTGTCGTAATTTTAGTCTTTGCTTTGTATTTCTTGTGGCAACTTTTGTAACTTTATTAAACAATTAATAAAGTTTCTGTTTCGTATCCATGGATATTCATTTCGTATATTTTTCTTGAGGTAATTTATAGTTTATTTATATAAACTCTATTCTGTTCCACATTTCTTTTTCTTGGTATTGGACCCAAAATGTCACACCATTTGTTCAGATCTGCTAATGTGATAATCAGCCTTTTCATGTCATGGTGATAGAATGTTTAGAGTATGTTCAAATTTGAGTTTCTTTCTGAATGTTTCAATATCCTGTATGTATTCTTTTGTGTCTTCTGACTCTATATTTCTGTTTATCGTTCAATTTTGCAGTCAGAATTGCAGATGCAAGATGAAAAAAATGTTGTCGTTCATAATCTGTCGGTATGTTCTGCCCTACCTTAATGAATTATTTTTTATCTTGTCACCTGTCAAACAAAACATTACACAAATTTTTGACTGACGAATTTAAAAGAAAGGTGTTATGCTCTGAGAACTTGCAAATACGGTCCTAGATGAGTGGATTTATTCTCATTTATTGGGAGTTTCAATTTTCCTTTTGTTTTCTGTCTAAACCATACCAATTTGGTGGGAACTTGTCTAGTGGCTGCAAGATGGGGTTAATTGATCTCTGCACCTGTTAACCAATTCACCATTGGTGGAGGTTATGTTTAATCCTAAAGCTCTCTCATAGACTTTTGAGAACATATACCACTAATTAAAGGATGAACCCCATCTAGTGCTCTTTCACCCATGAACATACGTATTTTAGATTTTTCATATGATGTGTTACATTCAATTAGCGGTCATTTGATGCTTTTTTGATGAAGAATAGGAAAGTAATATTTTAGGAATATTATAGTAATAATTATTAAATTAGGTTTTATTTAATTATTAGGTTTATTTTAATTTTGAGTAACTAGTTTTGAGTTTCCCGTTTCTATTAGTTTCTAGAATGTGTCTAGTTTCCTAGTTTTGTCCAATTGCCTATCTATAAATAGGCTTAACTATGTAATTATTTTTCAGATTATGATGAATTAATAAACGGTTATTGAGTTTTCTCCTCTTATGGATCTCTCTCTCTGAGTTCTTGTCTTGCTTTTCTATTGCTCTTCTACCCATTCATCTGTTTCTGCCTAAATTCTATCACTCCTTGCTCTTCTACCTATTCTCTTTCTAAATTCTCATCTTATCCTACATCATTTTTCTTTGCCCATTTCTCTGTATTATATGCTCCTAAATGCAAGGAAAATAATTTAATAATTAGAGAGAGGGAATCGAACTTCTATAGTGAGTAAATATGTTTGAAACTGAAGTGGAACAAGTATTGATTGGTGGAAAATCACAATAGCGGATAAGAACCCTGAAGGTATTGCAGTAAGGCTGTCATAGAAAACTCTCTGAAAGGATTCCTGGTCCTGGCTGTAAAGGTCCAAAATACCAGTGGTCAGTGTAATTCTAGCTGAAGAGAAGGGAATCAGAAAGAGGGAGTATATGTATAAATCAAGGCGGTTCTATGGTGATTAACACAGAAAACAGGCTTGTATTAGACCCATTCCATACTTGGAAAAGACAACTTGATGTAATACTGGGAGAGAAAAGAGAAGATAGCTGAGGAAAGAGAGAAGTAGAGAATTTTAGAGAGAGAACTAGAAGAATGTTGGAAAGAGAATGTCTGTAGTTTATCAATTCACAGTAATTGCAAAAGGTAATGAACACGCTAGTGGCCTATTTATAGATAGACGAGTGACAAATCCTAATTCGACTGGAAACACAAATAAAAAGACTTCAAATCGGACTATTACTCTAATAATTCCTAATAGATAATTTATAACAATTGTTGTAACAGATAAGTCTATATTTACTCCTAAAATAAGGGCATAAATTATCCTTTCGATTTCAATCACAAATCCTCAAAAAGTGGAAGAAAGGAAGTCCTCAATCAAAAATATTATGGCACAATTTGAGTATCAAGTGAGTATTAGAGATCATTTCTAATCGTAGAAGCGAAAAAGAATTTACAAGGGTCTTCCTGTGAGCCAGAAGTCTTTGTGTATCGTAGGGTTATTTGTGAAAGAATAAGACGTTGTGTCATTTATCTCGGTTACGGATATGGCCAAACATACACTTTGGAAGATGAATATCTGAACATCATGCCCTGAAGTGATGCAGACTGCATGCTTCAGAGACACTGTAAGCCGCTGATGTCATGGTAGGTGGCTGGCCTTACTCATTTTTGGTATTCTGGGAGCAATTATGACTTGACAATCACCTTGCCTTGTGCCAGGTGGCTTTTGTTCTCATGTTTATGACTTCTGACAGACTACTGAATTGCTGTTAAGGTGATAAATTGAGTACACGATGATGTCCGTCTGTAGATTCATTGTAATTGGGAAAGTTAGCAGGTCGACTTCCTTGGAAAGACGACATCTTTACTCTATGGCTAGCACAATCTCTAGTAAATCAAGCCATTTTTTTCCTACCTATTTTCCCTAAAGTTACGCTTTCAACCAAGTGTATTCTAGCACTAGACAACATTTCCAGACCTGCTGTGAACCAATCAGTTCAGCAAGACCTGAACCGTGTTGAGGGTTATATTTTCATGTTGCAAAAATGATGGGGTTTTCGAGCTATCTATGTCTGTCTCCTTGCTCGATCACTTGTTTATTTATTTATTTTTTGTTTGTATTTTCCAGCCAGGAATGGTCACCACTGATCTTCTCATGTCTGGTGCTACTACGAAGCAGGTAGAGTAAGATTCATATGTCTCTTGTTGTGATGAGTCTTTTGCATGTTCCATGGCACAATTGATGGATTTCGATTCTTGCAGGCCAAGTTTTTCATCAATGTTTTGGCAGAACCAGCTGAAGTGGTAAGTTAGTTTGTTTTTTTTTTGGTATGTTATACCTGTGTGAATATATCATGATCAATGCATAATGTAGTCATTATTAAGCCATACGATTATCCATAACTAATCATTGTTGATTTTAGAGATGTATACGTCTCTCATTACGTCTCTTTTCCTCCATTACCACTAATTATCAAAACATCCCGTGTTCTACATTTCTACTCCATTACCACATGTATTCAGAGCATCTCTTGTACTACATTCTTAAGCAAAGACACTGATTCTAAAACTTTCCATTATCTTGCCAAAGCAATAGTTTTCTTACAAATCAACGTTCAGTTAGAGAATCTTTAGCTCAATGTCTGTAGCATTCTTTTCCATTACTTTCAGAAGCTAACGAACAGAATTCTTATTTCTAATTACAATAGTTGCCAGTTGGTTGGATATCAAAATTAGATAGGACTCGGTTCCTTTGCCCATTTTATATGTTTTTTCTCTGTCTACGTGATCGGATTATGATGTATTAACTTAAAAATGAAAGCATTTTACACGAATGAACAACTAATGTGTCAAAACATTATTAGGTGGACAGTGAATACGACATAGAAAATGAACAGTGAATCTAGGTCCAATTAAGAATATTACAACTAGATCCTATAATAAAAGATAGGAAAAGTCTAAACGTCTCGACCATTTTGTTTTATAGGTTTAGGACTTGAATGATATGGATACATAGGCGGCAGTTTATATCTATATATAATATTGTATCCATTTATGAGATGTTATATCATTCAAGTTATGAATCTAGAAAAATTTATCAAGTTGTATGGAGCAACTCTAAAATATTATGATTCCACGTCCTGCTCCTGGATTCTTTGTTCATCTTGTGTCTTTCTTTTGCTTTGATTTTATTTGTTGTATTGTTGTGTTAATAATTGTTCTGAGTTGGGTTTTTGCGGGGTTCTCAGGTTGCGGAATACCTCGTTCCAAACATAAGATCCTTTATTGCCAATGGATCCATGAGGCCTACTTATATTCGTTTCCTTACTGGGTTGAAAGCCTACTCTCAGATATTTTCAGTTAAGTTTATTTTTCTTCATTTTCTTTGGGGGTATTTCTCTTCATTTTTGATTTCAAAGAATATATCAAATAGAGTCTAAAAGTTTCTAAAATTCTTATATCCCAATATTTATTTATTTATTTATTTTCTGTTTCCCCACGAGTATACAGAGACTTGCGTTTGGTGCTAGAAGAAACAGATATGTGCTTGAAGATTGAATTGCATCAGTGTTTAAATGATTTTTTTTTTTTTTTTTTGTGTAATTATAAATGCGAAACAATTTGTTACTTTTCCTACAAAAACACTATTGTTCATTCTGTTGTAGAATTGTTCTTGAATTTTTGTTAATCTGAACTTCACTTGACACATACTATATACCTGTTTTTGAAACTAAGAATGAAACTAAAAATGAAAAAAATAGGGTTTATTCAACCAGAAAAAGAGGAAAAAATACAGAAAAAAGTCGCAAAATGACCTTGCTTTTTATTTATTTATTTATTTTTACGCAACTCCTGTGTTTTATGAAATATGAGAAAACCCTTTTAAATTTGATTTTTATTACAAAAGGTCTTGTATTTTGACTTTTTCAAAATGCGATCTTCTCATACCATAAAATTAGGAAAATTAATGAAAAATGACAAAATCACTTTTATTGAATGGTAGATTTAGATTTAAAATAAATTTAAGAATTATCTATACTAGTTTATAAATAATATTTCGATTTTTTAAATTGTCTCTTCTAGTTTCTAAACAATATTTTGATTTTTCAAATACCTTACAAGAGGTAAAACACTTTGCAAATAATTATCTATGTATCCAAACACTAAGTAGAAAAGTAATATAAATCTAAATCTACCATCCATTAAGAATACTTGTCATTTTTTATTAATTTTTCTAATTAATTTACATGAGAATGTCGGATTTTAAAAATAGTCAAATTATAAGACTTTTTTTTGTAATAAAAAGTTAAATTTAATAGAGTTTTCCCATATTTCTTAATACAATGGGTTTCTTAACAAAAATTCAAAAATTTGAAATACAAGGTCATTTTATGAAATTTTCTCAAAATATGTAGGTATATATATATATATATATAAATGAAACTACTTTTCCTTTATTCAATTTCCTTTTTTTTTTCAAGGAAAAAAAGAGGAGAAGAATAAGCTGTTGTTATCTTATTTTCTTTCTTTTTTTTTTTCCAAGAAAAAAGTTTTCTTAATTTCCCTTTCCCCTTCCCTTTAGCTGGTTGCTGGCCACATGCTCTTGATTCTTTAAGAAGAATATAAGTGAAATGGAGTAATGTCCTATTTTGCTTAATTTGTTTCTCCTTATTAAGAATGTCATCGATTATTGTAGAACTTAAAAAGTATTTTATTAGTCATTACTCCTTGATTTTACCTACTTTTATAAGTTTCTGGGAAAAAAAAAAATTATGATGGTATGATGAAACAATGATCTTCCAATACAAAGTTCCAAATCTTTTCAATAAAATAAAAAATTAAAAAGTGAAAAAAGAAAAATAGTGAAACTCAATCATTGAGTTGAATCTTCTAACATCAACGTAAAATGCACCTAGTTTTATAAGACACCCGTGACTTAAGTTTCACGAATCGGTCTTCTCCTACGCAGAAAGGACAATATTCCTTTTTTCTGTTTGTCTTCTCCAAGGAAAGTAATGGTAGATGATTGTTATTACTTATAATATAATTGGATTTTTCTGTATCAAAATTGACTCATTTGGCTTTCCGTTTTCAAAGCGAGAATAAAGAGATTTGAGCTCTAAAGAGATTTGAACTTAGAGCCATCCGCATTAGAAATTCAGAGACGATTTAGTTAGCATAATCTGGTTAGTTCTGATAATATGGTTAGCGTAATATGAAAGGGCAAAATCTGTTGTCATTTAAGATATTGCAATATTACTGTCTGTATTGACTGAGAGATATTTGACTTGACATTTTTGAACATGTTTGTCCGAATTTTACAATTGTCATATAATTGAATTTTTGTTCAATTAGTTGTGTTTTGATCAGAAATATCAGTGATTGATGTTTGTCTTGTAGGAAAATTATATTCACATATTTTTTTCTTGTTTAGGCATATTTTAGTGAAGATTAATTATTGTGATATTACTAATATTAATTGATTAATATTTTTAGAAATAATAAATTCTAATTCTAATCAAACAGATTATAATTATTGTGCTAATTTTATTGGATTGCTTTGACATCTTGTATTTTTATAGAAAGTGCCTTATAGTATGAAAGTGTAAATGTTTATCTCTTAAGTTATCATTTCCTTATTTATATTTAGTTGATTCTTATTGTGTGTGAACACTTTTTATTTGATTGATTTGTGTGAAAATCGAAATTGCTATTTTAGATAACAAATCTACGTTTCTTCTGGAAGGTTACAAATCTGGCTGTTTTAGACAGGGCCAATATTGTAACATCACTGTGCAGAATCAGTAACAATTATAGATTAGCCTTGATTACGAAAATCTTATCTTTGACTGATCTAATTGGCTTTCAATCAATAGTTATGATGATTATAACGTGTCTTGCAGATTACTAAAGATTAGAAGACCTCAAGCATTATAAATAGGAGTCTAGGTTAGAGTCCTTGTGGTGCCATGTATGTTTGTGATTGTCATTAGAGCAATACTTTGTTAAATCTGTCTATACTTTGTATTGTTAGACTAGGAGCGATTCTTAGTTGTGAGAGTGCTTCGGAAGAAGTACGAGCGCTTCGGAGAAGTGCAAGTCTTCGGGAGAAGGCAGGTTCCGTGAAATCTGAAGGTAGTTCAGATAGAAGAAATCACATCAAGTCGAAGGGAGCTCGCTAGACGGATTAGTGAAGGAGTACTGGTATATTACAATATTTAAGAGAGAGAATCTTTTAAATTTGATTAGTGTTTATACTCACGTTATTCTTTACTAATAAGTTTATTTCTCTGTGTGTGGCCCTTTGGATATAGACTATCAGGAGATAGTTGAACCAAATAAAAATATTGTGTGTCAAGTTTTTACGATGTGACACCATCCATATTATAATTTTCTCCAGAATCACCTTACATAATTAATTGAACAATTAATTATATTCGTTAAGAATACAAGAAACAATCGTAACATAATATTTTATTTTATTTTATTACTAGCAATCGCACTCCTTTAAATTTCAGCTAGACCTTCTTCGTAACTCTATAAAAAAAAATTAAAAATGTGTTCAGACACATTTCTTGAATTTTGTTTCCTTTCAATCTTATAAAAGCTGAGAGATAAAGTGGGTTGATTTATTGAAACTGAAATTTGGCCAATGGGAAATAATTCCTGACGAGATCGATGGGTTAAATTCAACTATATTGCTAAGTTATCAAATGATGATCTAAGTACCTTATTTAACTCGATAACTATTTTTTGGCTAATTGTTTGTATTATCTTATCATATCTTTAACGGTCGATAGGTAGGATATTGTTGTTGCCAACAACAGCTTAACCTTCTTGATGACTGATAAGGGGGATATACAATTAAAAAAACTTAAACAAATATAGATTCGGGTCCTTGAGCAGTTGTATTTATTATCAGGGACGAAAATAGAATTATTGTTTAGTGAAGGCTAAAATCATATTGTGTCTATTTTGTGGGAACTTTGTCTGTAAGGGTTATAGAATTTACTTGCGCAATACATTGTGCGAGTTTTGTATAACATTTCTGGTTCATTGCTTGTTCCTCGATGAATCTGGCATGGGCGCACTGGATAAATTGAGTTGTCAGGCATTCTCGACCTACCAAGCAAAAGCAGTAGTTTATTGGTCACGATTAGCTAAAGCTAAAGTTCCATTAAACAGCATTTTCAAGGCCTCCTCAGGAATTGTTTGTTCTGTACTTTTTTTTTTTTTGAGTTGGGGCTTAATGTATAAATTAATATTTTTATAAGACTAAGAAAATAAATGGCATATATACATTCTACAAAATACAAAATTAAAAACCAAAAGCAACATAAGTGAAAAAAAGACTGTTAGCAACACTCTCTTTTGCACTCTCTCAATCTCACTGCATGACATGTAGGTTCCAGTACTATGATTTATTATATTATTAAAATATTAAACTGAATAGCAGAATCTAGGTATCAGACAGTGAGGCTGGAGAGTGTAAAAAAAAGTGAGAAAAAGAGTGCATTTAGTACTTCTCTAAGTGAAAAAAGAAAAAGAAAAAATCTTCGGACAACATCTTCTAGTTTGGGATTTTGTAAGCTATATCAAACCACATAATTGAAAAACTCACATATTGATGCAGTGGTTTGACCGATTTCTGTATTGTGTCAGTTCCTTTTGGACATTCTCATGTGCATAAAAAAAAAAAAAGGTAATACTAGGAACGCCAATATCTTACACAAAAAATTTACACTATATGAAGTGATATTTATTTCAACAACTTTTTTTTTGAAAGTGAGAACACACCATTTAAAGTTGAATAATGATTGGACACCAAAAAGTTACACCAATGATGTGGCATCCAATAAAACTACTCATTCAACTCATGTAGTGTAAATTTTTGGTGTAAGTTATTGGTATCCTTAGTGTTACTCTTTAAAGTTATGTAGCTTAAAATAATGCCATATTATTGGTGTAAGTTTTTAGTGCAAGATTTTGGTATCCCAATCTTTATCCTAAAAAATAATATGAGTTACAAGTAGAGAAATATTTAATTTTTTATTTTAAAAACATTTACACGCATCTTCTTTATTATTTAAATTCGATAAAATATATATTTTAATTGTTAAAAAAAACCTATGCTACTTTTTCTTTTTCTCTCAAAAAGTTTATGTTGTCCCTCTTACAATAGGCCAAAGATGGAGTACTTTGATCTCCTTCTCCGGCCTCTCCTTCTTCTCCCTTATCCTCCCTCATCTCCTTCAAGGATGAGGGATTTTTCCTTTTTTTCTTCTTTAATTTTCTAATAAGTCTAGATTTAGATCTGGTTGTAGTATAACATTTGTATGGTTTTCGTACTAACTGATATTTGATCTGTGTGAGTTTTTATTCCGTTTACTAGATCTTGAATTTAATTTTTTTTCTTTAGATTTAGATTTACAATATGGATAGGTTGGTTTTCTTTTCGAGCGTGGATCTCATTTGGTATCTTCTTCTCTTAGAGAATTATGATAACCTACAATCTTACTGGTTGTGTTTGTGATCATTTTTTGTCTTTTTGAGAGTTTGAAATTGTAATTTTCTGTGTTTGTATTGTAATTGAATCTTTTTAGCTTTTATTAATATTATTTCATTGAAGAGTTCGGTTTTTATCCAAAAAAAGAAAGTTAAATTTTTATTTAACGATGTGAATATGAATAAATTGTTTAAATAAGAAAAATAGACAACTGAATTGTGAAAATTTCTTTATTTAAGTGTTTTGACTTACTCAAGTGCAAGTATTATCTCAATTATTTTTAAAATAAGGATAATCTCTTAATCTTTATTTAGTTTAATCCCTACGTATCATGTGTCGGGACATCCTTATGCCAAATAATAAAAGGTAAAACATTGTGTCATTGTTCAGAACCTTGGCAAACAGAATCCAAGTCAGGCTCAGACAGACCCACTTGAATATGGTTCATTATTGGCCATCTTGGAGAGGTTGACACATCATCACGGCCATGCTATGTTATTTATTTACTTTTGAGTATAGAATGTTGCGAACTAATCAAATAGATGTACACTTCTTTTGGTATTGTGTGTCAGTTTCTCATGTACAAGACAGCATTATCTGATTCTGACGCCTTTATTTATTAGTGCACTTTGTTTTATGACATTAACACCCATATTAAACTAGTTAGGACACATTTGCATAATACATTTGTTCCAATTTGTGGTCCTTGAATTATCCAACTTATGACAATTTGACCTTTAAAATTTTAATTATAACAATTAAACTCTAAATTTTTTTGATTTATAGTAGTTTGGTTCCTGTATTATCTATATTGTAACATATTATTGAATTTCTTATAAAAAAATATACATAAACAGTGCATTATAGTATCTGAAAGATTATTTAAAGGAAAATAAACTGAACAAAAGGATTTCAGAAGAACGAAAGATATATATATATATATGCATTTTTCAAGATTCTTGGAATTGTAAATATAATAAAATTTTTCGATAATTGTTCATTTTTATTCTTGAAATTCCTAAATTACTTTCAAATACATTTTCAGATGTCACTATGTGTAGTTTTGGTCAAATTTTTTAATAATAAGTTACAATTTAGACAGTTTAGGAACCCAATTACTATAAATCAGAAAATTCAGGAGTTTAATTACTACAATTGAAACTTTAAAGACCAAATTGTCACATATTAGATACTTCAAGGACTATTTGTACCATTAACCCTCATTAATTTATTTTATTTTGTTTAAATTTATTGCATAAATGCGTCCCGCGTAAATTTTCACGTAAATTTAATCAAAATTGCATGCTTAATTTTCTATTAAAATAAGGGAACCAGACACAAATTGACTATTATTACATGTTATCTCACTACATCATGTTGGATTTGTGTTTACCGCATATACATTGTTACTTTTTCGTAAATCATTGTTATTTTCGTACAAATTAACTTACATACACGCTATTAACTTGTACTAATTCAAAGCACTCTTATTTTAACAAAATGAGATTGAATCCTGCCCTTTTTATTACGTATATACATATTTTTGATGCTTGGGAGCTTGTAGTTTTTTTATTCACTATGTAAGTAAATCAATTTTAACTTTTAGATTTTTATATATGATCCTATGATGCTGCTTACAACTTCGATGAACATTACTGCTTTCAAGGATTTATTCAATTCTTTATAGGCAAGAGTGAGTGTTTTCTCTCCCTTCTATGTACTACTAGCACTCAACTCTTCTAGGCCAAAGTGTGACTGTGTTAGCGTCTAGATTAGAGCTGACGGGCACAACACATTAGAGATTTTAGGCAAAATTTGTAAGAAGCTTTTGAGAAAGTAGTTTAATCTTTCTATATATATTTTTATTAGGTCCGTAATCATACATAAGAGTATCCAAATAATAAAAAACACTCCATAACATCGACAATAAATCTTATGAAGAAGAACAACAAGAATAAGAAAATATAACATGAACTGCATATAATAAAAGAAGAAAAAAAGAATAAAATCAGAACGTAAGAACTTGAAATTAGAAAGAATAATTCAATTCTCTTTTGCCTTTCATACTATTAGAACTTTTTATGGAAGGTGTTAGAGCTATAGTGATTTCATTCATAGTTAAATAAGGAATATAAAAATGTATTTGATTAGTAGTCATGGGATTTATAAAATTATTTTGTACTTTTGGAAAAAATACGAAAAAGATTATAACTCGATGAGATAAATTAATAGCAATAGAAAAAAAAAAGTGTACAATGGTCCTTTCTAATTTTTTTTTAATTTTTATAAAGTATATTTGAAGAAAATTTTCAATTTTTTTAACAAGTATTTAGTCAAAATTTTTAGTTTTTAAACTTATTATATGTAACTAATATTAAATATAAGATGTATTCTTTCCAAAACAAAACTATAATACTGGAGAAATAAGCCTAAAAGAACCCAATAATTATACCAGTTATGACTAGCTTAATTGATCTAAAATTTTTTAGAGGGTATGTCTGAGAGAATAACGTTCAAATCCTAATTAAGTTAGTTTATGTATTGTAATTAAGATTCCGGACCTATAGAAAAAAAAAAAAAACAATAATCATAAGTTGGCTTCAAACTTAGAGAGCCTCGCTCACCTTAGGTGGATGCTTCACTCGCCTACCCCATGAGGCGGTCTGGACCAGAGTTATCTTTTTGAGAAGGCAGAGACAAAAAAGAATAAATGAATGAAGGGCATTTAGTATTAGTTGAAACGTGAATCCAGAGAACTTGAAGTACAGATTGTGATAAAGGTCTAACCTCTTTATTTGAGAACTTTTTGCTCGAAGCTTTATTTAAGAGTTGGGGAATACTCTTCTTATGGTGAGTTTAGATTTCACTTTTGAGTTTGATCTAATTCTTTTTTATTATCTGAACTTGGGGAAAAGAAAAAGTGATTGAAATATTTGAACCTCATCTCTTATGATAATGTCTTCAACCATATTATTCTTGCCAAAACCTTGAACTATAACTAAACCACATGTGTGACAACGCATTAAGATGTAATAGTGTGGGACTCGCTTTGTGATACTGCCACATACTCACATATGATAGTTGTTACACGATCGATATATATATATATAGAGTACTAATTTAGCAGGTATTTTTTTTTTATCTATGTATAAATATCAATTTGGCCAATAAAAATTTATCTTGCGTATTTTTTCTATAATAAAAAGTAAAAAAAATAAAATAGCATTAATGATGCACGTTTTTTTATACACCTTATTATAACCGTTAGTTAAAAATTACATAGTTTAAAAAAAAAAACTAACTAGGCTACCATATACATATCACTACAAAAATACTAAAAAAAAACTAACTAGGCTACCATATACATATCACTACAAAAATACTAAAAGGAGATTTTTTTTTAGTTAATAAAATGCTAAAAAGAGATGTTTTGACGTTTTTATCACTTAAAATTGTCTTCCTATTTCTAAGACTAGGTCTCGCACAAATGAACAATCTTTATATATTATCATGATATATAGTTCTGGTGCTAGCATATTTAGTATCAGTATGCTTTGGTAGCTGTAGCCTCACTATCCATTGGGACAGTTTTTTTTTTTTTTTTTTAAATCAAACATTGGGACAGTTTGTAACAATTTTTTTTTAAAAAATATTTTTTGTCATTGCCACTATGAACTAGTGAGAACTAGTGAGACACACGTCGAATCAGTTCCACGTCGAATCAGTTCCCTGGCCTGTATCAGACACATTTCCAACTTTATCCTCAAGGCTCCTGACTCTGTTTCTGCCTTTCTGGTGTTTTCTAAATGAACCCGTGAACTCTTCCTGTGACCACAAACAATGCCAACGCAATAACCCAAAATTTTTCCCGGGAAAGAAAAAATAACAAAGAGACTGAAATGAAGGTGAACCAATTCAAAGATTAACCAAAAAAAGAAGAAAGGGGATCTTTTCATATCAATACTAAAGTTGGTATTTTGGTTTGTTATTCACAAACTTCTCTTCTAAACTTCCCATGGCTAAACCAGTCCTTCCTTTTCTTCTTCTTCCTCTGTTAATGGCTTTTCTCTTAGTTCACCACTCAAGCCAGCTAGAGCTCTCTCAGGCTCATTCCCTTCTCAATATCCACCAGCTTCTGAACTACCCCTCAGCTCTAAGCAGTTTGAAAAACGAGAACAAAGACTTCTGCAGCATTGAACCAACCTCATCTTTCACTTTAGTTTGCTATGAAAACGATATTACTCAGCTCCACATTATTGGCAACAATGGCTTTCCTCCTCTTCCTCATAATTTCTCCATACATTCTTTCTTTGCCTCTTTGGTGAAGCTCACCAGCTTGAAAGTTCTCTCCTTGGTCTCTCTTGGTCTGTGGGGCCCAATGCCTGGTAGTATAGGTCACTTATCTTCATTAGAGATTCTCAATGTTAGCTCAAACTACTTTCATGGCGGCATTCCAACACAGCTTCTCCATTTGAGAAATCTCCATACTCTCATACTTGACCATAATAACTTTTCTGGGCAAGTCCCATTTTGGCTAAACTCACTCCCGATGTTGACTGTAGTCAGCTTGAAGCACAATTTGCTAAGTGGTTCTCTCCCAAATTCCTTGGGGACCTTGAGGAATCTGCGGGTTCTCACTCTATCAGAGAACAATTTTAGTGGGGAAGTCCCTAACTTTAGTAAGTTAACCAACTTGCAGGCTCTTGATCTCGGTGATAACAATTTTGGGCCTAATTTCCCACCTCTGCCCAGAAAATTAGTCACTCTTGTGCTCAGAAAGAACAAGTTTCGTTTAGGCATTTCTGCCAAATTAGGCTCCTTTTATCTACTTCAAAAGCTGGATATTTCCATGAATGGTTTCATGGGGCCATTTATGCCATCACTGTTGTCTCTCCCTTCAATTTCGTACCTTGATATGTCAGGGAACAAGTTCACTGGTGTGCTCATGGAGAACATGTCTTGTAGTTCTGATCTAAGTTTTGTGAATTTGTCCTCTAATTACTTGGTGGGCAGGTTACCTTCTTGTCTGGTTTTGGCTTCTAAGGACAGTGTCATTTTGTATTCTGGTAACTGTTTGTCAAATCGTGATCAAGAACGGCAAAACCCTGTTCCGTTCTGCCACAAGGAAGCTCTGGCTGTGGTAGTCATACCAAGAAAAGAGAAGCATAAGGCATCTAATACTAAACCGGTATTGGTATCCAGTTTGGCAGGTGGGATTGTTGGTGGACTAGCTGTTGTTGGTCTGGTTTCTATGCTTGTTAAGAACATATATGGGAAAGACAGTGTGAAGAAACCTTCAACAAGGTTGATTACAGAGAGAGTTTCAACAGTAAACACAGCTAAGCTACTTTCAGATGCAAGTAAGTTCTACGAGTTTCTTCTTCTTCCTACTGTCTTTTTGGGCTAGGAAAAGGCATTTCTTTAAATTTTGTTTTTCTTTTTTCCCTTTCGGGATTATTCCCTTTCTTCTCCTTTTTCATGCTTAGGGGGCCTAATCCCAGTTTTTTAACAGTAAAGTTCTCAGAAGTAAGGAACTTAGCACATAATGTGGTGTTGCTCTTTCTTTTAGCATCTGTGAAAGGTAAAGGTCCGTAGGTTCTTTCTTTGGAAATGTGACCCTTTTTTTTTTTTTTTCCAGAATATATATCGGAGACGATGAAGCTGGGAGCTGCACTTCCTGCTTATAGAACTTTCCCTTTGGAGGAGCTTAAGGAAGCTACTAATGATTTTGACACTTCAGCTTTCATGGGTGAAACTTCAAAGGGTCAGGTAACAATTCTACACGGTTAAAATGCCGCTATGAGTTATCATTTTTCTTTTTGTACCAAATATTCCCAAGGCACAGTGATTTATTACATTATTGAGACATATAGAAAAGTGCCCATAGAGGACCTTTTTCCTGCAAAAACTTGGCTGTACAGAAAATTCCTTTCCTAGAAAGGCTTGGCTAAGGCTCTTTTCAGCCATATAAAATCTGAGAAAACAAGAAGGAAAAAGATGGTAAAGCACATCATTTGAACAATAAGCAAGAATCTAAGCTATTCTTGGTGTACATGTTTGTCTTGATCATATTTTGAACCAAGAGATATGCGCGCGCACAAAAAATTACTGTCTTTTTCTAATCCTTGAGAGTAGTAACTTTATCTACCGACTTTTCTTTAGCAATTGATGTGGCAACCTTATAGCATAACCGTTTTAAGTGTGCCTATCAGTGTTTGATGTCGTTATGTGGTCATGTAGTTGTAATATTTTTTAATGAACTAAAATTGTTAAACAAAGTTGGTGCCCAAACATACTCGTATTCTTAATCGCACAAGTGTAAGTGATTTCTCAATTACTACTGTATGTGCTATACTCCTAGAGAATGATAAAATGATTTAGGCATTTCTTAGTAATTATGTAAATTGTCTTACTGCTTCACAAGAATGTGTTTTACTCTGTTGTGATAACAGATGTACAAAGGCAAACTCCCTGATGGAACACTGATAGCGATTATATGCTTGGAAATGAAAAAAAGGCGCAATCCTCAAGCCTATACTCACCATCTTGAGATGATTTCAAAACTAAGACATTCTCATTTAGTTAGTGCTCTTGGACACTGCCTGGAGTGCCAACTTGATGATTCAGGCGTTAGCAGAATATTTCTTGTCTTTGAGTTTGCTACCAATGGGACTTTACGAGACTGCGTCTCAGGTAAAGCGATTTTCCAAGAGTTTTTGCACACAGATACTTATGTATAGCAAATACTGAATGTAGTTTCAGTTATTCCTAGTTTATTGTTCTTTTACGTAGTTTATGAAAGGTAGATTTAGACTGTATTGTGAGCTCAAAATTTGGTTCATGTGAAATTGGGACCAATTAGTCATTTGATCTCCAAATTTGGTGGTTTATGCTATACAATCTAGCACATTATGCTTTTGTTCATTATGGCATGAAGCTTCTAGGTAAGACCTATTTAGTTGCATCAACATCGTCCTGTCATGCAAGTTGAGTTGCACCCTAACTTCTTTTTCTTCTATTTCCATTTTTATCCCATACTTTTTTAAATGAGTTGATCTTCTCACTCTGAAAAATTCTGGAACTTGGACTAGTTTCTCCTAACTAGTTATTTTGGCAGGTCCCTATGGACAGAAACTTAATTGGACACAGAGAATTGCAGCTGCTATTGGAGTTGCAAAAGGTGTTCAGTTTCTGCACACCGGGATTGTTCCTGGGGTATACTCAAATAATCTGAAGATAACAAATGTTATGATGGATCATAATCTGCATGTGAAGATCAGCAGTTATAACCTGCCTCTCCTAGCTGAAAATGGAGGAGTGGTATTGCCAAAACTTAATAGTTGTAGTTGTTCTTTAGAGTAGACATAAAATTGTTTGTTCTAAGTTGTTTTGCTTTTTTATGCCTTTCAGATGGGTACTGTAGTTTCTTCCACAACACTGAAAGGAAGTGCTCAGGATAGGTAATAACTTCATTACACAAAATTTGTAGAAAGTCATGTAATCGGGATAAACCATACATTTGTTACTGCAGTTGTACGTAGGATTTATCAACATATGAACTGAATCATTAATCTTAACCAGGTGGTATCGCAGAGGTTGTTCACTTGTGAGGCTTTAATATGAAGATACTATAGCCGTATTTTAGGTCTAATTATCTGCTTTGTGACGGGCCTTAATAGTGTATATTAACAAATAGAAAACACTAGAGAATTCCTTAAAACATCAACACTTACTCTCTACTCTCCCTGAACCGGTATTTGTGCTCGCCCATAATACTGTTAGGTACACTCATTTAAAAGACTATACCATTGAGCCTTATATGATCAAAGAAAGTTTCAGAAGATCTCTACAAATTTCACTGATCCAATGTCAAACTCGACAAGATATAGGTTTTCTAGATCCCCCTTCGTCATAGAAGATT
This sequence comes from Trema orientale, assembly GCA_002914845.1. Taxonomy (NCBI): domain Eukaryota; kingdom Viridiplantae; phylum Streptophyta; class Magnoliopsida; order Rosales; family Cannabaceae; genus Trema; species Trema orientale. The sequence continues at coordinate 168,466 of JXTC01000378.1, read as the reverse complement.
GGTTCAAAATAATTGAAATGCCAATTTCCACATATCTTCTGCAATCCTCCTATAGCTCTAGTTCCTGAACCTTTACGTTCTATGTCTCCATAACCAGAAACAGATATTAAAGACCAGCTAAATTGTTATCAATTAGATTTGAAATTCTAAAGTCTAGAGTTCCTTAATGTTCTTTTACAACCCCAATTTTCCTTGATGATTACATCTATGTCTAATATAATTAAACACAAACACACACACACACACACCACAAACCCACCCCCCCAATCTTTATTCAATCTTATTTGTCATTTTTTTCTTTTGGCAGGGTAAAGCATGAGGATAAGAATGATGTATATGACATAGGAGTCATCTTACTGGAAGTCATTCTGGGAAGGCCTGTCATGTTCCACAATGAAGTTGGTGCTCTGAGAGATCTTGTGAGTGCAACCTATAAAATTTGGCCCTATTAATCAAAACCAGCTTGCGAAAGTTTTGACTTTCCTAGTCTAAGCAGACCCATGACAATTTTATCTGACTAATAAACAATTATAATTTAGTCTCATAACTGAGCCCATCATTGATCATAGCATAAAATTGCCATTACTATTCTAACCAAAGCTGGGAATATGTTTTCTACTCTTTTGCAGTTGAGAGTAAGCATAACAACTGATGATACTGGTCGAAGGAGCATTATTGATCCAGCAGTGCGTAAACAGTGCTCTGACGAATCGTTGAAGACGATGATGGAGATATGTGTGAGGTGTCTGTCGAGTGAGCCCGCCGATAGCCCTTCCATTGAAGATATTCTCTGGACTCTGCAATTTGCAGCTCAGGTTCAGGATTCAGGAAGAGGAGACTCCATGAACAGCCACGACTCACTTATCTCATTGTCCTGAGATATTGCCAACTTTGCTTCATCTTTACATCATCAATTAAAGTGCAGTGTATAATGTACAACTCCAATATTGATACATACATATATATAACGCACAATGTGTACAAGCTCTATAAATGCAGTCGTCTTAATATTCTTGTGAGACTAGCTCCCACCCATGTGTTGCATCTTATTCCCATCTGGGTACGTCTATGCAAGGTCTCTTCACTCTTGTCCAATGCTTCAGATAAGGGCGTCCATTTTTTGTTGTTGTTGTTGTAAGGGTTTGGGAGTTGAGTGGAAGATGAGTATAAAACTTATTGGACAAGAAATGGCAAATCACCATTCGTATTAAGAGGTGTCAAGTGGTTCAGGCCCCGTGGCCCAACTTGAAGGAAGGGCCCGGCCTTCTATAGTACAGGGTCAGGCCACGCTAGGCCCAACTAGTGGTGTGCCAAACCCAACCCTAGCTCCTGGCATTTGAAAAAGAGATAAAGAATATTAATATTTTCTTAATTATATTTTGGAAAAATACATTTTTAAAGTAATATTTGGGGTAAAAATTGAATTTTGTGATTCTTTCGTCACATTTTTTAAAAATAAACATCTAAAAAAAGTGAACAAAAATAATATTTAGGGAAATATTATGAAAGGACTAAACCTAGGGTCAATAGCCCCAAGCTCTTCATGGACTAGGGTTGGCGGTCCATGCCCTTAAAAGGCCAAGGTTGTGCTCGGACCTAGGGCCTAAATTTTAGGCCCAAACCTAGGCTCGTTAAGGGCTAGGGTTGGCCAGGCCCATGAACAGTGTGTGCCGGGATAGATCCTACATTATTCAAGACTGGGTCGGGTCGGGCTGGGTTGTCCAATTGACATCTCTATCGTTTATCGTAGACAGCGTAGAATGAGTATAAGCCGCAAATCTTTAAAAAAAGAAAAAAAATGTGAAATAAAGGGTGAAATCTTCTTTTATTTTTTTAAGTTGAAATAAAGGGTGATGCTGTCCTCAAGAATGAAGATATTTTTTTGAGAAAATCTTTATCGTCAATTTTACTATTAAAACAAAACAACAAATATATATGAGTTAACTGCAAAAAAATACCCCTAAGTATGCACTTTCTGCAAATTCAACCCTGTATTTTTGACTCTGTGAAAAAATACTCTTACATTTGGAATTGCAAAAAATGTATACTCTCTGCCCCCATTTTTCCCAATTTTTGTTATTAAAAGACAAAAATACCCATCATAATCCGAATTTGGGATATCATGTCATTATTGCCAAACAAAAATAAAAGATTCAAAATCAAAACAAATTAAATAAAATGTAATAATTTATTTTTAAAAAAAATTAACCATTTAAAAAATAGATAAACATTAATCCAAATCCTAAATAAAAAAAAAAAACTCTCTCTTTCTCGTGTTTCTCCCCCCAGATGAGGATCTCCCGTCCCCTAAACTATGTATCATTCTCTGTCTTACAAATAAGATAATGACATATCAGACTTCACTTAACGCCAAATATATGGAACTATCTGGGTTAGCAATTTTTTTAGAAACAAAACAAAAGAAAAAGAAAAAAAAAAGAAAAACGAAGAAGAAAACCCATGTCTGAGAAAACTTAAAAAGAAGTAATGTGGATATAATGGCTGACCTCTGTGCAACTCAAGTCATTTTGGTTGGCAATTAAAAAAAAAAATCCATGGGTCTTGAATCCAAGAGCTTCAGATTTTAATTTTATTGTTCCATCTTTTCTCTTTCCCTATCGCGAAGTAGAAAATCTATTGGCTTGGGCATGTTTCATTTATTTTTTGGGCCTGTAAGATTTTGTAGCTTCCAAATAGAAGCTTTTTATATCTACAGAGTTTCTGCAGTAATGTTTGTATTTGAAAAGAAAACAGAAAAAACTTTAATACGTAGAATAGAACAAAGGCATTTTTGCTAGGGCTTAAAAAAGAAAAAGAAAAATCAAAATCCCCTTTTTCATTCCTAAATCAAAATCTTTTGTGCCTCAGGATTTTCGCTTGGCGTTTTGTTAATCATTGTTAAGATTTGAAGTTTGTCGCTAACTCAAAAGAAAAATGGTCACTTTGGATTTCAAAGTCCATTGATTTTTTTTTTGTTTTCCTTTTTTGGATGTATATAGGATAACTTTCAATAAAGCGGTGAAGCACATTGAGACTAAGTATTAGACTATTGGACCATTAAAGATATCACAAACAGGAGCCAAAGAAGAAGAAAGTCAGAACCAGTTGGGTTGCTTGGGGAGTTGCAGAGACTTTCACTTCACGATATATATATATTTTTTTCTCTTTTTCTTAAAGGAGGAAATAGGACATGGTTTAGGGATAGGGGTTCGGTAAATTACCTACGTTCTCGGGGCGTTGCTGACCACTTCACTAACTTTAAAAAGAGGAAATACAAAATCTGGGCTATAATACAAAAACTCAGAAAAAAGGTACAAACAAAACTATGGAGGCCCTTAAGAATAAAGGTCCTCACCAATAGGGAACTAATTTTGGGATGATTAAAACCAATTATAGAAGGCTTCATTTATAGCCAACTGTAGACCCCAAATATTCATATACAATCGATGTGGGACAAAGTGCAAAACAATTACAAAAACTAACAAGCCAAAATTCTAACAATCTCCACCTTGGCGAGTTAGCAGGTCTCACCCAAATTTCCCTAATTCCCGTATCCTTTATCCATTACAGCAATACCACTTTATGCACTGAAAGGCGCCATCAAACTTAAAGGATGTTGATCAAGTCTAAACAATGGTTGAACTTGATCGATGTCACCACTTTGGTCATCATATCTGCAGGATTCTCAGCAATCCCAATCTTTTGAAACAGTATCTTTTCTTTATCAATAATCTCTCGCACAAAGTGATGTCGGACGTCAATATACTTCGTACGTGCATGATATACTAGATTCTTTGCTAAGTGAATGGCACTTTGACTATCAGAATAAATACAGACATGCTTCTGAATAACTCCTAGCTCTTCCAGTAATCCTTGTGACCAAATAGCTTCCTTCACAGTCTCTATAACTGCTATGTACTCTGCCTCTGTAGTAGACAAAGTAACTGTAGACTGTAAAATAGACTTCCAACTGATTGGTGCTCTTGTAAATGTGAATATATATCCAGTAGTTGATCGACGTTTATCTAAATCACCAGCGTAATCAGAATCAACATAACCAATCATACACTGACCAAGTCTATCATCCCGCTCAAAAATCAAACCAATATCTATAGTCTTCAATAAGTACCGTAGAATCCATTTCACAGCTTGCCAATGATTTTTTCCCGGATCATGCTCATAACTCTAACTGTATATGAAATGTCGGGTCTCGTATATACCATCGCATACATCAAGCTACCAATCGCATTCGAATACAGAACTTGTAACATGTACTCTCGCTCTGCATCTGTACTCAGAGACAAAGACGCACTAAGCTTGAAATAAGGAGCAAGTGGTGTACTAACAAGTTTTGATTGTTCAGTCATACTAAAACACTATAATACTTTCTTCAGATATTGCTTCTGAGTCAAACTAACCTTGCCTCTCCCTCTATCTCTGCTAATCTCCATACTGAGAATCTTCTTTGCTTCACCGAGGTCCTTCATTTTAAATTCTTGATTCAACTGAGCCTTCAACCTCTCAATTTCCTCTTGATTCTTCGAAGCTATCAATATATCATCAACATACAAGAGCAGATAAATGAAAGACCTACTTCAGAGCCTATAAAAATGCACACAACTATCAAACTCACTTCTTATGTATTTCTGACCCATCATAAACCGATCAAATCGCTTGTACCACTGCCTTGGCGATTATTTCAGCCCATAAAGCGATCTTTTCAGTTTGCAAACTTAATTTTCTTTTTCAGCAACCTTGAATCCTTCTAGCTGAGACATATAGATTTCCTCTTCCAAATCACCGTGTAGAAATGTGATTTTCACATCCAATTGAACTAGTTCAAGATTCAACTGCGCTACCAAGACTAACAAAATTCTAATGGAGGAATGCTTAACAATTGGAGAAAATACCTCATCGTAATCAATTCCCTCCAACTGAGCGTAGCCTTTCTCTACCAATCTTGCCTTGAAGCGAACATTATTCTTATCGAGAAATCTATCTTTCTTTGTATATACCCATTTGCACTCAATTGCCTTCTTATTCTTCGGTAATTGAGCTAGTTCCCAAGTTTCATTTTTCTGAAGAGACTGCATTTCTTCCTCCATTGCTTTCTTCCACTGTTCATTTTCTGAACCTTTGACTGCATTTTTGTATGTGGAAGGAACATCATCATTTACAATGGGAAGTGCATAGGCCACCATATCAACAAATCAAGCAGGTTTACGAATTTTATGTCTTGGCCTATTATGTGCAATTGATTCTTGCTACTGTTGAGGCTCTTGGGTCGGAACCGCTTTTTCATCTTCAGTGTCCTCCTCTGCCAATGGAGTGTCACCTTCAGCCTGGCAAACTCCCAAAAATGGATCATTCCTATATTATCTACCGTTGTCTGATCGAAGTCGTTTGATCTTTCTGCCCATCTGAGTCTCAATCATCTTTTTCTATTTAAGGAAAACTTCAAGTACGTCATCCTTATTCTTCATTACATACACATAAACTCTTCTGAAAAAGTCGTCGATAAAAGTAACAAAATAGTGCATACCTCCCAAAGAAGCTGTCTTAGTAGGTCTCCACACATCTGAATGAACATAATCCAGAATATCCTCAGTATTGTGAATTATTGTGCCGAACTTCACTCTTGTCTGTTTTCCCAGAACACAGTATTTACAAAAGTCCAACTTGCAGGTCTTCGCTCCTTTCAGTAAGCTTTGCTTCACCAAACTAAAGAAAGCTTTTTCTCCTGCATGTCCCAAACGTATATGCCATAACCTGATAATTTCTGAAGTTTTATCATCTTTAAAAACCGCAGTAACTGATCTAATAACTGTGTTACCATTGTAGTATTAATACAAGTTATTTCTTCTTGTACCTTTCATCACCACCAAAGAGCCTGAAGTGACTTTCATAATTCTATCTCGTATAGTCATAGCGAAGCCTTTGGATTCTAAAGCTCCCAAAGAGATGAGATTCTTCTTCAATTTCGGTACATACCGAATATTTGTCAGAACTCTAGTTGATCTATCATGATTCTTCAATCGAATTGAACCTACCCCAGCTATTTTCCACGAAATAACTCCACCATTTAGCTCTTCAAAGTTGAAGAACTACTTCTTGTGAGGACACATATGGTAAGTGTAACCCGAATCTAAAATCCATTCATTATGCTGAGACGTTATCGGCTGACAAACTAAAGCAAAATCTGACTCATCATCTTCAACTTCAGCTACATATGTATCAGAAGTAGCCTTGCCCTTGCCTTTATTCTGTAACTTCAGACAATCTTTCTTCCAATGCCCTTTCTCATGATAAAAGGCACATTCATCCTTATCAAGTCTTTCCTTCGAATGAGATCTACTCCTTTTTTCCTGCTTACAGCTTTGACTATGTCCCCTGGCTATAAGTGCTTATGCTAGAATGTCCCTATTCTCCTTCTGATCTTTCTTCCGAATCTCATGATTGTACAATGTAGCACTTACTTCATCGAAGGACAATTTTTTCTTCCCATGAAGTAACGTAATACAGAGGTGATCTAACTCATTAGGAAGGGACTCAATCAGCAACATTACTTTATCCTCATATTTTAAAGTTTCATCTAAATTCAATAAGTCTATAATCAACTAGTTGAACTTATCAATGTGGTCACCAATAGTCGTACCAGGCTTCAACTGGAGGCGAAAAGTCTCTTCTTCAAATATAGCCGGTTCTCATTGCTCTTTTACATGTACTTGTTCGCGAGCATCTTCCACAGCTTACTTGCAGAAGTCTCCCGCATAAATGGATATTTCTGTTCTCTACAAAGACATGAGCGGATCGTACCACAAGCTTGACGATTGATCTTCTCCTATTCTTTATTATCCATCTTCTCTGGTTTTTTTTCCTCCAGAGCAATATCTTGATCTTGTTGACATAAACCATTCAATACCTCGCACTGCCACAAGCCAAAATTATTTCGGCCATCAAATTTCTCTACATCGATTTTTGCACTAGTCACTGTCTTCATCTTTGCTGGTGTTGACAAAGATTCTGACATTTCTGTTAATATTTCAAATAGCTACTAAATAAAGCCTAGGACAAACCTACCGCTCTGATACCACTTGTTGCGCAGCAGAAACACAACTACTCCAAATGCTTATATTTAATACTAAAAAAATATTAAATATAAACTATCAACTATTTACTGAAATTAACGAAAGCAGAAAATGTGCAGAAAATACTAAATGCAAAAATAAAGGAGAACACAAAATTTAGTGAGGTTCTGCAAATTACCTACATCCTCGGGGCATTGCTGACCACTTCATTAACTTCAAAAAGAGAAAATACAAAATCTAGGCTATAATGCAAAAACTCAGAAATAAATGAGAAAAATGGTACAAACAAACCATGGAGGTCCTTAGGAATAAAAGATCCTCACCAATAAGGAACTAATTTTGGGATGATTAAAACCAATTACAGAAGGCTTTATTTATAACCAATTGTAGACCCTAAATATTCATACACAAGCGATGTGGGACAAAGTACAAAACAATTTATAAAAATTAACAAGCCAAAATTCTAACACTGAGTCCCCTCACAAACCCAGAAAACATGTTTCTCTTCTTTCACAAAACCATCTCCTCTCCTTCATCATCCATGGAAGAATCAAATTGGTAGTGCACAATACTGAAGCCCATTGGTGAGGCCCCTGACCAAGTTGATGGTGTCAACAAGGAAGATCTCTCTCTCTCTCTCTCTTTCCCCCCTATGGCAACGGACAACTCTTTTGCCCTACCAGTTGCTAGATCCGCTAGCCCAACTCCTCCACCTATACCCTTTCGGTTTTCTCCTCTCATCTTTCTCTCTCTTTGGGCACTAGATCGATTTGTTCTTTCTCCTCTCCTCTTTCTTTCACTTCTGACGTTATCTTTAAATCCATAGTATTGTGAGTTACATAGACCAGATGAGCGCAATTGATATTGTGATAGAGTCATAGAGGGGAACATTCATGTTTTGATGGGTTTCTATTGGGGATTTTGATTAGCGCTTTTGAGTTTTGATTTTTTTTTTNTTTTTTTGTGTTAACTTAGCTATCTTAAAAATTTACAGAAGTAATGAGAATTTGATTGTAAATGCTCAAAGAAATTTGGTTATTGATTCTTGATGTGTTTGTCTAATCAGCTTGAATTTAGGGGTTTTATATTCTTAATTTTTGGAAACTTGGCAGAGAATTTGAAATTATCTTATGAAAAATTTGGCGGTTTCATAATTTATTGATTATTTCTATTGTTGTTAGACATTTTTGGCTTTAAGGATGCTCGTGGTTGTTTTTTCGGATGCTCAGGAGTGTTTAAGACACATCGTGAGTTTGTTCGTGGTTCTTTATCTATTCTTTTGGGAGTAGATTATGCTTTCAAGGTTGAGTTGGCAGCGGCGATTTATGCGATTGACTTTGCTTGGAAATATAGTTGGCAGCAGCGATTCATGTGATTGACTTTGCCTTGAAATATGGTTGGAAACGTCTCTAGTTGGAGAGTGATTCTGTTTATGTGGTTTCTATATTATTGTTTCGCTCTTTAAAAGTTCCTTTTTATTGGAGATCAGCTTGGTCTAGGGCCTTGGGATACAATACTCATATGAATCTCATCGTGACACATATTTATCGTGAGAGTAATCGCGTTGCTGATTCATTGGCTTTTCGAGCACCTTCCATAATTTGTCCTACCTGGTAGTGGACCGCTCCTTTTTTCATTTCTTATTTTGTTTATGACGATTATATTGCGAAGCCTAGTTATAGGTTTCGCTAATTTTTCTGTTTTCTTTGGGTTTTGTTCCTGATTTAGTCCTTGAGAGGTCAGGTTCATATATCCCTCTGACTAGGTGTCTCTTCTTCTTCTTTCTATTTTATTTTAATTTCCCAAAAAAAAAATTTATTACTTTAGTTTTAATCTTTAATTGTCAACGTTTACGGGTTTCTAATATGTTTTTTTTCATTTTGATTTTGAAATTTTAATTGAAGACAATTTGTAATTATTTCGGAGAGTTTTCAGTATATTTTTTCCATGAGAAATCTTATCTTTTATAGATATTTAAATTAAAAAAAGTATTTGGGTATATCTATAATTTCTTAAGAACTTGTTGCCCCCCTCTGAGTATTAGTACGAACTTCTTTTCCATTTTTTTTCTATGTTTCTTTCTTTTTCAATTGATTTTAATTTGTTGTTTTACTAATGTTTGTTGAGTTTTAGTTTGAATGGGTTTATTTCTTTTGTTTTTTAATTTTTTTTAAACATATTTTCGCTGTTTGGAAGCTAGAATAGTATAAACTCATTCTGGTTTCAACTTTTTTAAAAGCAAAACGGGTAAAAATTGGCTATAGGGTATACATTTTTTGCAATTCTAAATGTGGGGGTTATTTTTTTACAGAGTCAAAAATACGAGGTCGAATTTGTAGAAAGTGCATATTTGAGGGTATTTTTTTGCAATTAACTCAATATATATTTACTTAAAAAAATAATAAATATGTATATTGCCAAACATGCTGTCAATCATTACAAAACCTAGAAAGCTTCTGCTTAATATTCTATAGCCAAAAATACTAGAAGAATGCTAGTTGCACTCTCTTTTATACTCTTTTGCACTCTTTCAGTCTCATTGCTTGATATGTAGACTCCATTTTGGTTTATTGCATTATGAAAATATTAAACTGAATAGTGGAATTCATGTATGAGACTGTGAGATTGGAAAGTGTAAAAGAGAATAACAAAGAGAGCGTATTTAACATTCCTCAAAATAGTATAGTATGCTGATCAAGGTTAACATTGTCCCCTGGTCGTTTTGTCGCCGTAGAAATCCGGTTTTTTTTGAGCCTCATCTGAAGAAGTTAGAGACTTCATAGCTTCTTCTGTTAGACAAGGTTCTAATGGGCCTTCAGCTTGCTGCATATACTTCAGATCAAAGTCCACCAAAAGAAGCGGAATTCCCTTTCCTGAATGGCATAGGTCAAAAAATACAACTACTTTTTATGCTTACTGGTATTTGAGAGTCAAAGAACAAAAATCTGGCCGTTGAATTAAATACATCATCTAAAGCATTTACCACCTCACTTAACACAACAGTTGAACTATAATCTTAGGCAATGTTTAACGGAAAAGAAATGAAATCATGGAATTGTTTCTCATTTCTATCCATTCATGTATTTACTTACCCATTTGTGGCATAGGGAATTCTTCATCTCATTCCACCTTCATATGGTTAAATTGAGACAAGATGACTATTTTTCATTCATTCTCATTCCGCCTTCATATGGTTAAATTGAGAAGAGATGACTATTTTTTATTCATTCTCATTCTACATTCTTTTCATTACATATTAATAAACATGCCCTTAGTTTTGCTTGAGTTTTGCAACCTATCTCTTACTCTATCTCCATCCTATCGCTCTTGTCATCGAGGCAGAACTAGATGCTTGAATCAAATGTTGTCAACCATTAGTAGGAATTATCTGTAATTTAGTATCTATCTCATGATAAGTTCCAATGTGGGCTGTTTTTCTATTTTTATTTTATTTTTTATTTTTAGTGTTGTGTCAAAGCAAAAAGCTAGGAATATTAGGTTGTTCATAGAAATATGAAATTTACATTGAAACTCAACACCCATTTCCATCCTTATAATTTCATGACGTGTGAGTTTAAAGCAATTATGAGTTACTTATGAATCCCCTAATATAGATCTAGTATAAACAATTTTAAACTTTAGGAGGAAAGACGCTCTGGACCTGTGGTCCTTCATATCTTGCACAAGCCTCCAGACAAATGTCCTATCAATATCTTCTTGGCATGCTCAATAATGGGATCTTGTTTTGCCAGAAACATTATTGACAAAAATATGCATTTTATTCTTTTCTAAACCTCATATTGTCTATGTATGTGCTCCAGACAAATGTCCTATCAATATCTTCTTGGCATGCTCAATAATGGGATCTTGTTTTGCCAGAAACATTATTGACAAAAATATGCATTTTATTCTTTTCTAAACCTCATATTGTCTATGTATGTGCGCGTGTGTATATATATATATATAGGGCACCAATCCAGTAGGTTTTTTTTTTTTTTTTACCTACGTATAGGTATCAATTAGGCCAATGAAAAAAATTTTTGTACATTTTTTTATATTAAAAATGGGAGAGAGAAAAAGCATTAATGATGCACATCTTTTTATACATCTCATTTTAGCCGTTAGATCATTTTTAGATGATGATCTAACGGCTAGAAAAAAAATACCTACACATAGGTAAAAAAAAAAAAACCTACCGGATTGGCAACCATATATATATATATAAATAAATATAGAATAGAGGGCATCATTCCAGTAGGTATTTTTTTCACTTATCTATAGATACTTTATTTGTTCAATTAAAATTTATTATATACATCTTTAATAATAAAAGATAGAGAGAAAATATTAAATAATGTTCATGTCTTTTCATGCACGTCTTTCCAACTACTCAAATTATTATAATCGTTACATAATTGATCTATCCGTTAAAAAATAATACTTATAGATAGGTAAAAAAAAATACTTATTAGATTGAGAGCCATATATATACACATCTTATATGCTTAATTGCAGGATCTTCTTTTGCCAGAAAAAAAATTTGATTTCAATATGCATTTCTTTTCTAAACCTACATATACATACATACATACAGAGAGAGAGAGAGAAAGAGAGAGAGAGAGATGATGCTGGAAATAGAAAACAATAAATAAGAGCAAAACCCATAACTCAAATTGTTTTTTCTTATGGGTAAAGAGGTCAGTTTTGGTTAATGCCGAGCCATTGGTTACAACAATAAAACATCAGATGTAGAACCCAATGAAAATTCAACCTTTGCCAGAAAAAAAAAAAAAGAGAGAAATTATCACAACTACACTTCTAAATACCAAAAAGAAAAAGAGATAAACAAGAAAACACGAATTAGCGTCCTGTGGATCTTAACTGCTGGGAGTCAGGAAGCATACCTTTGAAATCGGTCACAATATTTCCATAGCGCAGACTTGTTGAACAGAAACAGTTTTTGTTGGAGAAACCATTTTTGTTTCTTTTCCCTAAGCTCCTGGAATCGAACTTGAGATACAAATTAAGCAGTCTCTGGGTTGGCTGGCCAGTTGAGTTCACTTGCCATTCTATTGGTTCCACCTATTGTGCTTGGAACACATGCTTTTAAATGACAGTATCACAATGCTAATAGCACTTTGATTAAAGCTATCTTCTTTGTAAGCATAAAATAAGTTTGTAATGCATTCCATCTTCTGCGTAATAAGTGCCATTTTTCTTCTACCTTTTCTCCAGAAGTCATTATTTTCTTTCTTTTCAATAACTTACATTCCCAGATATTAAAACACCAAATCTAAAAGACAATAACGACTCCCATGTCTTAGCAGCAATGTTTCTTACCCTTATTTTATGAATACCAAAAAAGACCTGATAGTTCTCTGTTACCTTCTTTCATATTTGCCTTCAAAACTGCGTTAAATCTGTTTGTAGCTGTGACAGACAGAAACAGCATTGGACGAATTCATAACAATAACAATGAGGACTGTCAAGACAGGTAGACAAACAACAGAAACATAACCTCCATGTCAAAATGGCATTTTTACGTTCTCTCCTTGAAAGAATGAGAGCGAGAAAGAGCTGCGGGGTTTGACTGTAAAACCTGATCAGCATCTGTTGCCTGTGAATTAGCATCTGATTTAGGTTGGAAAGCCTTGAAGATACCACCTCTCATGACAGGTGCATTCTTATCAGGCTCAATACCTAAGGTGGACCATATAGAACTTTTTGCGGCCTCATGTGGGTCATCGATTCTCAATGTCTTTGGCACCCAAAGGCACTGCTCTGTTTTTCCTTCTGCCTGAATATTTGTATCTCTTGAATGTTTTCCCAAGGTAGGCGAGCTATCACCCGAACAGCCACTGTTGCTAGTGGAAGATGAAGGTGACAAGCTACCAGTAGATCCAAACACTGGCTGAATCCATTTTCCGCCATCCCAGCATGGAATGTAACCCCAATATGGGGTATGGACAAATGGAAAAGGACTATTTGGTGTGCAAAAACCTGGAACTGTCACCATAGGCAGAGAACCCACATTGGAAGGACATGGATTGTTGCTATTTTGTCCAACCATCATAACATTCCAACCAGGGTTCCAAGGGTAAGCCCACTGAGGAGCAGCATAACATTGCATTGGATGTGTATGATCAGCACCGCTGTTTTCTTTTTTCAGACATTCATTATCGTGTGAAGTAGTGGCTGTCAAGGAACTGCTGGACGAGGATGGTTTCTCACAAGGATCTCCATTATCCACAGACCCAATTTCAGTCCTCTTCTGGTCTTTAATGTTTAGCTTAGTTTCCATAGATTCACACAGAGGAGCATCTGAACTAAATTTTAACACTTCCCCCATTCCATTGACAAGTCTGGCAGGGGCAGAAAGTCTAACACATGATATAGGCGGAGTGCTGGCAGTGCTATTGGTGTCTCCCTGGGTCACTGCTTCTGTATCACGGTCTGTCACAACCTGACGAGATTGTGAAGATGAATGCTTATTCCTACGGCGTCCAGCCCCGACAGGAACATTTCTAATCGTTCCACCAGCTGTCCAGTATCTCTGGCAATTCTTGCAAAAATGCCTAGGTTGATTAACATTGTAATTATTAAAATAGCAAAACTTTGTTTCCAAGCTGTTGCAGCGAGGACAAGGAAGAACCTTGTCTGGCTTTTTCAAAGCCTTATCTTTGCTACTTTTATCACTTTCAGCACCATGGTCCTCTTCAGGGTTACAATATAATCCAGCCTCATTCTCTTCGACATGATTTTGATAACTGTTTCCTTTCCCATCCGAGTCTGAAAAACCATCCTGTTCACAAGACCTTTCTACGGCATCCTCCACTTCTGCTTTTGTCACTTCTCCACAATCATCCTGAGAATTTAAAATATAACTGTTTTTCAATACAACTCTGCTCTTAATTAGCTGTCTGCTTACAACATAGTTGGTTAAGCATCTAAAATACTTAGTAGTTTAAAGTAAAAACTTCAATAACATGAATCAACTACAAATAAAAAATGTTCGCTAGAAATCTGATCAAAAGGAAAGCATGAAAAAACAATTTGGGCCAAACATCAAATGCTGAAAATTCATGCTCCTCACTCATATAACAAACCAAATCATAGGCAGAAGCCAATTTTGTTTCCAACCTTAACTTTAGCTTTATATTACCTGACTTGGCCAGAGTTCTCTACAAGAACAGTGGCAGTATTTGACGGCAAAATATTTTCAGATCGTTTAAAAAAAAAAAAAAGAAAAAGAAAAGAGGGGAAATATTTCAGATTTAAATTGTTCGATCAAATTCCGACCAAGTTCAACAAACATCATCCCAAACTGTTTTTGCAGGTATGAAGCAAGTATCATAAGCTCCAGCATTAGTGGGTTAGCATTATGTGGTAGGAGTCAAAGCTGTGGCTTTTGAGCTGTAAATTTGTTCACATTACTGTGCACCTAAACTGTTGCTGTTCTTTGGCTCAGGTTCTTGAATAGAACTACTAATTAGAAATCTAACTCAGCTAACTATCCATTTAAAATACAGGTTTTATTTTGCATCACCAAACCCTATTTATTTTCTCTATTTATTTATTTATTTGTACCAAAGTCACATCATGATTCATCTACAGTTTATAAGCAGTTTTTTTTTAAAGGAAATCTATACACAGTGGTGATATTTATTTGTACTAATTCATTGAGCTGAAGCAAACCCAGATTCCAAAAATCAGGGAAAATGATTTTAAAACCGAGAAATAAAGTTTAAATTACAGAAAAAGAAAAGGGCATGATTCTAAACTAGAGAGAAACAAAGTTTTGGGGGTCTTGAGTAATGAAAAACTCGAAACACAAATGTCTTTCTTTATAGAGAAAGAGAAGAAAATAATAAAGCAAAGGAAATTTATAAGCAGTGGGTTGAAAATGGAGTACCATAAATTGGGGAGCCACGGGAACCGGAGACTCCGAATCGGAGGTCTTAGTTGAGGTGGCCGGAATCTTGGAGTCCGGCAACGGAATATTCCTTCCGAAGAGCTTAATGGCCGGATCTCTCAGTTGAACTTGAGAGTGAGGCATTGGTTGAGGTTGAGTTTTAAGAGACTCAAACCAACTCGACAAAAAGGCTCCAAATGGAACAGAGAAAAGCGACCACTTTTTAACCCACTACCGGAAAAAGACCGCCATTTCTATTTCTATTTCTTATCTTCTCTCTCTCTCTCTCCTTTTTTTTTTGTTTTTTAATTTTTTTCAACAGAATTATATTTTATTCAAAATAAAACAATTAATAAAATAGCAACGTAAAACCGAAATAGTTTAGTTGCAAATTTGGGATAATTATCCCTTGGTTGTGATGGAATGCCAAACATATTTATTCGGCGTTCATAAATAATAAAAGGATAGCATTAGAAGTTTGTACCAAATTTTTTTTGTATCAACATATATGTCATGTGAATTATCACCATTTAATTGGTGTATTAAAACTTAGGAGAGGGCTACAGTAGGGGCGTCCCTACGTAGGGTCATTCTTTATATACCGTTTGATGGGAATCTGTGGGGAATAACGGGAATCTGTGAGAAATCTGTTTATACATAGATTCCCATCAAACGGTGTATAGACAAGGCCCTACGCAGGGACGCCCCTACTGTAGACGCGCCTAAAACTTATCATAAGTATATAAAATATTATCACCAATTGAGTGGTGACGAATCACATGTCATTTATTGTATTAAAATTTTGATACAATAGTTGTAACTCAAGCATTATCCATAATAAAAACATCTCGTGGATTGGTAAATGAATAAAATTCTATCGTTTTATCTTATTGGATCAAAATTGACATACAAAACCACAAAATTATCATCCCTCTAAACTTATAACTAAACAAATCTAACTAAAAAAAATACCAAATAGTGGTTGAAGGAAGACAAAAATGAATAAGAATAAGATCTACTGAATTAAAAATCTTCTATAATTTTTTTTTCTAATAAATCTTTTAATTTTTAGTTATTAATTGTGTTTGGGTAAGGGTATCTTAGTCATTTAAAAAATTATTTTTACTTAATTCTGATTAAATTAGACAAAGTGGTGAAATTTGTACTAATTTGACGTAATATATTTATTAACCTAAAAGGATATTTTTGTTCTTTATGAAAACTAAAGGGATATATTGAGCATTTCGTTAAAATTAGGGGATACTATTATTATTATCCTTCCAAAGTTAAGTTGTTTTTCTTTGCATTTTTATTTTTAAAAGTATGGCTTAATTAATAAATTTCATTTATTATAAAGAAAAATAACTTATGCATACTGAGAATTGAACTTCCGACCTACACCCAATCCCCATTCGACCCTACCTGATCCCGCCCACTAAGCTAGCCCCAGTGAATTTTTTTTTTTAAATTTTTAATCTTTTTTTCCACAATTTGTTATAGAAAGAGTACCTATGTGTCAAAGTTGGCAAGTTGCTACTCTCGAGGAACATCTTCCTAAAGGCTATGCTTGATAAAAATTATTTAAACAATTTTTTTAATAAAAAGAGTAAAAATATTTTTCAAAAACATGATTGGTAAAGCTATTTCTATTTTTTTTTCTACTTTGTAAACAAAATTTTTAAAATTTTAAAAAGAATGAATTTTCACTTCCAAACATTATTATAAACAATTTTTTTTTTTCAAAAAAAGAAAATGTATCTTAAGCATGTTTGATCTTTCATCTCTTTATATCTCTTCACTTTTTCTTTTCTCACATACTTTCTCTACCTTGTCTCTCTTTACTAGCTCTCTTCACTCGCTCTCTTCATATTCACTCTCCTCACACTCTTTTAAAGCTATACGTTAGGCGGGTTGGGTTGGCTCTCACAGTTTTTTTTTTTGGGGTGACTAGATATCTGGTCACTTTTTGGCCCAAAAATTAGGAGATGTCAAAGCCCAAATATTTATAGCAATATGTCCAACTAAGAGAATTCGTTATAATACGGGAAAATTAGGTACATGTCCAATTTTTTAAAATGCTTTAAGTATATGTCTCTTTCTTAAATTTTATGGGTAAATATCCAATTTGTTTAAAGCCTTTAGTTTATAATTATATGACTTTTAGTTTATAATTCTGCCCTTTATTAATTAGGTCATCTTTATAGATTCATAGAGGTGCAGAAGCAATTCTGCCCTTTATTAATTAGGTCATCTTCATAGATCCATAGAGGTGCAGAAGCAATTGCCGCCATTTTTCTCCCCAAAATTCTTCAGATATTTTTTTCTTTTTTTTTTTTAAATTAAAAATTGAAAAGGAATACTCTATGGTTGAGCTCTAGTTGATATCAGATCATAGACAGAGAACTACGACCGACTTGAGAATCCAAAACTTAAGCCGAAGTATCGCTAATTTTTGGAGCTTCGCCGAAGTCATCATCGTCAGTGTCTGGAGCTCAGCTGAAGTTGTCACTGGTGTTCAAAATACCAGCCGCGTGCGGTATGATATCGTAGTTTTTTCAATTGACTGTATATTTATAATTTTTTATCATTTTACGTATATTGGCTAATTTCTGCAAATTTTAATGCTTGTGGGCTCAAAAACTTATTATTTGAGGCCACCATTAGAGCTTAAAGTTGGGTTTCCCACACTTTTACTTACAAAAATAAAAAAGAATTACAAAAATAGGATGGATCAGATTTTGTCTTCATAGAATTATCACTTACCGATCTCTAAATTTTGTCTTCTCTCTATACAGTTTGGTGAATTTTTTCATTTTTGCTTCTTCTCTAGTGAGATTCTCCCATTCTCCATAGAGATTTCTTTGGAAACTTTTTGTTTTGCGGCCAAGATTCTATGACTCTCCGGTGGATCCTCTTGTTCTTCGGTCGAGAACTTCTGCTTATTCTCTTCTTCTCTGTCTGGTTCTTGTTTCGCTGTCTAATCTTTAACTCAAGTTCGTATTTCTCTGTATTTGATGTCATCATCGATATTTATTGGATCTTTTTATACGTTTTTGGTATTATTTATGATAGTATTTTAGATTTTTACTCGATTATTTTTCTTCTAAGATCATGGTCATGATTATTGAATTTTGCCAGTTAGCAAATTAGTTTTCGTATACTATCTTCTTCTAAATTTAATCTTAAAATTTTTGTCTGCTGATTGTATTATGAAGTTTTGCAGATCTTTTTTTAGATGTGTTTTTGTTAGATACGTTATTATTTTCGGTAAATCTGTATCTAAACTAGGTAGATGTGTTTTATGTGTCTTTTAGAAATTTTTTGGACTTTTTGAGAACTTAAGTATTTGGTAGATAATTTTCAGTTGTGTAGATCTATTTATAATATTGGAAAATCTGATTATGCTTCTCAGGAAAAGTGTTTGGAATTAAAAATTAGGTGTTTGGTAGATGAGATTTTGGTTATGATATGTTTTTGAGATTGATATACCTGATCATGTTTTTTGTGAAAGAAAATGAGATTTTAGGTTTTTGGTAGATAAGTTCTAAATTTTGTATGTTTATTTATGAAATTAGTATATTTCGTCAAGTTTCTGAGATTGATTTATCTATTTATTTGTTTTTTAAATTATTTTTAACTTTTTAAGAATTTAGGATATGGATAGTTGTTCCAATTATGGTTAATTGGATGTGAACAAATCAAGATAAAATTAACAAACTAATATTTGACTGATTGTCAAAACAAAATTGGCAACTATGTATAGTCAAACATTGCGAAAAGATGAAAACGGGTAACAAACATTTCAAAAAAGGAATGTGTGAAAATGGATAACAAACATTCCAGTTACACCTAACGGTAACTGTCCGTTTGTGTTTTGTCTTTTCTTTTCTATATATAGGAGACTCTAGACACCTCTAAAGCTAGAGATATAAATTACAATGAAATTCTATAAGTTTTTCTAGATAGATAAATTCTCAAAGATAAGTGAATAGTTTATTTTCTGTTCTTAGATTTTTTTGGAGAATTTTAGTACAATTACTAACTTGATATTTTCCAGTGTAGAATAAAGAGATCATATTCTTATGTGACAATATATAGGAATAGTCCGGAAGATCAATGGGGGTTGGAGTCATATACTTGTTCATCTAGCGTCTACAAGAGGTGTGAATTTGATACATGATTCTAATATATTGTCATGAGATTTATCATACTTTTAATTATTTTTTGCTGCATTGTTTTATTGAAAAATTATTGGTATATTTTTCATGAAAATTTAAATTTTAAAAATACTACCAAGTGTCATTTTTCATAGTCTTTCCAATAATTAATACCAGAGCCGCTCATAATAAATATATTAGAATATGATTACCCTATGCTCTCTCTTTAATTTTTATGTATTATAGTTGTGATAGAGGAGTTGGCACTAGGAATGTTATTGTTCATAATTACTTTTTGATTCTTTTGTATGCTTTTATGGTTGGTTTAATAATTATTTTAAATAATTTTTGATATCTAATTCATGGTAGATTTTTGCGTGCAATTTGTATTTTGGAACTGTAACAAAACGAGGTTGTCCATATTCACAATATTTTCCTTTTGATTTGTTTTTAAAATTTTCTTAGAAAAGTTATAACCATCTTGTTCTAGGAATTTTTCGTAATTAATGTACTAGAGAAAATGAAGGCATACAAAGAGGAAATTACCAAAAAAAAAAAAAAATCGAAGGACAAGAATATAAAACAAGGGTTTCCAATCTGAGCATGGACACCAGCCCGTGCGTGCGACCTTAATATCGTGCGTAGCATGTAGAGATGTTAAAATGGACGGGCCGGGCTGGTCGCCCAAATTTTAATTGTGGAGCCCAACCTGGCCCGCTGGGCTTCTAGGCGAGCCATAGGTGGGTCGGGCCGAGTCCGACCCAAAACGGGCTAAAACAAGTCTGTCCGTTCTTGGCCTAATTTATAAAAATAAAAAAAATCTAAAAAGATAATATTATTATTTGTATAATTAGTTAAAAATATTAGAAATTTAAAATTAAAATTTACGAAAAAATAAATAATATGTTATGTTTTTTTTTCCTACTGATAAAAATTTAAAAAGAATTAAATAAGTTAAAAGTATGTAAGTTGAATAGTTGAAAAAAAAAAGTTTAAAACAAAAACCTTAAGAAAATATTTAGAATTAGATTGAAATTTAAAAGTATGAAAAAAAGAGTGAAAGAATGTGTATTTCTAAGTATTAGAAAAAATTTTGTATTTAAATTTATTTAAAACTTTTAAAAAACTTAAAATAAAAATTATTTTTGGCGAGGGCGGGCAGGGCCGGCCCACAGGCTAGATATACAAGCCCAACCCGGCCCTACCGACCTGTTCTAATGTGAGTGGGGCCGAGCCGACCTGCAGGCCACAATGATGGGCCACACACGCATGTGCTGGGCTTAGCCCAACATTCAATTGCTGCAGAAAATGTGCACAAACGTGCGTACTGGGCATCACGACCCTAGTGCACGTGCGCTGCCCATGATCCCACTCACACACACACAGTTGCAGAAAAGTGCACACATACATTGAATGGGCAATTTGCTCATAAGCAGCGTTCTAGCGAGGACTTGCTAGTAGTAAGTGCCGGGCACCAGGCATCAAGGACTACCGTGAAGTCTTACAACATAAATACTTTAATCAAAAGACTTTTTACTAGTAGCTTAGGTAGATGCTACTACTCATCTTAGAAAAATGCTGATAAATTTAAACTTGAGTCAAGAAAAATATAGTAAAAGGAATAGTTATATTTATCATATTTTAAGTTTCATAGTACATAAAGGCATATAGGCCAGGATCAAGCACTTTTAGTGTAACAAAGTTATTCTTCCCTTATTTTCTGACAACAACTACAACCACTCTTATCATTTTAATCATCTTATTGTTCTAATTGCCTTCTTACTTATCTATAGTGCAGTTATAACTTAATAAGAAATCTCAGCAAGTAAAGCCTATGTTCATATGCATAAAAGATTATTTTCTAGAAAATTGTTAACTGAAAACTAATAATTATAAGGAAATACTGAGAGCTTTGTGGTGTATTGATTATGTCTCTATTCTTATTCTTATTCTTATCTTTACCCAGTGTAAAGTTTTGATATTAACTCTAGCGGAAACATTCCCTAGGGTGTAGCAAGAAACTCCTAAGAAACTTCTACCTTAAATTGGCTAGATATTATTTGTGCACAAATAGGAGGTTCTTTCCTCTTAATCTAGTTATAAGCATAATCATACTAATTTTTTTCCCCTAAAAATAGCACCAATTAAAGAAGTTTTATAGTTTGGAAAGAAAGAAAAACTTAGTCCTCGATATATTAGACCATTTGAGATTTTAGAAAAGATAAGTAAAGTAGCCTATCAGCTGGCCTTACATCCCAAACTTTCAATGGTATATAATATTTTCTATGTATCTTTGCTTAAGAAATACATTCCAGTACGTATACATGTGCTAACATAAGAACTAATACAAGTAAATAAAGATTTGTCCTATGGGGAAAAACCAGTTTAGATCCTAGACAAGAAAGAAAAAGAACTACGGAATAAGAAAATATCCTTAGTTAAAGTACTCTAGAGAAACCATACAATAGAAGAAGCAACATGGGAAAAAGAAGATGAAATGAAAGAAAAATATCATAACACGGGAAAGAGAAGATGAAATGAAAGAAAAATATCCAGACTTATTCTAGAATTTCCAGGGACGAAAATTTTATAAGGAGGGAAGAATATAATACCTGCCTTAACAGGTATAAGTTAAATTACTTTAATTAGTAATAAATTAATTAGACTTGTTCTAATTACCTTAGAAATATGTTTAACAAAATTTTGGCATCCAAAAATGTATAAAAAGTCCATTCTCGTTATGACAAAAAGAAAAAAGTACAGAAAAAAATTCAGTAAAAACCTAAAACTTTCAAGTGCCTATAGAATAAAATAGAGAAGGTAACGCAAAAATTTACTGTCACTCAAAAATCCCACATTTGACAGTCTATAAGTTTCTAGGCCAAAATAGTGAAATTCCAAAATGGGACACAAATATCATTTTTACAGTGTTGAAAAATATAGTTAAAACTCTAAACTGCTAAAGTAATGACATGAGTCAAGCCAAGATGTGAAGAAGCCATAAAAAATATAAACGTTTGACACTTGACACCTATTATTATATCACTCACGACGTCATCATAACACATGTCTTACTTTTACATTTTCTCAATTTTTGTTTAAAAAGAAAATAATGGAAGGCCAAGATCACCCCATATGTCCTTTAAATCCAGTCGTCACAAATGCTTATGGAAAACTATAAATAGGCAGAAGATCATAAGCCAAAATCATACTAAGCTTTCCAAGAACTTTTAGAGAGAAAATAAGGTAAAGAGAGAAAGTGAGGAAAAGTCAAAGGAAAGGCTTAAATTAGGCACTTTTCTAAACTCTATCTTTTATGATATTTTAAATTAAGCCTTTTTATTTTAATCATTAATGTCAATATATTAGGATTATGCCTAACTAAAGTTTAATTAGACTTAGTTAGTAGTAATTTGTAGTGCCCAAAGTTCTCATAAGTGCATCATGCCACTAATAAACATCTTTGCATCTAGATTTCATAATTTCATTAGTAATCCTAAAATTTGACTCCAAACTAAGTTTTTACTTGTCATAGTGCCCAGAAACTATCATTAGTATACTTTTCAATAATATACGTCAAGATATGCTAATTAAAGGTGCATTTCTATTCCTACATGCATATAGGCCGAAAATCATGTTTATTAGTGTGATTTGAGTTTCTTAACTCATTAACAAAATTCTTGGAGTATACATGTGCAGTGAAAGACCGATTCAAGAACCCTAGAATG
The DNA here is from genome assembly GCA_002914845.1 of Trema orientale. Classification (NCBI taxonomy): domain Eukaryota; kingdom Viridiplantae; phylum Streptophyta; class Magnoliopsida; order Rosales; family Cannabaceae; genus Trema; species Trema orientale. Next base: position 145,581 of record JXTC01000378.1, on the reverse strand, counting down.
CTTGATGTGTGTATGGGTAATATAAGTGTCTAATTGACATTTTCCTTAGTTTTTGACACTATTAGGAGCTGAAACCCATCTTAACCTCTTATATAGGTATAAGCTACGAAAATGGGCATGGGAAGTGCTTAAATGAAAATTT